>JANRMT010062789.1:13438145-13459947 GCA_026402145.1 Polypterus bichir lapradei
CTTTCATTTCTATCTATCTATCTATCTATCTATCTATCTATCTATCTATCTATCTATCTATCTATCATATAGTGCCTTTCATTTCTATCTATCTATCTATCTATCTATCTATCTATCTATCTATCTATCTATCTATCTATCATATAGTGCCTTTCATTTCTATCTATCTATCTATCTATCTATCTATCTATCTATCTATCTATCTATCTATCTATCATATAGTGCCTTTCATGTCTATCTATCTATCTATCTATCTATCTATCTATCTATTATAGAGTGCCTTTCATATCTATCTATCTATCTATCTATCTATCTATCTATCTATCTATCTAGAGTGCCTTTCATATCTATCGATCTATCTATCTATCTATCTATCTATCATAGTGTCTTTCACATCTATCTAATATATTATATAGTGCCTTTCACATCTATCTATCTATCTATCTATCTATCTATCTATCTATCTATGTATTTTAGAGTGCCTTTCATATCTATCTATCTATCTATCTATCTATCTATCTATCTATCTATCTATCTATCTATCTATCTATCTATCTGTCTATCTGTCTATCTGTATAGTGATAGTGTAAGGCTGTACAGTGCTTAACCTGCAGTATCTATCTTATCTATCTGCTGTATAGCTCCTTTCACATCTGTCTATCTAACTGTTAAACATAAAATGTATAGTATGTGTACATGGAATTTTTGCTAAAATCAGGTTAAAGTTAATAGTTTCATAACCATAACAAAGTCCTTTGCCAGGCCCAGAAATGTACTTCTTCTTTTCTTGGCATTTGTAGCCAACTTCTGAAGCATCTCTTGTCGCAGTCCAACAGTAGTCTTCAAGCACTGCTCTACAATTTTCAGGAATAAAGTCCAATTGGGAGTGAGGAAAGTGAATTTCCAAATACATGCTGCAGCCCAACTTGTGACAGGATGGCAGCAGCCTCTCCAGAATTTCTTGCAGCTTTCAGCTCACTTGTTTCCCAGGAAATCTGGACAAATGTGTTTAAAAGAGTTCCATGCAGACTTTAACTCATCACTGAGAATGTGATCGTCTTTAAGAAGTTATCGTATCTGTGGTCCATTGATAATCCCCGCTTTTATTTGTGTCTCACTCAGTCTTGGAAACTTTTCTCGTAGGTAGCAGAAGCCCTGTCCCCACTTTGCTGATGTTTAGAGCTATATGGACGAGGGTAGACTCTGATTAGCTAGTAATTGTCTTCTTGTTAGGAAGCCAAATTCTGTTAGGAAGTTAGTGTCTTTTTACTCTTCTTGGTAGGCCTCTTCCAGCACTTCTCTTTACTGATGATGGACTGAACATTTCACTCTGTACCACCGTTTCTAAGAAGTTGAGGTCAGGACTTTGGTTTCTTCACCTGAGCCTGAATCTCTTCGCTGGTATTATACTTTATATGTATTGCGACTGCTTCGAGGGCGCTCTGATTTTTGTATATAGTGAAAGGAAATCAAGAATGTTCTCTGAGTTATAAACGAGTGTTCTACATCTGTGCCACACTTAAATTGTGACCAAGGACGCTGGTCAAGCAGTGACCATATGTGTAGTAAATGTATAATTTTGCTTATGTATTGTTTTCCTCAGATACGCCTGAAGTACATAATGACAAAGACTGAAGTGACCTCCCAAGAGGTTGTCCTGAGTCCACAAGATACCGCTGTTACAGTGACTCAGGTGCAAGGATTGAAAGGACATTTACTGTTGTGGACTCCAAACACTCTGTACTTCTCCACAGATAATGGTGAGACCCGTTACTTGTTTTTGGTTTGTTATGCAATGCTGCCAGTATCGATTCTCATCATCAAAGACGCCTTCGATGGCTGATTGCTGCCTGGCCAAGCCTCCAAGTCGCTGTCACCACCAAACAAATCATTCAAAAGTGTTGACTTCATGGTCACGCCCCCAGTTTGCTGTTGCCATGGAGCTGTCACTGTCAGGGTTTAGTAGTAGTAGTGTGGTGCTGCCTTGGACTTGGACATGCTAGAAAAGGTCCAGAGAAGAGCGACTGGGCTGATTCCAGGGCTACAGGGGATGAGTTATGAGGAAAGATCAAAAGAGCTTTTACAGTTTAAACATTAAGAGGAGACCTGACTGAAGTGTTTAAAATTATGAAGGGAATTAGTACAGTGGATCGAGATGGTGACTTTAAAATGAGTTCATCAAGAACACGGGGACACAGCTGGAAACTTGTGAAGGTGAAATTTCACACAAAAATTAGGAGGTTTTTCACACAGAGAACCAAAGACACACAGAATAAGTGACCTGGTAGTGTAGAAGACAGGAGGACTTTAAGGACATTCAGAGCTCGACTTGATGTTATTTTGGAAGACTTTAGTGGAGCGGACCGGCGAGCTTTGATGGGCTGAATGGCCTGTTCTCGTCCAGACTATTATAATGTTCTAATGTCAAATGTCTTACCCGCCTTCCACTCAAGCTCCCTATTTGCGCCCTTATCACTGTGATTATCAATACATTTCTGACCACTGGACTTGTTCCCTCCGAACTAAACACTGCTGCGATCACACCAGTCCACAACAAGCCACAGCATGATGTTAGTGATCTCTCTCAACTGTAGACCCATCTCTAACACCCCATTTCTTGCTAAAATACTTGAACGTATTATCTCTGCTCAATCATACAACCGTTTGTCTCTTCCTAATTTGCTGGACCCATTCCAGTCTGGCTTCACTGAAACTGTTCTAGTCAGAGTTAGGAATGACCTCCTTATTTTGGTTAATTCAGAGACATCCATGATCTTAGTGCTGCTTGACCTCAGGGCTGCCTTTGACATGGTCTGCCATGACCTACTAATTGAACATATGAGAGCGAGGCTTGGACTACCTGGTACAGAGCTTAACTGGTTTAAGTCCAATTTATCAGCCATTCACAGTTTATCCTCATGTATAATAATTACTCCGTCCCAGTACACCATGGTGTTCCCTAGGTTTCTGATCTGGGGCCTATACTGTTCAGCACCCTTAGGACAAATCATAAGGAGATAGATAGATAGATAGATATTGAAGACACTATATAATAGATAGATAGATATATAGATAGATGGATGGATGGGTTTGGATGGATGGATATGATATGATATTATAGAGATATTATAGTGATGGGAGGAACTATATTAGACAGACAGACAGACAGACAGACAGACAGATAGATAGATAGATATGATATTATGGAGATATTATAGTGATGGGAGGAACTATATTAGACAGAAGACAGATAGATAGATAGATAGATGGATGTGAAAAGCACTATATAATACATAGAAAGATATCCATCCATTATCCAACCTGCTATATCCTAACTACAGGGTCACGAGAGTCTGCTGGAGCCAATCCCAGCCAACACAGGAACAAATCCTGGCCAGGGCACCAGCCCACCACAGGGCACACACACCCACACACTAGGGACAATTTAGGATTGCCAATGCATCTAACCTGCATGTCTTTGATCTGTGGGAGGAAACCAGAGCACCCGGAGGAAACCCATGCAGGCAAGGGGAAAACATGCACTCTCCATGCAGGGAGGCACTGGGAAGCGAACCCGGGTCTCCTTACTGTGAGGCAGCAGCGCTACCACTGCACCCCCATGCCACCCCAACAGATAGAGATGCAAATTTAGTTCCATGGAGGAGAGAGCCAGCAGCCATCAGAAATATCCTGACATTTGACTGTTTTAAGGAATGACTGAAGGCCCATTTATTCTCCATAGCTTTTAAGTATTTTAACAACTTTTAAGCTTTCTTTCATTTTACTTTTTAAGTTTTCAAACTTTCTTTTATTGCATGTTTATTATCCTGGCTTGTTTGTATGTTTTACTTTAGGTTACATATTGTTTTTTTTCATTTCATTTTGTTATTTACTGTTTATTTTATTCATTTTTTATACTACTTTTTATGTTATGCCTTGTAACATTTTGGGTTAAGAAAAGTGCATTATAAATAAAATTTTAAGAATAATAATAATAATAATAATTATTATTATTATTATTATTATTATTATTATTATTAATACTATTATTATATCTCAATATGTTCAAATATGTCTTCATGTTTTAAATGTACAGCACATTTCATCTATTTACTAAGCTGTAGATAGAATATTTGCAATTTAATTAGTGCATTTTTAATGGGCTGGTATATAGAGGAGTATTTTAGGACAACATGTTTAAATTTCATGGATTCTTCTGATTTTTTTTCTTTATTCTTTTAATAGGACAAGTCTTGACGAAACTTAATTTCCAGGCCAGCGGCACCACTATTCAGACGCTTGCCACAAGTAAGACCAAAAGATTTTGTATTTTTGTCTCTCTCTAAAATGAAAGGAGTAGTAGTGTTTTGGGTTAGTAACGGAGGAGGCACCTCTGAATATGTTGGTGGAAAGATGGCCACCACTTGAGTTAGTGGTTTCTTTTGATAGTTGGCTACTACATGTTGGCTTATTTTTTTCTTAAATAGTAACATCTGCTGTTTTTGCCATCTAAGGTTATTTGATCTAATTTCAGGACAGATGAGGACTAGCCGACTCTTAGTTACAGTATGTCGTGTTCAAGGAGACAATGGGGACAATATAAAGAGTTGGGGACAAACAAAACACTGGTGCCGCGTTGAAACAGCAGTGTACTCCTCTCTCTCGCTTCAGTCATATGGCTGGTGAGCAGAGCACATCAGCAGGGGTTGTGAGCGCATTCAACACTGGTCAGTAGTAAGCAAGCAGGCTAACCTCCTTTTGTGGAGATGTAGATGTTTCGGTCTCTGGACTGTTTTTCTTCACTGAACTAGCACTGCCAACCGTATTCCAGGTCTCGATCTCAGCTTTGAGACTCTCCCTCCGCTGCTTCTACAATCTGTCTCATCCTTTGCCTGTGAATTTTTACCACCAGCTGCACTTCTCACAGCTCACTTGGGGTCAGTGGCAACTCAATTTACCACACTTTTCCCCAGCTCCTTGAGCCTGAAGCACTGCTGCCATCCATGCAACCAGGCTAATGGGCCATAGCAGATAGAAAAGCAGTGGTGGGGCTGCAGAGGTAGAAGCCTCTCAGCTGTCATTCCCCCTCTGTACAGGTTTGAGCTTCAAGACTCTCCAGCAACAACTCCAAAGAGCTACGCAGGTCCATTTTAGGTTTCCAAGACACTCAGCACTCTGCTAAGATGACTGTAATTCTTCTCATCCCACTTCTGAAACCAGTGTAGCATATGCACCAAGGGCTTCAATGAATGGATTTTCTGCTGCTTGATATGGCTCTGTGAGGTGGCTCGCTATCCTTAAAAGGACTGCTCGCCTTCTTGCCACCGATAGTTTGAAAAGTGTGTGGCTTTGCAGGCTTGCCATTTATATAGGTGCCCCTGCCACTGGTGATGTAATGCCAGCTCATACTTGGGTGGCTCATCTCTGGCTAATGTAACTTGTCAGTGTCGTTATGAAATATTACTTAAGAATTTAGGCTGATTTTTCTCTAGAACCTTCTAGGTGGGTTCTTCACATTTATATTTTATTTCCTGAATGTGATGATTACAGTGCCACATTATTTTGTTTTTCAGTCGGGTGCCTCCAGGTTGTTATTCTAATTACCAGCGCACGGCTCCCACTTGCCATGTAGCACAACACTCCACTTCGTGTCATCGGAGTGACAGTTTAAATCAGACGCAAAGATTCAATCAGTGTCCGTGATTGGGAAAACAAAACTCCATCAAATGAAACACAAATTCCTTCTGTAGTTTCTGGTTTACAGTTCTACCATTTCTCTCTCTGACTTTGATTCCTGGTTTTTACGATTAGGCTTTGGTGTTTAAAGTTTGGTCTTTACGGTTTTGACTCCTTTTTGGTTTGAGTGATGTTTCATCTCGTGGTCCTCTTTAGAATAACGTTATATTTAGTTGTGAGTTTGATACTGAACACTTGTGATGGGCGACTCACGAAAAACTTCATTCTTTTCGAACAACTCTTTTCAGTGAGTCATATGAATTGATCTGCGAGCACAAACAAACTGATTAAGCGGAAGGTAACAAGAGTGCTCTAGCGCATGCATGATGCCATCAGTGTATTTTGTTTCACAGGAAGACTTTTAACGCACATGTGAGGGACCGTCTGATTGATGATTCTCGTTTACCTCAGCTTAGGATTCCGATGAGGTTGAGCTGAATCATTACCAGAGAATGAGAACTCTGTCAGTGATGATTCTCCCATTTGTCATACAAGTACAATACAGCAACAACACGTAATAGATTGTAACAAATGTTTTTTTGTACAATTTGTTATTGGAATTGGTTTAAACAGAATATATAAACTGTCTGTCACACACCTGTAAGTAGGAGTCAACTAAAGGGCCTGAATAATGGCAATTCCACGACCAACCAGGGGGGTGACGGGGTACACTAACTGTCTTTCTCGATCCCTTGCAGACGATTCTCAGGAAATCGCACAGGGTTCTGGCGCCTTTGATGACGTCAATTCCAGTTCCGCCTCCGATGATGCCACTTCCGGTTCTACTTCTAATGATCACACTTCCACTTCCGGCCCCGAAGATGTCATTCACTACACTGGCCTTTAAAGCCACCATTTTGAATTAATATTGCAGTGCTGTTTAGGACTCAGTTGAGTGAACAACTCACAACCTTTTTGCAGCCAAGGCACATTATATAGGTGGCTGCCCCAAACCTTTATGATGGCTAAGTGTCGTTCTTGTTACAAAACACAATATTAAACTATCTAGGGAGCTCCGCCCTCTGCTCACTTCGCTTGCCAACCCCCGGGTTTTGTTAACCGGATATACAATTTAAAGAGATTGTTATTTTCATTGGAATTGTTACATATGCCTTATTTTCACTTTTACTTTAAAACTTCAGTTAAAACAATCTTTGGAATTAGCTTTTTGTCAATATTGCATTGAATTTTAATTCCGTGTTTGGACTTACATTGTGACAACGCCTGTGAGTGAATATCGCTTCTTTCTCTCTAATAAATAAACCAACTTTTTCGTATGTTTGTCCCTGTGATTTGTTAGTTGTCATAGCAAAAGCTGTTCTAACAGGAAACTGTAAACGTTTTAATACGAATGGCATATCAATAGCTCCATTGGTGTCTAATGTTATTTGCAGAATATGTACTACATTACCTTTCTTGTCGCCTGTTAAAATTTTACAGGTCAGAATTGTTTGACAAATTTTGAATACAACTAATCTTATCCTATTGCGTAGCCCATCATTCATACATAAATTACGCAATAACATTACGATACATCCTTCTTTCAACAGTAATTCTGGAAGACCAGACAGTGTTAACGCTTGTAGATATTCTATGGGATATTGTAAGTTGATGTTTTCATCTTCCACACCATCACCACCAATTGTTTCAGCATAGTCTATTGATATGCATTTAACCAATCTGCCGTGTAACCGATCGACAATTTTCACGTTAATTCATTTGACTTCATCATTTCTTGCTACCATATTTAGATGAATGGGTGATTCTAAACTGGATCTTCGTAAGTGTGTGTGTGTGTGTTCATAAGTAATCCCTTTAATGGATTGGTGACTGTCCAGGTTAAGTGTGTTAACTATTGCGTGACTTGAAAGAATCTCATGGTAAAAGTCTCCGTCTCATGGGACTTCCTTCTAAAAAGTCTCTTCAAAAAGTCACATCTATCAGCAAGTTAAGTATACAATATATTTCATATAATAATGTATGAATTATTAAATTATATATTTTTGATGTGATCAAGGACTTTCCCACATCGAATGCTGTTGATGATGTAAACGAATCAAAAGAATCGATTCACTGAATCTGGTAGTTCAAAAGAACTGAATCAGTATAAGTGAATTGAAATACTGAACACTGACTTGTAGAATTTGGTCCTCTTAAATTGGATTTCCGAGAATGAAGAAGAAATTAAGTTACTGTTTGTTTTCTTCCGGTTTAGAGGAAAACATAGTCTACACCTGCATCACCCTAATCTTCAATGCCACTGTACCTCTGTGGAGCTCTGATGATGCTCCTACATAGCGTGTGTGATAACAGATATTTGAAATCAGAATTTAGGGGTGTGTTTTCTTTTCTGACCCCAGATTTAAATTTTCCAAAAGAGAGCCACTTTGAATGTGTCTGCATCTGACTGCCTGATATTTCACAATTTAAGTATTAAATTTTCTTATTTTTGCAGATGATTTTGGTGAAATTGCAATCCTGCTGCGTAATAAGTTGGTCATCTATGGACACATCAGCTTGAACCCTGACACTATTCAGGTGAGTTATCCCAGAACTGTGTCTACTCTTTCATGACACTAGGTTGTGATCCCAGTCCTCCTACCAGCAATGATCTCCAGCTTCATCTCTCTATGTGTCTGTCCTGTCTTATTTGTGAAGATCGGGCTCCTTTAAAATCTTTCCTGGAATTTTTATGCACCCCTTTTGTAAACAGGTGGTGTGGACAAATGCAGATTATTACTCTGCACTCTGACACACAACAGGCAACTCATTTATTATTCTGCTCCCTCAGATCCAGAGGTTGTTCCCAACGGTTTCTTAGACAATATTCAGGAAGAAGTGAGATTAAACCATTCTCAATATGTTAAAAAAGTACACACCCAGTATAATCAAGAAACAGGGGCTCCTCAGCTCCCACTTTTTCTATTCTGGATCTCTCATTATTGACTTTTAATAATTCTTTTTCTTCTTCTTCTTTTTCTCTGCTAGGCGACTTTGCCCCCTGCTCGCTTTGCTCGCCAACCCCCCGGCCTGTGCTACACTCCAGCCACTTCGCGTCTCTGCCTCTTGCGTTGTGAAAAGGGGGGGTTGGCGGGGGGGGCGGGCAGGGGGCTGAACGCACGCTAAGGAAATGCATTCGCACCTCCGAAACCCCCTCTCAAACGGTGATACAATGGGAAACAAATACATTTTTTTACCTCCTCTATGCTCGATCAACTGGTTACTGCTGCTGCTGCTGCCGCCTGTGCCATGCTGCGTGATCTGCATGTCACACAGCGCATTGCACATTTAAATGCCTGTACAGCAGCTGTCCTTTTATCTCACTACCTTGTCTTGTGGGACGTTACAGTGTCTCAAAAAAAATTACGTCACGACCCAAGATTTTTTTATTATAATATATAGAGATATAAATATGTGCCCTGCGGTGGGCTGGCGCCCTGCCCAGGGTTTGTTTCCTGCGTTGTGCCCTGTGTTGGCTGGGATTGGCTCCAGCAGACCCCCGTGACCCTGTGTTAGGGTATAGCGGGTTTTATAATGGATGGATAGATGGATATAAATATGTATACACCAGTAACGGCGCACTGCACAATAACATGCAGTGAATACACTTGACTTGAACATTCCTAGTTTTCCTTCTCTTTCTCTGTACGTTTATCATTCGTTTGCTCAGAGGTTGATGCGCTTGCTGTTTCCTGAGCAGCTCTTCTTTTCTCCACCCTAGCGGCCCGCTGCTTCTCTTCTTCCGTCGGCATCTTTTCACGTTAAAACTGATTAAGTCAGTGTTTGTGTTGCAATTACTTAGGACGTTTTCCTTAATTTTTCACTTAAGCAGGCACTTAAGTCTTCAATCTGCCTCAAGAATGATTTAAGATATGAAGAGGTAGGGGAAGTGACGGCGAAGGTGGTAGGGATGACAACGGTGCCCATACGCCCTGCTGGCCGGTGTCGAGAGTTGATTGTACAATAAAATAAAAATAAAAAGAGGAATAACCTTGGAGTCCAATCATCCCCCTGATAGCCAATAGTGGACGTCACGTAGTATATGTGTACCAAATTTCAGGTCAATTGTTCAAAAAGGTTTGTGACCTACAGGTGATTTAAAATCCTGGACAGACAAATGAACAGTCATGGTAGCGTATTATATGAGAAGATATATTTATTTTTCTTTGCTGTAAATAACTAAAATGCATTTATCATTGTGAATAATAAAATATCAGCTTCAGCCCTTAAGCATAAGCTCAGAAGGTAAAATATGAAAACTTGAGCACAAACTCCACAGGTAATAAAGTTGAGCTTCTTTTAACAATTACCTAGTCACCCGCTTTTTCAATTCGAACCAGGGTGCAACTGGGTGCAGTAAAGACAGCTCCACAAAAAAAAGAGAAATGTGGGTCACCCCATTTAATGTTTTCCAAGTTTTCCAGGTCCTTGGGTGTACTACCCTCTCCAAATATATCTGCTGGTTAGCCTCTGATGCTTAGTCAGTTTGACAGGAGCTCCTTTCCAGCAGGAGAGTGTACCAGAAAGGGGCGGAGTCAGTTGCTCATCTCTGTGGAGAGAGAGAGAGAGAGAGAGAGAGAGAGATGACAAGGTTAGAATTGGCGCCCCCTCTCATTCTGGAGTATTATTACATGCCTTGACAAAGCCTGTATGAAGATCCTCTGATGCGCATGTGTGATAACGTGTTCCCATTAGCTGTGTCCTTAAATAAAGCTTTTCAGAGAAGATGTGCCCTTGATTAGAGATTTATTTTAGTAACATATTGCATCCATTAGGGAGTGTCAGGCCACCCGCAGTCACCTCTTAAGCACTTGCTAATGTTTTTTTAAGTAGCTTATGTTCTTATCTAAGCCATTCTGTGTTGTGGGTCTAAGTAATGGCGCAGCATCATGAGTGCCCCTACACAAGTCAGCTAGGCACTGCGAAGTGGGTCTAAATTGAGGCCCTAAGACTTTCAGCTTTTTGGACCTTGGGGATTAATGTTTGGCTGATAAACTTCTACCTCTTTCTGTTATGGCACTTGGAACAGTGGAAGTTTCTCTAAGTTAGGGTTACCAGACATCCAGAAAAAGGAGAACATGTTTTCTTTTTTCGCCGTTGTGTCCTCCGTCACAGGTGAAAATGTTATTGGCTGAAATCACACGCTATCATCTCTGTGTTTTCGCCACAGTTGTTCATACCTGTTATACAGGGTGGTGTAGGGAAACAGGAAATTTTCAATTGATGTTCAATGCACGAATAAAAAACACATTACAAAATACATTGAATGATGAAATGTATTATGCAGGATATGCAAATAATGATGGTAATTCATCAGTATTCATTTTCTGTTTTGAAGAAAACATCACGAAGGTGTGGTCCATTTCTCCGTACACATTCTGACAGCCTGTTGTGGAAATTCTGCATTGCTCGTGGTAACATGTCAGGAGGAATGCCAGCGATTTCCTCTTCAATCCTCCCTTTTAGTTCAGCAATGGTTGCAGGACGTGTGCACAGTGTGATCTGGGGATCTCAAATGCCCAGGAATTGTCAGCATTGCATAAAATGACGCGCCTTACAAACAGTCGGCGAATCGCTGCCATCGATCAGGCCCGAGGGGAGGGGGGTGCAGCCGATACATCGCTCTGGGGCCTATTAAGCTCAAGGGGGCCCATGAAGCCCAATGCGTCCCATAATTTTTATTATAATTTGAACATTTATTTTTTTAGTTCATTTAATTTTTATTGTGTTTTTTTAATTTTGCAAGTCTTTTTAGTTTCAAAATTACAAAGGCACGTGGGTCACAGGGCACTTAGCAGCGGTCAACAGTTTACGATGTAAGAGACATTCATGAAGGCCGCCCTGGGAGAGAAGTCACGTGGTCTGCAAGGGTACTCCTCTCTCGGTGGGAAGTGACAAGGAGAAAGGGATTCCGGGCGTAGTGAGAAAGAAATCATCAGCCAGCAAACAAGTACATCACGTAGTCGTCGCGTTCTGAGACACTCGGGCCCACAGACCTTCTTGTCACTGGGGCCCGGATTTTCTCTCGGTGGCCCTGCCATCGATATGCAAAGTGGCTCCACCTGGGGACTTCTCTTTTAAGGCTGAACCTGTTTCTTCGAAATTACGCACCCATGTTGTAATCACATGAGCAGAGGGGATACGATCATGACGTCCTAACTGATAATGATGCTGAAATTCCCTTTGTGCAGCAGTCAAACTATCACCAATCTTATAAAAGGCTTTCACAGTGAACGCTCATTGCACACTCCTCCACTGCTCCATTATTACTAATGGCGAGAGTTCAAAACGAGGTTGTGCTCATCCCAAACAACTGTTGACACCCCAGGGTCACCAACACCTAGTCCCACAATTTCCCATTTCCCTGCACCATCCTGTGCAAATATGCAGTTTTATTTTATCTAAAAATGTCGTCCAGAAGTAACACTAACAAGAAGAAATGCAACTTCTTGGACAACATGAAAATGAAGTATCTGTGCTTTGGTGAAGGACGCACTGAAAACGAAGCAAAATGCTTGGTTTGTGATTCTTACGTGTCCGATACAAACAAGGGTACCTTTTCTGACCTGTCAAATTAGTTGTTTTTAAAGCCTTCATTCATACTATGTGTCATTAACAGAACGGGATGCGTTCTTCTTTGTCCTCCTTTATGACCTTCGGTGCCCTCCTTTGGGTTCGCAGGTATCTGGTAACCATACTCAAAGATGTCTGCAATAGAAGTGATTTCTTTATTCTGATGCTAATAACCCAAAAACAATTGTTCTCAGCTGCAAGATCAGCCAGATATCCAAGATGGGTCAGTAATAATGTTCACCCCGTCCAGAGATCTCCTGATCATCAAAGCCATTTCTTCACCTGTGGATAACGTTGTGGATTTCTTGCACTGCCCTATCATAATTGACCAGAGTATTGGAAAGGGAAATGCTTCTGACGTCTGTCTGGTAAGTGATGAGGACGAATCACCAAATTGAGACAAGACTATGTAATGTTTGTTTGAATAATCTTGGCTCAAGGGACTTTTGTGTGTTTTGATGAAGTATTGTAGTTGCCCTCCCTCCTGCTGATTTGTTAATATTTTACACAATGAATGGCCTCAAAGCTTTAAAGAATGGGAACCTGAGTGAACAAACACTGTGATGCTCTGTGCCCACAGCCATGGCCATCACCAATTCATCAGTAGTTCATAACCAAAGATGGAATTGGGCAAGTGAGGTTACAACAAGAAAATTAACACTAGAATTACCAAAGCTTACGAAAAAACTTGTAAATCCGGCCCACCTTAAATCCGCTCGCACCTCTCTGTCAGCGTCTTTTGTCTTGTAAATGTGTCGATAAGCCCAAGCAGCAAGCAGCCTACTATCCCATCCTCCCACCGCCACAGAAAGTGCAGAAACCTCTCCCCGCTCAAGCCTTGTTTATCAGGGAGTCAGGTACCTGGAGCTGTATAGGCTAAAAAAATAAATCGTTATTTGGAACACGTGCATTTCACGTGTCTTCCGTGTCTACAAAGTTCTATGTAAGTGTAGGATGACAGAAATGATGAACACATACCTAAAAGACAAACTTTTTCCATGTTTTAGTATTAATAATAAAAATTTTGACATGAAGTATATAATGTGTGAAGATTGAAATCCAAATATCAAGTAAGCACTTTCACAAAAGGTACAAATATAACAGAACAAATGCACTTTTTTTACAAGATTATAATCGAAGAACAAGAAATCGGGTTAGTGTGGCTTGTTATTGTGACTTCTTTGGTAGTACAGTGGTAAGAACTGTTGACTCCTATTCAAAGGGTTGCTGGTTCGATCCTTCCTGCGTCTCAACATAAACGTTTTGAGTAGTGAGCTGCTTTTATTGTTACTATTATACAATAAAAACATACACTCACCTAAAGGATTATTAGGAACACCTGTTCAATTTCTCATTAATGCAATTATCTAATCAACCAATCACATGGCAGTTGCTTCAATGCATTTAGGGGTGTGGTCCTGGTCAAGTCAATCTCCTGAACTCCAAACTGAATGTCAGAATGGGAAAGAAAGGTGATTTAAGCAATTTTGAGCGTGGCATGGTTGTTGGTGCCAGACGGGCCGGTCTGAGTATTTCACAATCTGCTCAGTTACTGGGATTTTCACGCACAACCATTTCTAGGGTTTACAAAGAATGGTGTGAAAAGGGAAAAACATCCAGTATGCGGCAGTCCTGTGGGAGAAAATGCCTTGTTGATGCTAGAGATCAGAGGAGAATGGGCCGACTGATTCAAGCTGATAGAAGAGCAACTTGACTGAAATAACCACTCGTTACAACCGAGGTATGGAGCAAAGCATTTGTGAAGCCACAACACGCACAACCTTGAGGCGGATGGGCTACAACAGCAGAAGACCCCACTGGGTACCACTCATCTCCACTACAAATAGGAAAAAGAGGCTACAATTTGCACGAGCTCACCAAAATTGGACAGTTGAAGACTGGAAAAATGTTGCCTGGTCTGATGAGTCTCGATTTCTGTTGAGACATTCAAATGGTAGAGTCAGAATTGGCCCCCACAGTCACCAGATCTCAACCCAATACAGCATCTTTGGGATGTGGTGGAACGGGAGCTTCGTGCCTTGGATGTGCATCCCACAAATCTCCATCAACTGCAAGATGCTATCCTATTAATATGGGCCAACATTTCTAAAGAATGCTTTCAGCACCTTGTTGAATCAATGCCACATAGAATTAAGGCAGTTCTGAAGGCGAAAGGGGGTCAAACACCGTATTAGTATGGTGTTCCTAATAATCCTTTAGGTGAGTGCACATCCATCCATTATTCAACCCACTATATCCAAACTACAGGGTCACGGGGGTCTGCTGGAGCCAATCCCAGCCAACACAGGGCACAAGGCAGAAAACAAACCCCGGGAAGGCCACCAGCCCACCTCAGAAAAACATACATTTGATTTATAAATGTATGGTACTTGTAAAGGTTAGCATTTTTTATTCAGTTTTATTCTCTCAATCGTGTTCACACTCACCCCGATCTGGCACTGATGTTTTCAAATAAAGACGTGCTATAAGAGAGGTGAACTCAGATCGGAGAAAGAGAACAAAAGCCCTCCCCGCAAGAAATGTCTACTCACACATAAAAACAACACAGCTGCACCAGACATAAAGGCGAAAGATGGCACCTTTTGGATACAGGACGAGGTCCAGCGTCATCCTGCCAATCCATCTGCCCCACACATGTCCTCCAAAGAAACAGCACGGCCTACAGAGCTTGCCAACGTATCGTGCAAACCCCTGTTAATGATTATGTTTTGTGATGGTCTTTACATAAGAAACATTTATATGTTACTTATATAAAAACCAAATCAGATGTTATTTACCTTGATTTATTTACTTATTTTCCTACAGCGTAAAGTCACAAGTAGACTCCAGAGGTTCCTGTGTTTGATCGACAAGGGCATACTCACAAATTACATGTGTAATGCCACAAAAAAATTCCTGCTGACACTTTAGTATGTGAGCAATGGTACGAGAATGCAGTCAGACTTCTTTTTGGGCACATACAACGTCCACATCTAAACACTAGCATGGAGAGTCCAACCACAAACACAGCTTTTATTTTGATGTGGGAAACGCTTTCCCTTTGTTTCCCACCTGTACAACACAGTACAGCAAAGCACCAACAGACAAATACACACAGCACTTTTCTTCTCTTCTTTCTCTTCCTCTCTCTGCCTCGTTCACCTCCACTCCTCCTCCAGCAGGCTTCATCCTCCTCCTCCTCCTCCTGAGTCTGGCTCCCCAAATAAAGGCAGGTGGCTCCTTTCATGCTGTGCTCGGGAGTACTACAGGTGGCTCGCTAGTGAGGACCAGAAGCACTCTCAGGTGTAGCGGAAACCCAACAAACTAAGGTTCTGCAGCTCTCCCTGGCGGCCCCTACGCAACCCAACAGAGCTGTGCCAAACTCCCTTTGGAACTCCGAGGTACCGCTGCAATCTGGGGGGGGGGTCGCCTTCCAGCGCTCCAAGGCAGTGCCCTGTGCATATCTGCTCCCCCGGTCCTTCCTTTAAGAAGGCTTCCAGGCCAGGTAAGGGCCCTGGCCGTCCATCACACTGTATAAAAAACATCTGTCTGTCTGCCTGTTCCCTATAACATCCTACACCCTTTCACCAATCAGGACCAAATTTGCATAGTTGCTCTCTAGGACCATATAGACAAGACAGACTACTTTGGAACCAAACATTTTGACTCCTAGGGGGGGCTGTTCCCAGTGTTTGTTTTTTTTTTTCCCTGTGTTTTACAGTTTTCACACCAGCGCCACCTACTGGCTCAGAGCAAGTAAAACATCAGAACGGACTGAAGCCAAACTAGCAGACTAAGTGACCAGAGCTTACATGGGCAACACCTTGTGCTACTCCTGTCTACTGCAGTATATCACACACAGCTGTGCGTGTTCAAATTACCCATAAGCTATCGCGGAACATGTTGCATTATGTCAGCTTCTACCCGTTGTGGTTAATTTTCAATTTTCCTTTATTTTTTGATTTACCCTCATATACGTGAAGTCATCCAGTTGTATGTTCAAAATAGGCCAAAAAACATGCATTTTTTGCTAAAATCATACTTTGAATTTTACTTCCAGAAATATCGGAGCACATCATAAAAAGGAAATGTGTTCCCATAATACCGTGCCTTTCAATTGAAAATAAGACCCTGGACCAGGGGTGGGCAAAGTCATTCCTGGAGGGCCGCAGTGGCTGCAGGTTTTTGTTCCACCCCATTTGTTTAATAAGAAGCCCTTATTGCTGAAGTCACACTTCTGCTTTACTTTAGTTGTCTCGCTCATTAAGATTTTGAACCCTTATTGCTTATTTTAGTCTTAAACAGCTGTATTCTTGGTTTTTAATTGCTTCTAATTAGCAATAACATTCAAATGACAAAAGAGACCAGCATTTCTCCATTTAGCTTGTTTCCATTTACACGTGTGTGTGTGTATTTATCATGCACTATTGGGTTTAATTAAATACTTAGAAGGAAAGTGAAGAGAAAAAAGGTGAAGGACTGAGAATAACTCGTCTGTTTTAGACTTCAAATCATTTGGATGATATCCTTAGAAAGGGGAAGAAAGTCTAGGATATGAGAATGACCTGACATAGCAGAGTTAAAGCAATAACAAGACATGAAATTAAATTATTGGCAAGGATTGTTTTTTAATTAAGCAACTGGGTTGGAGCAAAAACCTACAGCCACTGCGGCCCTCCAGGACTGACTTTGCTCACATGTGCTCTGGACCAATGAATGATGAATAGAAGTGGATCTTCCAATTGAAAAAGGCTCTCCCATGTGACTTGCATTTCCTGTTTGTGATGTGCGCTGAGTATTTAATAATAAAATAACGTATATTGTCGCGTTTATGGCTCTGAGTTGTAGACAAGACTTCAACATAATCAGGCGGCGATCTTAGCCTTGGGTACTCTGAACAGAACTTGAAAGGTGAGGCTCTGGGTTAAACTTACGTCGTTCATAGTTTTCTCAACGAGGAGCTGGATAGGAATCATTGACTCATCCTTGTGTGGCAGTGGGCTTCCTTTTAGGCCGTACCCTAAAATGCTTCCGGAGCCACACTACGTCTTTTGGGAAGCACTTCCGGGCCATAATGAAAATAGGGAGGTCCTCCCCAGACAGCCACCTCTGTTGGAACGTAGGGATCCTGACAGAGTTGCACTTCTGGACTCCATATCCCAAACACCCCTGCGGGTGTCTCGACTGGGTTCCCATGTGAGGACCACTGCCACGTGATGTATGGGGGATTGAACTGCTCCCGACTCCCGGCTTCAGCTGGTCCGTCCATTCGTCTGTCCCATCCGGGTAATAAACCATTCTACTCCCTGGCTGGGATGCCCATTCTTATCCTACAATATCTTTAAACTTATCCTACAATATCTTAAAAAGGTTTTAAGCGGAATTAAAAAAATGAACCAATAATGTTTCTCTTTTTTTCCAGATAGATGATTTAGAAAGTGATTTTTATGGACATACTCTTTATGTCGACAAGACCAGATCCTTTTTGTTGACCATGAACTTTGTCTCCAGATTGTCAAATGACTTGACTCCTTTGGTGAGCAGATTTTGTCTCTCTAACAGTAATAGTTAATAATACTTAATCAAAATGATGTTCATTTCATCATAAGGAATGACATTAATCCGTTGAGGCCGGGTATTGCCCCCATTTAGTCCATCCTTCCATTATGGTATCCCGGCTGGGTAAAGATTTCACCTCCGTCCTGAGCGGGAGACCCAACCGTCCTCTTGGATATCTAAAAGGGTACATTGTGTAGAAATGTGTGCACACCAGGTTTTAAAAATCTGATTTTCTTGCAAAGTTTCATACATGAGATCCCTGGAGAAAGCAAGTCACTCTTTTCTGAGAGAGAACCAAAACTTCAGACCTGGAAGTGCTGATTCTCATCCTAGCCACATGGGACATGGTACAGGGAGATACACTCGAAAGAGGCCCTGAAAATTCTGTAATAACTCTCGCTAGGATGAAGCAATCTGAATGAAACAATGTGCAGTGTGCTCCTCAATATATGGAGCTTTGAACAAGCCGGGATGGCCCTGAGTCGGAGCGATGAGGTAGGCACCGGACAGCCGTTGTGACATTTAACCTCCATTTGCAACTCCTGGGTGCAAACCACCCAGACCACTTCACTCAGTCACTCGACTTCTCATCAGGATGGTGGTGCACAGTATTGAGCAGCGCGTCTTCATGGTGCAAACCTACTGGGTCACCAATTCGTTTAAGCGATGTCAGAGTCAACTAGATGATCGTGAGTTAGTGGAAGGTTACTTCCAGCAAGATGGAGCAACGTGTCACACATTACCCAGGAGCACAGCAGAAATTGAGTACTTCTTTGGCAACAGGGTCATTTCAAAGGGGCTTTGGCCACCATGGTCACTGGACCTGACACCACCAGCCTTCTTCCTTTGGGGTCTGCTCAAAGAAAAAGTCCATCGAAACAAGCCGAAAACATCCAACGTGAAATTTCTGCTATTCCCTCTGAGTCGCTTACCCATACATTCAGGAACATGGAGTGCGTGACAAAGGATGGCGCTATACCAGCGTTTAACCCGACATGGACAGACACGGGAGGCACACTTATACAAACACAAGCTGTTTTATTTTTCTTTTCTTTGCCTGTGGGCAACACCTTCCTCGTTCCCCACAGGCACAACACAGACTCAAGCACAAACACTATCCCAATCACAATCACAATACTTTCTCTTTCTTTCTCCTCCACTCTTCTCCAGCAAGCTTTGTCTTCCTCCTCCCGACTCTGGCTCCCGGAGTGGTGGCTGCTGGCTCCTTTTATAGCCCACGAGGAAGTGCTCCAAGCGTTTGATGACCTATTTCTGGCTGCACTTCCGGGTGTGGTGGAAGAGCCACCCACACTTGGCTCACGAACAACTGCAGCACCTCCTGGTGGCACCCCCAGATACCAACAGGGTTGTAGAGACTTCCTTCTCCTATGGAGCCCTGTGGCACCGTTGCTACCCATGGGGGCTGCCATCTAGCGTCCCTGGGGAGGTTCTGTTCAGTCCATGCTTGTTCCCCCAGACCATTCCAAGAAGAGGCGTCTCGGCTGGGCAAGGGCCCCGGTCATCCGCCACAAGCGCGGCATTGAAATGTGTCTGACAGAAAACAGAAACCACTTCCAGCATCGCATGTAAAACAATCGATTACACATACGTCAAGGAATATAGCAAATTTTTTTTGGTTCAACTGCTTCATTCTAATGGAAGTTACAACAGAATATTTAGGGCCTCTATCGAGTGAATCTCCCTGTATTTATTAACATAAAATGAAACCAGTAGAAGAAAATATAATAGAAAATATAAATGGATAACAAAATCTGGACTTGTATAGTCTTTGAAAAATCACTGAAGATTTGCAGCGATGTCAAAGGAGGATAGTGTCCTGGGTGGCTTTTCGATCAAGCAATGAGTCATCTTCGGCATGGTCCTCAGATAAAGGGATGATGGAGAGAGACAGACAGAGGGAGACCAAGACAGCAAACTTATGGCAGCCCTTTGGCTTCCATTCACATTTCAGGGCATCAATGGAGGCGTCGTGGTGATTCTCCAGATTCGGTGACCAGCCTTGTTTCGCCATAACTCATTCCTCCAGTCCAGCCCTAACCCCCCAGAACTTGTCTAATTTTGTTCCTGCAGGTCTCTAATTTCAAAAGATGCACAAAAGTAGTTAGATAAACAAGAAAGAAAGGATTCACTGGGTCAGTAATGCTGGTTTGGAAAGGATCCACAGATGTGATTAGGCCATAAATTGCTATCAGGAGTCCTAAAGTAGTTCATCACAGTTGTCCAAGCAAAAAATTATGGCTGCTTACAGTTTGCTTTTTAATATAGGGTCTGTAGTTATAAAATTTTGGTTTTCCCACTTCAAAACAATAGCCTGTAAGAATTTTGAAGTGGCTGTTACTGTGGTTATGCTTGTTGTTGCTATATGTTTGGTGACAGCTGGGTAAAGCTTGGGTCAGTTAATGCTTTCTGAGCATTTCTAGTTACCCTCACATGAATGGATTTTTCAAGTAGGGAGACTGCATCTATGATAAGTCCAGTATTATATGAAATTAATATAAATGTATTTTTGTCTTCTTTTAGGTGGCTTTAACAAATCCACAAGTGTTAAAAGCAAACACAGCAATGGATAAGGACTTCAAGAGCGAGGATGGGATGCATTACTCTTTCGTAGGTTACTACTTGTTTTTTTGACACAGTGCAGGAGCTACTGTACCAATTTGTTGTAATGGAGTGTCCTCATGGGAAATCAGAGGACTTAGTTAGAACATTAGAGCAATAGAACACTCTAGACAAGAACAGGCCATTCAGCCCAACAAAGCTCGTCAGTCCTATCCACTTATTTCTTCCAATAAATACATTAAGTTGAGTTTTGAAAGTCCCTAAAGCAGGGGTTCCAACCTTTTGTTTCCCTGAGAGCTACTTTTACAAAATTAAAATGGCCGAGAGCTACTCATGTTTTCTGACGTTTATTCTCATCGCTTATTTCAACCCAAACAAACTGAATAAGCTTGTTTTGCCTGAACATTTACAAAATGTTGGGTGTCCACAACTCACACTTTGCATTAAAACATCACAAAAAATATTTAGTTCACCTGCAAGTGCGTTTTGTATGTCTGTATGCATTTTCTAGTGTCTCTCACTATTGAATTAAAATATAAATGCTGACAAAACAATGCAGTTCCAACACACACAGATATGACTTCTTCATTTGTCATTTTGTCACATGTCACTGTGTCACTTTATTCACAGGTCCAGTTGCATGTGTGATGTGTTGTTTAGTTAGTCAGATGACTGGCACTGAGGTGTCTGGTGGAGTGGAGTCACTCAAGTTCACTCTTATGGAGTCATTTAAATGTTCGTCTGTCAGTCTTGTTCTGAACTTTGATTTCATAACATTCATGTCAGATTTACAGAGGTATGGAGACCCAAACAAAGCAGACATTTTCAGAGCTGCTAGGTGAAGATTCTTCTAGCTATGTGGCTCTACTAAGCTCCAGAAATGACGAGAATGCTGTTGAGACTTTAACTGCACATTACTTTGAAGGTTTACTAATATATAATATAGAAAATCCAATGTCTCTCTGTCTGTCTGTCTGTCCGCTTTTCACGAGAGAACTACTTAACGGATTTAGATCGGCTTTTTTTTCTATAATTTGCTTGAATATTATTATATTATATATTTTGCGACTTCTCTCATTTCGCTATGTATCAGAGTTCTCTTGCCGTACCGATTTATTTGCGTGAATCCGGGGGTGGCTTCCTCACTCACTCGCCAGCTTCAGGGCATGTTCCTTAACTCAACTTAGCTAGCGAACGAGAGAACAATTGAATTCAACTTTGTCTGATATTTAAAATAAAGTGTTACTTAGGTCTTGATGAGTTTGAGTCTGGATATTCTCTTAAGCATATGCCACATTGAAAAGATAGATTGCAATTCAGATTGTGGATCGTGATTTTGTGTTAAAAGGATTGC
>JANRMT010062789.1:13459957-13477779 GCA_026402145.1 Polypterus bichir lapradei
AAGGATTGCAATTCAGATTGTGGATCGTGATTTTGTGTTAAAAGGATCGTGATATAATTTTTTGGAAAGATCGCCCCCCCCCCCCCAATTTGACTAATGAAGTTTTCAAATTTATGTAGGATTCATTAACCCCTTGGCGAGTTACTTGGAAAGGGGTTGTGAGCTACTGGTATGTGTTGGAGACCCCTGCCCTAAAGTCTTACTGTCCACCACACTACTTGGTTGCTTATTCCAAGTGTCCATCATCCTTTATGTCAAGAAAAACTCCCTAATGTTTGTGCAAAATTTGCTAGAAGACATCAAGTCATCCATTTTAATTGTGATTACTATGACATTTACTGATTCCCCTTCATTATCAAACTGTTTTGTGTTTTGTAGAAAATTAATGTGTCCTTGGAGCAAGATGAAAAAAAGAAGGACCCAAGCCTTTATAACAGGTAACGGGGGTCTGTTTGATCAGCGGCAGAGTGGGTAGTGATCTTGACGGTAATATTGAGCAGAGACATCTAATTAGCTAACACGTGGCACCTTGTGCAGCCTTATTAGGCCGACTTGCGGTGTTCATTCAAAACAAGACCATCATGTGGTTGCAACTCAGAGATCTGAAGTGGCTAGACCTCAACACCACTGAGATACTCTTTGGGACCCTTACAGAGCAGTCCTCAAACATTGATGAGCTGAAGTGGTGTAATGAGAAGTCAGCTAAACGTTCCTGCAATATAATGGAGGAGACATACAGAAATCAGTAGCTTTAAATCACTGCTGTTCATTGGTTACAGAATCAGCCGTCCTTTTTCACACATGGCCTGTGCACATGAGGACTAATCTGTCATGTGTTGCTTATAACCTGTGGTTGGATTTATCTAATTTTAGGGCATGCTGATAACAAGATGATTGTTAGAACATTAGGACAGCTGAAACGAGAACAGGCCAACAGGCTTGTCCATCCTTTTCATTTAAGTAACATCAAGTCGAGATTTGTAGGCTCTTAAGGTCCTGCTCTCCTCCATGCTACTTGGTCATTTATTCCACTTGTCTGTAGATGGAGTGAGGTGAAGGTCAATTAACAAGACTGTTATGTCCGCAGCACTATTGTTGGAAGTTTTGTGACCCTCACTTCGGACTTCAAAGAGAAGAACATCAGCTGCAGAAATTCCTATCCTCAGGTAAGTGACGTGCTTAATGGATGTTTGAAAAATGGTTTCTTCTGATTCTCACCAAGTTAGCTGTTCATGCAGCAGCCTTTGGTAAGCTCTACGAAAAGTTGCTTTAAGAGAGATGAAGGTAATAATGAGAGACTGTTATGCTTGACGCAGAGAAGAAAGCCACAAGCAAACAATCAGGAAATGTTAAGAAACACAAATGTGTCTCTGAGGATTTACTGTGAGAGTAGAAGGACTGGGAGATGAATCACAAAATGTGGTCAGGAAAAGCAGAAGGTCGAGACTGTGAGATCAAAAAATAGCCGGTAAGTGAGAATGAAAGGGCAATACGATAATCAGGAGTCGAAGGCAAAATGAAAGTCAAAAGCCAGCCCTGTCCTACCGCTGGGCCAACTTGAAAAATTACCCAAGTAACGCTAAAGGTTGCTTTTATCAAGTGAGGGATGATGCACAGTGCAAATGCTGCCAGATTCATATCATCGCAACCAATGTGACAAGCGAGTTCAAGTGGCGAATTCCAAACGCAATCGAGTAAACACAGAAAACAACGACTTTAACAAGTCTCCCCTCGACTTTCTTGTATACTCATAAGGGGATGAATATCTGAGGAGTAAACTGCAAGACAATGATTATATTTTTATATTATGTACATTAAAGAACCATCAACAACAAATCAAATCAATAATATCTTGAACAATTATTATAAATGTACAGTTGAATAAATCGGACACTGAAGCTGCATGAATTAAAAAGTGCCACTTCTGGTTAACGGAAATAGCCCAAAAATTGATAGAAATCTACATTTTGTACCTAATACTTGTATGCAAAATTTTGGTTGACCAAAGTGAAAGCGTACTCAAGTTATCGTGTTTACACACACACACAGACAGACACACAGGCATAAATCCAAAAAAAGATGTTTTTCGGACTCAGAGAAGTCTAAAACGCTGAGATTCACCAAAATCTTGAAATGGAATTTTTGGAGGATTCCAATACTTTCCCTATACTTTGTATACGAGAAAGTCAGGGAGGTCTAAAACATCGAGATTCATCAAAATCTTGACATCGAATCTTTAAATGATTCCAATACTTTCCCTTTACTTCATATACAAGAAAGTAGAAATTACAGCTCTGTTAATTCAATTCCAGTTGAGAAATTCAAGTCAAAAATGAATTCCTCATAAGTCAAGACCCACAAAAATGCAAATTTAACACTACAGGAAATGGGATCCTTTGTTAGGATTGTGACCTAGGATGAAATAGGCTCATCGTAAAAAAACAGGAGAAGGTAAAATGACAATACTGACTAAAAGAGAGACAGTGAAAATTTTTAAAGGTGCGGGTCTGAATGCGAGACAGTAGGTCAGTCCTATCCCTGGCAATGAGAACGTTAACCATGGAACTTTTTTGGTTGTCCATGATGGGATTTCTGACCCGAAACAGCACGGTGCAGGTGCTACCCATGCCTGAGCAACTGGAGAGCAGATGACACCAAGTGGAATCACTCGATTCCTTTCACCTCACTTAGACTCAGACAAACGCAGACATGGTATGTTGTTGTTGTTTAATTAAATTGTATGTTATTTACTGTACAGTATTGTCTATATTAGCATGTATTGTACTGGAACCAATAAAACCAGGCAATAATCAGCACAACTTAATCAGCCTAATATCTCCTTCCATTTGGACTGAAGGTTAAGATGGTTCGTTAGACTTATTTTATAATTCATAAATAATACATTCTATGACAATGTGTACTTTAAAACATCTAAATAAATAAGGCTTCTTCTTCTTCTCCTTCCAATTTATCTTTTCCAACTTCTATTTGGGGTCAATGTGCTTGATCAACCTTCTCCAAACAGCTCAGTACTGCATCTTCTTGCCATTCAAGCCCTTGTTCTACAGTTCTTCTTTTCCTTTATCCATCCACCTCCTCTTTGGCCTCCCACTCTTTCTCTTCCCCTGGACTTCCATTCCCATCACTCTTTTGCCCACATATTCCTTGTATCTCCTCATCACGTGTCCATACCACTTCAGTCTAATTTCCTGGACTTTATTAGCTATCTCTCCTACTTTTGTTTTACCTCTGATTGTCTCGTTTCTTATTCTGTCCTTTTCTGTAACTCCACACATTCAGCTCAACATTCTCATTTCTGTTATGTCCAACTTCACGTCCTTCTGCTGCTCCATTTAGTATCCATGTCTCAACTCCATAATTCATTGCTAGTCTTCCTACAGTCTTTAAAACCTAACCTTTAACCTTCACCTTAATTCTTCGATCACACAATATCTGATACCTTCTTCCAATTGTTCCATCCACACTGCACTATATGAGTTATCTCTGAATCTAATTCTCCATTTTGGTCTACCACTGATCCTAGATATTTAAACTTCTCCATATTTTCAATAGCTCCTCCAGCAGGCTAACATCTGAATCCTGATCACCATTAATCACCATTAAACCTCACATATTCTATTTTCTTCCTATTTATCTTCAATCCTCTATCTTCCAAAGCCCATCTCCATTCTTCCAACTTCCTTTCCACTTCCTCCTTTCTGGTGATACGCAACACAACGTCATCAGCAAAAAGAAGCACCAAGGGGGATTGGTCTTTTATCCCAGGACTCAACACATCCCTAGCCAGATCAAAGAGGTAAGGACTTAGAGAAGGTCCTTGGTCCTGGTACAGACCTCCTCTGACTGGGGTCTTGTCTGTTATCCCAACACAAGTCCTTACTCCCTCATACATATCCTGGACATTCCTCACACACTTCCCTGGTCCTGCTTTCTCTCTCGTGCAACTTCAGACCTCTTGACGTGACGCTCTATCATCAGCCTTCGCAAATCAAGAAACACCACCTTTCTTGCAGGCCTTTCTGTTTTTCTCAATGCTTCTCTATGAGCTATGACAATGCAAGAACTGCTTCAGTTGCTCCTCCATTTATTTACGGTCCTGAGATAAAAGGAGCCATCTGACATCATCCAAGTAAGCTGAGTTAGGAGGAAGTAGACAGAGCTCGCTTGGAGGAGAAATGGAGGATTTATTGTGGAGGAAAATTTTGTGAAATGGGTAACTTACTTTGTAAGGTATTGGATTAAATAAAACCACATGACTGTGTGACAGCATTTGTGTTGTGGGTTTGAGGAGCTGCAGAGCCCTCTAGTGGCCACAGGGCGTAGATCAACTGGTCATTAACATGAACACTTTAAAAGCTGGTCTCTTGAGCACATTCACTGTCTATGTTTGCAGGTATGAAAACTTCATAGTGCTCTTCTAAAAGATTTGATATTTTCCTTCTGGCTATGACTTTTTATTTTGTTATTAACTTCGACTTTGCCTTATTCCATGCTCTGACACCAAGGCTGTTGTCCTCACGATTGCGACTACTTTTGGCCAGACTGCATTCACTTGCTGGTTCAGATAGCAGAACAGGACCCCCTACTTACAGGATGGTCTCCAGCTCTCCGCATCTCTGAATTGAATTAAGCAGATTTTACATTATTTGGTTTACAGCTTTTTTTTTTGTCTCTTTTCTTCTGGATTTTAGTATGTCCAATTCAGCATTGGATGTCCACCCAGTAAATACATCCGGATTTCAAGGTAAATTTAAATTCCTGACAAAGTAGATCACTTGCATTATTCATATAATCATTTCTACCTGGTGTGAACGAAATGTCTGCAAATCCTTTTAAATGAAAGTCTGCAATGTGCACTTTAATCAGTCATCCATTATCCAACCTGCTATATCCTAACATAAGGGGGTCTGTAAGAGCCATTTCCTAGTTACATAAGAATCATAAATGTTTTACTAAAGCAGCGTTTCTCAACCTTTAAGTATTTGCGACTCAAGTTTTCATAACAGTTTTATTAAACACGCCCCCCCCCATGTTTTTTGAAAGGAGCCCACTAATACCAATTTGTTCTTTTTTAATTAATGATATATCATAGATGCATAATTTATTATACCTACTTAACTTTTATCGACGTTTATCTAACTCTATATTTATTTTTCTAGTATCAGAATGTAGTTTAAGTTAATTTGTTTAGGTTTCAATAGATGTATTTTTCATATTTTCGATTCTTGTTTTCTTTTTTTCACATCTTCGCGCCCCCCTTTTTATTACTTTGCGCCCCCCTAGGGGGCCCACCCCACAGTTTGAGAACCACTGTACTAAATGATAGTGCATAATCTATGGGAAGTTCCTAAAACCCCCATCAGTTGAACAGAATTGGTATATTCTAGCTGTTTCTAATTTCTCTGACTAAACATTATTCTTAGTTAGTGATCAGCCTTGCCATGTGTAAGGTGTAGAGGGCGCGCGGTTTTAAACTGTGCCTTTCGTGCCTTACGAGCCTTTTAAGAATTGCGTACCTTGTGTGCGTGTTTTGTGTGTCAAGTAATATGTAAGACAAAGCACTTAATTTTTAGTGCCACGCCGTATGCTTAAAGAGTACAGAAGAAAAAGTTAAGAACTTTAAAGTACAGAAATAACTAAAGTTTCTCAAGAAAAGCGAAGTTTAGAAAAGATACATTTTTCTTTTTTTTGAATCTTAATTCTAACACCTTTTTTCTTTATTCTTGTGTGGATTATTTGCCTTTAATTTTCACTAAATATTTTAAAATGAACTTTTGGACTGAAGTGATTTCTTTTGGCACGTGTTTTATCAGTGCTTGAACTCACCTTACACTTCGGTGGCTACAGGAGCCAATCCAAGCCAACACAGGAACAAATCCCAGGCAGGGCGCATGCCCCCCGCAGGGCACACACACCAGGGACAATTTAGGACTGCAAATGCACCAAACCTGCATGTCTTTGGACTGTGGGAGGAAGCACATACAGACACGGGGAGAACATGCAAACTCCACGCAGGGAGGACCCGGGAAACGAACCCAGGTCTCCTTACTGTGAGGCAGCAGTGCTACCACTGCGCCACCATGCCGCCCCTGCACTTTAGTCAGAGGGGGTGAATCAAGGAAAAATGTGTTGTAAATAAAGAGGCAAGATGAATGAAAAGGTTTGGGGGGGGGGGGGGGGGTGCCGGCACCCCCGGCAAAACCCCAACCCAAAAAAAAAAAGTTTCGAAAAACTTAGCCAAACCAAGCGGTTCTAAAATTTTTGCTTTCACCAAATCCCCCCAAACCACCCCCCCCCCCCCCACACTTTTCTACCTAGAGTAATTCTGCGCCCCCTGCATAATATAAGATAGATGAGAATAACCCCTGATACAACTAACAAAGGTGTGATACTCGTGCGGTGTCACGGTATCCTATCATTTTTACTTCCATAAGATTTGCATGTGTTCGGCTAACTTTAATGAAATATTTGCAATTTATTTTTTTTAAAGTGCTTTAATAACTGGTAAAATGTCGTGTGTGGTTTTTTGTAGTAATTCTAATCCCAGAAACAAAGAATAAATGATTTATTCTTATTTAATTATTTTTTTTATGTAAAGGAACGATTAAATATGTTTTAATATGTAAAAATCTCGTAAACGAGGACACCGATGAAGTCAATCTGCGCGAGACGAACGCATTTTCGTCCGACAAATATTATACCGCTGTTAGTTGTATCATGAAAATAACCCAATACGCAGTCGCGCCGCATTATCATCTGATCTACTGTTACCCGAATGTTCGCAACAGATACCGATATGTCTTGAACTTTCTGGATTGAAAATGCGCGACTATAAAAGCAGCAGCAGCGGCGCCGCTCGTCATAGAAACAAACTTCAAATAGAGAAAAGGAGCTCATAGTGTCTCGATATCTCGAATATCAAACCAAACCTGAACAAGCGGTGTACTTTAAAGCGGGCACATATTAGTCATTAGATCTATGCCTTAGAAATGTTTTATTTTAATTTTAGTTATAATGCATTCGCTGTGATTATATGCTTGCAAAGTAAAATTTGACATAAAAATGTAAAAAATGAATTTTGATGCCTTGTTCATTTATTCGACGCCCCCCTTGTACGGCTTCAGCTGGGGGCGCGCCCGACAGTTTGAGAACCGCTGGCCTAACATAAGAGTTCTCATAAGTAGCAGCAGGGAGTTTATATTAAAGTTCAGACAGGAAGAGGCAGGACTGAGGGGTGTTAGTGATGTCAGGTAGAGAAGTTAATGGGAGGATCTCTTCGGGAGGAACTGGAATTGAGTCTGATGGTGGAAGGAACAGGAAGTGAGGTACCACAAAGTCTTCTTTTCTGAGGATCTGTAGATGAAGAACAACAGGCATTAGTGCACTTTGCCAACCCCTTTGACCGCCTTGTGTGTGACAGTATCTAAGTCCCAAACATTATGGAGGGCACTATACACCTTGAAGCTGTCGAGTTTGCTACTTTCTGGTTTTTAATTTCGATGGCTGAGCACGTGAAGATTTCGCTCTCCAAGCTTTCACGAAATGTTGTTTCATGCTGGCTGTGTTCAGTAAGCTGGTTTAGCCACTGGTGCCCTGTACTATTTATTGTACTTGAAGACATTCAGAGTGTGATATCTGACAGGATGGTGAGAATTTACCAATGTACTATGCCAGTGTGTATAGATAGATAGATAGATAGATACTGGATATGGATGTTTGCTGGGCTAAATTCAAATGCTAACATTGCCTTTGTTCTCTGTTATAACCAAAAATATAGCAACTTCACTGTGTGCGAGAAGAACCTCTTCAGTCCCTACCAACTGGCTAACAATTTCACTTACACAATTTCAAAGTGAGTATCATAATTATATATTTCATAATTTTACACAGTGAAAGGCAGTGGCGGACCTACATTTTTTGGGGTCTTGAAGCTTGAACTGTTATGGGGGACATTTCACAACCAACCACAATGTCTGGAAAACCACCATTATCTTATTTAACGGGTTTTTTTTTTTATCCATGATAGATCACCATCTTTTTAAACGTAACCATTTACATTTTCCTGACACCTTTATCCAAGGCGGCTTACAGCATTTATGAAACAGTTGGCTACATTTATTTTGGTTTTCTAATTGGAGCACGCAGTGTCCATAGTGGGATCTGAACCCACAACCTCAAGGTCTGAAGTCCAAAGCCTTCTCTACCATGCCACACGTCCCCGATTTTGATCCGAATTGCCGTTTTGGGTTATCGGACATGTCAGAGTCACTGGTGTTAATAAAAATATCCTATACCTTAAAGGTTTCAAGTTAGGAGGGGGTGGAAATTAATTTCAATTTCAATTCTTTATTGTCATGTGTACAAGTACCATGTACAATGAAATGCTTGCTTGCATGTGCCCCTGCAGACAGTGAACATAGACAAAAAAAAAACACACAATAATAAATGAATATAAATAAGTAAATAAATAAAACCTGAATTCTAAGAATAAATAGAGAAAGTGGCAGAAGTATATGTGCAGGTAGCATTGGAGGTGACACAAAGTTACTGATTGTTCATGAGTCTGATTGCAGTTGGGTAGAAACTGTTCCTGAACCTGGCAGTGTGTGTCTGAATGGACTTTAGTCGCTTCCCAGATGGGAGGGGGGTGCAAAGTGACAGTGCAGGGTGGCTTGGGTCCCGCCTGATACAGCGTGTAGTGTGGATGTCATGGATCGCAGGGAGCTGTGTGCCCGTGATCTGCTGTGCTGTGTTCACCACCCGCTGCAGAGCTCTGCAGTCCTGAACTGAGCGGTTGCTGTACCAGGATGTGATGCGTCCTGTCAGGATGGATTCCACTTTACACCTGTAGAATCTGTACAGGGTTGTGGGGGACATCCTGGCTTTACTCAGTCTCCAGAGGAAGTAGAGGCATTGTTGGGCTTTCTAAACTACTGCCGCAGTGTGACTTGACCATTTAAGGTCATCAGTGAGGGTGACTCCAAGAAACCTAAAGCTGCTGACCTGCTCCACAGCCTCACCTCTGATGTAGATGGAGCTGTGCTCTGTTGCCTGTTTGCGGAAATCCGCAAAAAGTCACTTCTGGGGCCCCTACTGGAATTAGGGGGCCTGAAGCTTAAAATATTAGAACAATCTAGACAAGGTATCGACAATCATAGTGAGAATGGGGTGAATGGGGAGCTCGAGTGGAGGGCGGGTAAGACAATAGAACAATCTGGATGAGGACAGGCCATTCATTCAGCCCAACAAAGCTCACCAGTCCTGTCCACTTAATTCTTAAAAATCAAGTCGTGTTCTGAAGGTCCCTAAACATCTTAAGACGTGTTTGGAGGAAGAATGGGACAAAATAACATCTGGAACCAGGGCTGTGGAGTCGGAGTCAAGAAGTCAGAGACAATTTTGGGTACCTGGAGTTGGGGTCGGAGTCGGCAAAACTGTACCGATTCCGACTCCAACTCCTAATTAATTTCAATTGTAAAGAAAAAAAAAAAATACAGGAAGTTCAAATGTCCCATTTCACAAACGATAGTCCTAATTAAGTACTTCTCTGAGGTAAGAATAAAGCCCAGTGCATAGTTGTGTTACTACTAGTGTGAAGTTCAGCTGAGCGATTAAACAACCTGACATTCACATATTGGAATCTGGATTATGGTACATTACAAAAAGTGTTTTCATTTTATTTCAGATATAATGTCAGTCAGTCAGTCAGTCAGTCATTTTCCAACCCGCTATATCCTAACTACAGGGTCACGGGGGTCTGCTGGAGCCAATCCCAGCCAACACAGGGTGCAAGGCAGGAAATAAATCCCCATGCAGGGCACCAGCCCACCGCAGGGCACACACACCTACACACCAAGCACACACTAGGGACAATTTAGGATCGCCAATGCACCTAACCTGCATGTCACGGGGAGAACATGCAAACTCCACGCAGGGAGGACCACTGCGCCACCATGCCACCCCAGATATAATGTGTTTAACAAATTCATTTGAGTGTTAACAAGTGTAATGATGTAGGTGGAGGTGTGTGCTATGGCCTGATGTGTGTGTGTTCAGGGGTTCTGTCTGCACTCTCCACATTTGCTCCCACCCAGGGCCAAACTTTAGCACCACCTGTTCTAGAAGATTTTGAAATTAAAAAGGAACAGATTCTATGTATTGCGACAGGTAATGCTTCTAATATGTTAAGCACAATTGAGAAAATGAATAAAGTAGATGGAGAAAGTAACAAACAGATATTAGAGGAAGACAGTTCTGCAAGTATTGGAGTAAGTGAAACTGAAGGGAATGGTGACATTTTGGATAACATTGCTGAAGAAACATCTAAGCTTACTACTATTCAATATATGCATTGTGCTGTTCATACTCTGCAATCTTGCAATAAGAGATGGATTGAAAGATCGTCATGCAGCTACTCTAATTGTCAAATTGAGGCAAGTAACTGTTGCAGCCAGGGTCCCTGAAACAGATGCCATTTTGAAAAGACATGCAGGAAAAGCAGCCATTTTGGATCAAACAGCACTCTGGGGAAGCACTTATTTGATGATAAAGCGTTTGCTTGAACTAAGACTTTCTTGAAGAACTGGACAATGAAAATGTTTTATTAACTGAAAGCCAGTGGGCACAAGTAAAAGAACTGGAAAGTTTACTTTCTTACCCCTTTACTGTCACCAAGAGGTTGCAATATGAAGATTTATCCATCCATCCATTATCCTGTATCCTAACACAGGGTCACAGGGGTCTGCTGGAGCAAATCCCAGCCAACACGGGGCGCAAGGCAGGGAACAAACCCCAGGCAGGGCGCCAGCCCACCGCAGGGCACACACACCCACACACTAGGGACAATGTAGGATCGGCAATGCACCTGACCTGCATGTCTTTGGACTGTGGGAGGAATCCCACGCAGACAAGGGGAGAACATGCAAACTCCACGCAGGGAGGACCCGGGAAGCAAACCCAGGTCTCCTTACTGCGAGGAAGCTGCGCTACCCACTGCGCCACCATGCCGCCTTATGATGATTTAACATCCGGTAAATTTCTCTTGGAATGGAAGAGCTTGATATATTGCCTGAACAAAAGTAGAGGGTTAATAGCTGATGGCATTGTATCTTCAATGAAGAAAAGAGAGAGTCTCTTACTGGATAATCAAATCTTGTTAGCTGCTATTTCTGTTGATCCAATGAGCCGGATTTTCTTGAGCATTGACCAGATTGCTAATGGAAAAAAGGCACACTATGATATAGCAGTTCACATGAAGGGATTACTACCACCTGAAACACCACCACTGGATGAAGCTATAAGTACTGGGAACTCAGGATCATCCTTTTCAAATGAAGAATTTGACTTTGATTCCCACTTGAACAAAATGGAAGTTTCAAAAGCAAAGCGACGTCGCCTATGCGTGAAAGATCAATGACCAGTAAATGTCCAAAAAAAGAGTTTTTTAAAGAATTGAAGGAAGCTGAAAAGTATGATCACTCATCGAAACTGACTGTAAAAGAAGCCATCCTTGTTGATCCAGAGATTTTTAGTGATGTGGCTAGAACTGTAACAGCAATGCCACCCACCCAAGTCAGTGTTCTTCTTCTTCTTTCAACTGCTCCTGTTAGAGGTCGCCACAGCGGATCATCGTCTTCCATATCTTTCTGTCCTCGTCATCTTGTTCTGTCACACCCGTCACCTGCATGTCCTCTCTCACCACATCCATAAACCTTCTCTTAGGCCGTCCTCTTTTTCTCTTGCCTGACAGCTCTATCCTTAACATCCTTCTCCCAATATACAGTGGAACCTCGGTTCACAAACGTCTCGGTACACGTACAAATCGGTTTACGACCAAAAAGTTCGCCAAACGTTTGCCTCGGTTCACGACCACACACTCGGTATACGAACAAGCCAGTTTCCCTTTCGGTTTCTATATGTTCAGTCTCCCCCTGTGCACTTCCTGTGCAGCGAAAGAGCGAGTAAGAGAGAGATAGCGAGACACACACACAGGTATGCGAGAGACACACACACACACACATACGCGAGAGAGAGGCACACACACAGAGAGAGCGAGCGAGCGAGCGAGAGAGGGAGGGCTGGACGCATAAGGTAGAAAAGGCTTGTTTTTGATTTCAGTTCTGTTTACAGCGATCGGTTTGTAGCGTGCATTGTCGCAATGTTACTTTTCTTGGTGGTTTATCAAATTACGGATTTTTAAATGTTAATTTTTTTCCCTGTGCTTAAAACTCATTAAAAAAAAAGTGTTTTTAGCGAGCGGTTCCTAGCACTGTAGTGCGAACTCTTGCAGTGTTAGTTTTCTCTGTTGTTCAAGGTTTTCTCAGTGTTATTCAGTGTTTTTACATTTAGTTTACTATTATGCTGTGCATTCTATGGTATAATTAACTATATTTGTGCTTAAAAACTAAAAAAAATATATATTTACATACAGTTTGTATGGTCTGGAGTGGATTAATTGTATTTACATACAATCCTATGGGGGGAAATTGCTTCGGTTTACGACCAGAGTTTTGGAACGAATTATGGACGTGAACCGAGGTTCCACTGTACTCCTCATCTCTAAACTGCACATGTCCAAACCAACACAATCTCGCCTCTCTGACTTTGTCTCCCAAACGTCCCCCCTGAGCTGACCATCTAATGTCCTCATTTCTAATCCTGTCCATCCTCGTCATACCAAATTCAAATCTTGTCATCTTTAACTCTGCCACCTCCAGCTCTGTCTCCTGTGCCACCGTCTCCAGCCCATATAACACAGCTGGTCTCACTACCGTCCTGTAGACCTTCCCTGCCACTCTTGCTGATACCCGTCTGTCACAAATCACTCCTGACACTCTTCTCCACCCACTCCGCCCTGCCTGCACTCTCTTTTTCACCTCAGTGTTGAAAGACGATTTTCAGCTCTAAAAATAATCAAGTCAGACTTAAAAGCTTCTATGAAAGAGGATCTGGCAGAAGCAATTCTGTTTCTTAGAACACTGCATTGAGTTAATTTTGGATTGCATTTAACAGCTATTCTACTCTACAACTGTATTTCAAGTTTAATATATAAACTGTTTTAGGTTTTTGCTTTTAGTTCATGTAGTTAATCTTTGTTTTTGTTTTAAAACTACCAAAGAATGTGGTTTATATTTTTTGAACTGCTAAAGTTCCTGTTCCTGATTTTTATGCATGCTACTACTTCATAGCCATGCGATAAAAACAATAAATAAAACCATATTGTTTTCATTTTTTTATTGTTTTCATCTATCTATCTATCTATCTATCTATCTATCTATCTATCTATCTATCTATTTTTTTTTAATTTGCACTTTCCATACTTTCTCAACTTTTTCTGATTTGGGGTTGTATAAGGTGAAATATAGATTGAATTATATAAGTCCCTGTATAAATTCATTTTGACTAAGTGACTTATTTTTTTTTTTAATGCAGAAACGTCTATGATCCTGAGTTTCTTTCTCATAGTGGATCAGCTACAGAAGACCTATCTGTGTATTATAATTACACAAAATATGGTTGCCCCATTCTGGTGAATTCGAAGATACCCTGGATTCCACTTCTGGAACTGTAAGGCGCTTTATACAGATAGAGAGAGATAGAGAGAGAATGAGAGGATGAGTGTTGGTCAAAAATAGCAAGCAGATGTGGGGCCTCTAAAAGACCCACAGATCAGGCCAGGACATGACTTGGCCTGTTCAGAAATTAGGGTTGTACAGTATGCAGGTACTTGGGAAAAGTACCAAAAATATTCAAATTTTAGTTACGGTACAGTACCAGCATTTCAGGATTTTCATTACCAGAAATAAACGTCAGTTTTCCTCTCAAATCTGCACCCCCATTCCAAACCCTTAGACACACACAATTTGAGTTGTGTAAAAATATCCATTTCATAAATTCCATGAAATAATACTATATGGTTCGAACAATCAGAATGTCACAAGAAACCCAATACTTTCTTGCTTCAGTGCCATTTGGCACTGCCTACTTCACAGCTATAAAGAAGAAAGGGGTGTGTAGTTTGGTGCAATGGTGCAGTGCAACAGGCAGGCGAGCAATTGTGAGGCTGGAGTAAGATGGACAGTTTTGGAGTTATCTGTTATTTGATTTGGAGCCATTTTGGTAACGGTACTGAAGTCTGAATGCTGGTATCGAAACAAAAGTCAACATTTTTACTACTGATCCAACACTACCATACATAGGCCTCACCCAAGGCAGCTTGACCCTAAACTATACTAGCAGGCTTCAAAAAAGGGGAAAAAGTTCAAAAATACCTTAAATATCAAACACATATCAAAATGCATTTCATGGGAAAGGAAAACCATTAAAAAGTTTGATTTCAGTAACAAAGAACTGTTATAGAAAAGGATTTTTCTTTGAAAATGATGAAACAGAGTAAAAATGGCCAAAAAACGAGAAACAGGCAAACAGGTATACAGTACCCTTTACAAGCAAAACACAACAAACAAATCTGATCTCTAATCCAGTGATTGTGTGGATCTTTTTAGATGGCTATTTATTTATTTATTTATTTATTACCATATATACTCACGTAGAAGTCATGTCTTGAAACCCGAAAAATCGATCATAAAATCAGACCCCGACTTATACGCCATTTATTGATAAGAGTCCAATAAAAAAAAAAAAAAAAAACGCTTCATGGCTTGAGAAAAACAACAAAAGCAATCGCCACATAGTGGAGTGACTTCTAAGTAATTTGGGTCGTCTGACTCGGAGCTCCTTCCGTGATAAGTGACACCTCCATCTGGGCAGTCGTCCTTTTGAAGCTCTGGGACCAGAAGAGGTGGAGTCAGTTGCTCTCAATGGGTGGTTTTTTTGAGACTGGAGAAAAAGAAAATGACGAGACTGTTAGTGGTGGCGCCCCCTCTCAGCCCGGGGTGGTATCACATACCTGGTGAAGAGCTTGGGTGGCGATCTTCATATGTGACCGTATTAAATTTGTTTAATTCCATTTCACAAACTCTTTCATACATGAGACCAGAGGAATAGAAGGAGCACTTTAAAAGGATGGGAAGACATGGCTATGCAATTAGCAATTTGTAAAGTTTGTAATTGCATTTGACCTGTGAAGTTGCTGTCGTGAACCAGCAGTCCCAAGCACTAAAGAGTTCTGAAGCAGGTAATGCCAAACACTTGCAGTAACACCAGCTAGAGGGGGATATCGCTATCAAACCCTGGGTGATAATAAGGGCAAGAACCGAATCTTTATAAAATGAAAGATTTATTCTTCACTAAAGGTATCCCAGTCACAATGATGCTCCGTGGAACACAAAGGAAAAATGGAATTGCTTGGAAAAAAGACAATTCAAGTCGGACAAAAGTCCCAATACAGAATCCAAATAGAGTGGTCAGAAACAAATGGCAAGAGGGTCAAAATTCTAAAATACACTGTGAACAGTAGAGGGTGCCAATGAGCCCCCAAACCCCAGACACACAAGACCCAACACAACTCAGGGTTCAATTAAAGGAATTTTTAAAATCCATCCAGCTCACTTTTAACAAATATCATAGCCAATATAAAGACATTAAGTGCTTGATCTCTCCCTTTCTGTTCTGTCACCCGCTGCCTCCCGGCTCCTTCTAAGGTGGTACTTCCGGTGGCGCGTCATGGCTAGTTGGAAGCACTTCCAGGTCATATGGAAACCAGGGTGGTCCTCCCCCAGCAGCATCCTCTATCATCCTCCAAGGACCCCTACAGGGCTGTTTTTCCGTGCTCCCAATTCCCATGCATCCCTGTAGGTGTCCAAACTGGGACTACTTGCTAGAGATGCTGCCACCTATTAATTTGGGCGATAAACTGCTCCCGGCTTCTAGCTTTCATCAGTCCATTCTTTCTTCCAGCATCCCAGACAGGATGAGAATTATAAGGCCGGGTAGTGTGCATAATCTGGCCATCCTTTTATTATGGCTTCCCAGCCAGGCAAGAACAACTCCTCCGTCCTGGTTGAGATGCCCGTCTGTTGTCCTGAGAACTTAAAATGCAAAAGGCAAAAGCAGAGCAAGACACAAGTATCCCAGAGTACATTCACAATGAACCACCAGGAACTTTGGAAGATGCTCCAGATTTGTATTGCACTCCACATACCTCAGAAGTCGAATGTTGGAGCTGGGAATGATGTCACAATCCAGTTGATCTCGTTCCAGTAAAACATTGGGAAAACCAACATGATTGGATCCTGGAAAACCTTTGTTGTGCTCAGTCCATCAGAATAAATAGCAGTTGATAACAACGCATTACACAGTATTGTGCGAATCCAAACACAGTAGCAGCATGGATAGAAGTGCTCATAAACAGTTTAATACTACAGCTCTCACTAAAGTTTGCGGTGTACTTTGCCATTTTCGACCTGAAGTCGGACAAAATTAAACTTGACAGACCAACCTCGAGTTTTTGAGTTGGAAATCCAATTTGAGGGGGCATCCCACAGTCCAAAGACATGCAGGTTAGGTGCATTGGCGATCCTAAATTGTCCCTAGTGTGTGGTTGGTGTGTGGGTGTGCGTGTGTGTGTGTTCTGTGGTGGGCTGGCTAGCACCCTGCTCTGGATTTGTTCCTGCCTTGCGCCTTGTGCTGGCTGGGATTGGCTCCAGCAGACCCCCGTGACCCTGTGTTAGGATATAGCGGGTTGGAAAATGACTGACTGACTGTTGATGATACCAGTTGACTAGGAACTTCGAAATTCTAACTCGGCACTTCAAATGGAACACAACATTATAGAAGAAAGGGCAATTCTGTATCCAGCAGGGGGCACTAGCTCCTTTGTTGGAATGAGTTTTTTTTTAATTGCGACGTGTTACATAACCCGAAACTATATAGATATACTAGCAAAATACCCGCGCTTCGCAAGCGGAGAAGTAGTGTGTTAAAGAAGTAATGAAAAAGAAAAGAAAACATTTTGAAAATAACGTAACATGATTGTCAATGTAATTGTTTTGTCACTGTTATGAGTGTTGCTGTCATATATATACAGGTATATATATATATATATATATATATATATATATATATATACAAAAAAACTCAAGGCCATAGACTGGGACACACCTCCTCAGTCAATGTGTTTTCTTTATTTTAATGACCATTAACAGCACTCCATCACTCTCCTTCTTGGTCAAATAGCCCTTACACAGCCTGGAGGTGTGTTTGGGCTCATTGTCCTGTTGAAAAATAAATGATCGTCCAACTAACCTGACTTCTGCACAGCACAACTGCTGGTCCCAACCCCATTGATAAAGCAAGAAATTCCACTAAATAACCCTGATAAGGCACACCTGTGAAGTGAAAACCATTTCAGGTGACTACCTGTTGAAGCTCATCGAGAGAATGCCAAAAGTGTGCAAAGCAGTAATCAGAGCAAAGGGTGGCTATTTTGAAGAAACTAGAATATAAAACATGTTTTCAGTTACTTCACCTTTTTTTGTTAAGTACATAACTCCACATGTGTTCATTCATAGTTTTGATGCCTTCAGTCATGAAAATAAAGAAAACACATTGAATGAGGAGGCGTGTCCAAACTTTTGGCCTGTACTATATATATATATATATATATATACACACATATATACATATCTATACATATACATACATATGTACATATATACATATACACATATATATATATACACATACATATATACATATATATATATACACATACATCCACATATATAAATATATATATATACATATCTACAGTACATACACTCACCTAAAGGATTATTAGGAACACCTGTTCAGTTTCTCATTAATGCAATTATCTAATCAACCAATCACATGGCAGTTGC
>JANRMT010062789.1:13482779-13499435 GCA_026402145.1 Polypterus bichir lapradei
GCTGTATTAGCTCAAAAGGGTGCTTCTACTAAATACTGAGCAAAGGGCCTGAATACTTAGGACCATGTGATATTTCAGTTTTTCTTTTTTAATAAATCTGCAACAATTTCAAATTTTTTTTTTTGTCTGTCAATATGGGGTGCTGTGTGTACATTAATGAGGGAAAAAATTTAATTTAAATGATTTTAGCAAATGGCTGCAATATAACAAAGAGTGAAAAATTAATGGGGATCTGAATACTTTCCGTACCCACTGTACATTACTCTACTTTCCCCTTTTGTATTCTTTATTGTGTATTTGTCAGAATGCCTCAAATCTCACAGACTTACCACTGTTTATCAGGTATTGTACCATATAACTTCTACCATCCTTCCCTTTTACATTTATAACCTCAGGCGATTAGGTGTAGTAAAAGACAAGATAGATACTTTATTAATCGAAGGAGTTAAGTTACATTTTGTATAATGTATTATTGATAATATTCATAAATAAATAACAATATGCAAAGTACAAGTGAATACTGGCAACCATACAACTTGATAAATGCTGCTGTGTAGCGTAACAAGACCACTATGGGCCGTGCCAGCCACCCAACCCAACACAGAATGACACCAGAGACAAACTTACAAAAACACAAGTTTTTATTCTCTTTTCTTCAGCTGTGGGCAATGCCTTCCCCGTTCCCACAGGCACAATACAGTCCCAAAAAGCACAGTACCACACAATTCGTATAATAAATCTTCTCTTTCTCCTCCACTCCTCTCTGGCAAGCTTCGTCTCCCTTCTCCCGACTCTGGCTCGACTAATGGAGTGAGGCAGCCTCTTTCATAACACCCCAGATGTGCTCCAAGTGCTTCGTAATGATCTTCCGATGGCACTTCCTGGTGTGGTGGAAGTGACGCATGAGCACCTGGAAGCATTCCACGTGTGCCTGGAATTTCTTCCACCAGCGGAAGTGCTGCAGTCCAGGGCTCCATAATCCTCCAGGAGCCTTGGTTTTGCTATTTCTTTGCTGTAATCACACAATCACAGGTCATTTACCATCTTTTGTTTACATTTAATAAAGTTCAGTGTTTAATAATCAATAAACACAATACCTACACTTGACTTTGAATTCTGGAAGATTACCAATACATGGGGGCCATGTTTATATTACATAAACTTTTTTGCCCACCAGTAAATTGGCCATTAGGTTGTAGTGACGTACATTTCTTTGAATTTCCACAACATATTAGGCCATATTCAGGATTACATCTTGCTTGGCTATCTGCTTCTGTATTTTGTCTTTTTATTCTTTCTCATTTTTGATGGATGGATGGATAGATAAGATATGATCTATCTATCATATAGTGCATTATCAATTATATAGTGCCTTTCCTACCTATCTATCTATCTATCTATCAGATAGTGGATTTCATTTCAATCTATCAGTCTCTCTATGTATCAGACCCTTAGCTGAACCCCCTCAAGGGATAATCCTTTATGGTGAGATGGGTAAACATGAAAGGCACTATACATTACACATTTGGATGGATAAACCCCTCTATACTAAATATGCCAATAGATGCGGCTCTGTCAAAGACACGTGGTTCAACTTGAAGTGCCCCTATGCCCTTATGTATACACAGACCTAACAAGTCTCCCACAGACACACAGTTTTATTTTATTTTAATTTAATTTGTGTATTTTTTTGGCCTTTTCTTGCATATTCTGTGCTTTGATGAACACAAATCATTTGTTGAATTTTTGTTTTGTGTTATTTAGAGGGCTGAGACTACTTTTGCTGTTTTTATTGTGCAGAATTACAGAAACTGCAGAAACACAAACGGCCCTCCCATCATTTATCCAGATGTGCATTATGAAGTTCTGAAGAAAGACTACTGGAATAAAGTGAAGTTTCCCAAATACAACGGAATCTTCATCTTTAAGGCTATTGTGGTGGATCCAGATTACAGGTAAGAGAAAGTTCTAAATATCCATCCATTCTTTTTCTGAACCTGCTTACTCCATTACAGGGTCATAAGGGGACTGAAGACTGTTCTGGCAGGAACTCTTCTTGGGTGGGAGACCAGTCCTACGCAGGGCACAGTAACACTATGCTAATTTAGAGACACCAAATACATCTAACATGTATGAGATCCCACCACATGTCACATTCCCGTACTACGTGAGAGTATTTCCAGCAATGTCAGCAGACTCACATGTACACAAATGAAGACAGAGGTACAGTAACAGAATGGATAAAAAACAATGGCGCCACTCCATTGTCCACTCCCATCACTAAGCACATGGGGATGATGTAGAATTCTAGACAGCATGTTCCACCAGAATGTGGATTGAGATTTGAGGGCGCCCAAGGGGTGACATCACCAGACGCCATTCTTCAGCAGACCTGCGTTGTCAAGAAAGAGCAGAGAATCTCACAAATGTCTCCATCTCTCTATATATAAAATCCAACGTCTGTATGTCTGTCCACTTTTCACGAGAGAACTACTTAACGGATTTAGAGTGGGTTTTTTTTTCTAGAATTTGCTTGAACATTCCGGTTTATTTTGCAGCTTCTCTCATTGAGCTAAGTATCATAGTTCACTTGCGGTACCGATTTATTTGAGCAAATCCGAGAGAGATGCTGCGTGCCAAAGGGGGCATACATTAATGTTATTAATTGAATCGGCCGGAGATGGGCTCGGGCCATCATCAGCCCCACCTCCCGGCCGTGAGCCAATGAGCATGCCCGTCTCTGGCGCATGCTCCGTTGGGACTCACACAGGCTCTTGGGAATTGGAGTTTCAAATGACAGAGGTCCGGGGTGCCGCCACCGGCTGATTTTCTAACTTAGTGGCAGACCGTTCAGTCATACCCCATCCCTCTTTACCTTCATTTGTGGTGGGTGTTGCTTCACTCGCCTCCCCCTTCCCCTTCTTGGATTTCGGTTCTGTCAGGGAAACGACAACCTCACCTACAGGACAACACTGACCTTCTCCTTCCCATAATCTTTCGGGACCGGTTACGTGTCCCGCTTCGACAAACTGAATGAAACGCTCGTGGTCAGGTGAATCTTTGTCGTCATCTTGTCTTCCCCAGCCTGCTCCAGGATAGTCCATGTGACTACTCTGGTCGAATAGGGTCCCAAGGTTCAGACTCCTAGATCGGCAACACACTCCGTCATCACCGCCATCTTGCTCAGGTGGGAAGTATGTTTCCGACTCATCGTTAGTTTCAATGAGACATGCTTCTGCAAAATAACTAAAATAAGGTCCCAGAGAATCGGACGCTCTTTCGGCACATACTTCAGGATTCTGACCGGGGTCTCCCAATAAGTAGAGGTTGTCCTTTGTGTCTGACATTCGATGGCCATCCCGCTGTCGTAAAGCTCGGGTCCTCTCGGCGTCAGTCGCTGCCCTGTCTTCCCCTCCTCTAGTGGTCATTTTTGGAAGTATATTTGGAACTTATTGGTGATTTATGGGCTTTGGGACTCGTAGCACACCAAATTGACCACTACTGTATTTCTGTAAATGTCTTGATGTTAAAATTGTTATGTGACGTTTCACGGCAGGTGCTTATATGCAATAAAAATTAATGACTCCTCCTGTTCTCATTGCAGTTTCTGCAGTCTCAACACAACCTTCAGCGTCTATGTGATCCGCACAGCCTACCGAGAAAACAGGATCCAATCGTCGAAAATCCGATACTTATTGGGGCCGTCTTTTGTGGGCTTCTATTTATTTTTGTTTGTTGTGTGGAGGATTATGAAAATGATTCAAAACACATGCTTTTAAGTCTACAATTTATGTTCCCGGGAGAAGATCGAGAGTGTCTACCGAGCCATGTAGTTGAAGAAGAAACCTTGACAATTTATGTTTCCGGGAGAAGATCGAGAGTGTCTACCGAGCCATGTAGTTGAAGAAGACACCTTGACAATTTATGTTTCCGGGAGAAGATCGAGAGTGTCTACCGAGCCATGTAGTTGAAGAAGAAACCTTGACAACCTTTAAGAAACTTCGAGATGAGATGTTGGGACAGCTTAGCTATTAGCTAAACAATCGAGCTTGATGGAGTGAATGGTCTCTTCTCGTTTGTCAAGTTTTTTATGTTCTTCTGTAATGGAAGGTGCCACAAAATAAAACTTGAGAGATTCTGGGCATTTTCAGTTAGTTACCAAGTGACCTGGAAAATATAGTGTAACGAAAGACTGATAACATCTTGACACATTTTTATTTTCCAGTCCGAGGACTTACTACTTCTTACCTTTGAAATTATTGAATTTTTGTCATGCTATTGCCTTATCGTCCTTTGCCACTGTGTTGCATTTTGGGTGTGATGGCCTTTTTGTGTTCCTGTTTTTGGGTGTACTCACAGTAGGCATGTTTCTTCCGTACCGTGCCCGACTGTCTCACCTCCCTAGACCCCAGCTGGCCTGCGCTCACACTGCGTTTTAACGTTCTGGGCCTGGCCGTGCTTTCATCATGACTTTGCGACTTCGTGTAAAGCCTAAACAACATCTGAACATGGAGTGACAGCATGCATGTCAAAATGATTTTATTTATTTTGTGGTTGTTTTGGAGTCGTGTAGAGTGGTATAACACTCTACCCTCTGACAGATTTATTTAATGTGCAGTGCAGCATTTTGCTGTTAATCGTGCTGTATGTATGAGAAAATTTACAAATGGTGTTGGTGCTTTTCCTACCAACTGCAATTCACGTTCTCAAAAGATTTTAAATGAAATGAGAATTGCACTATCTGACTTGTCACATCATTGATGTCATTTCTGTTTTCCACTCTCAGGCACATTCAGCGATCACAATGTTCCCAAATGCTACTGAACCGTGATCGGGCCCACCTTCTCCAAGTTGGACTGGGCACAGTATGGTTGGCCAGGCACGGAGCAATCACACTAATCAAATTAACTGGACTTTGTGAGGTTACATCCGGACAAATGTGCTCTGGCACAGAACAAATTGCCAGTGTGAGTACACCCTAAAGCTGCTGTTTGAAGTGCTGTTAGTTGGCTTGTAAAGGGGTTTGTGAAAACAACAAAAGGCATGAGATTAAATAAACACAAATTGAGTAACTGCTTCTGATACCCGTTCCTTGTTGTAATTGTATGCCAAATGGCCAAAGTGGTATGAATTCTTAACTTTAGACCTGGTTAGAAATTGTGCATCAGACAGAGGGGTCACTCCTCTGCTGAGCACCCAAAGAAGGGACCATGTGCTCCGAGTGGGCTTCCACCTTAAAGCTATGAGGTGGTAGTGGACAGGAGATGGAGCGAGGCTCACAGTCACCGAAGGGCTGGATGGTGGGGACCCAGGCCTGGATAAAGGATGACTGCGTTTGTCAGCAGGCTTCTCTGTTTGCTGTGGACACCTATGGTGACAGCAAAGATATTACAGACAGATAGAGAGAGGGGCACCATGGCTAGTGATGGCATTAAGAGAATGGACACTGCCTGTGTTTTAACCTCATTTTTATGGATTATTTATGGACATTTAAACCTCCGTTCTGGTTTCCTCCCACAGTCCAAAGACATGCAGGTTAGGTGCATTGGCGATTCTAAATTGTCCCTAGTGTATGCTTGGTGTGTGTGTGCCCTGCAGTGAGCTGGCACCCTGCCCAGGGTTTGTTTCCTACCTTGTGCCCTGTGTTGGCTGGGATTGGCTCTAGCAGACCCCCGTGACCCTGTAGTTAGGATATAGCGGGTTGGATATTGGATGGATGGCATTTAAACCTCTACTTATCACTTGTTTTATTAGATCATTTATTTACTAGGAGATTACCCAGTGGCTTCACTCACTGAGTGAAAGGGAAACATTTGTGGCTCTCATGAGGTAACGGCATTAATGACCCAATTCTATCATAGATTTGCCCCCACATTTTAAATGTCGGCATAAAGCCAGACTCCTCGGTAGCAGCCGTGGTGCCAAACGACGTCATCTGAAAACACGAATTGTATTTCCTAATGTTCTGTAGAAAATTATTTGAATGTGGATTTGCGCCAGAAATAAGAGACAACAACGGTTCAGGTGGATGGCGTAAAGGTGTTACTTTCACCTTGCCATCTGAACAACACATCCCATGTGATTCAAATGTAACCCTCTGTGCTTGGAGGTACAGTGATCCCTCGCTATATCACGCTTCGACTTTCGCGGCTTCACTCTATCGCAATTTTTTCTCATACACGCTTACGTCACTACGCATGCGCTTTCTGAGAACTTTTATCTAATCCCCACGATGGCTCCTAAACGTGCTGCTTTTTCTAAGCCTTCTGACAATAAAACTAAACGCCGGAGGAAGATGCTTGCTATCCAGGAGAAGGTGAAACTCTTGGATATGATCAAAGATGGCAATACCCTACAAAAGCCTCCTCACGCATATGAAAAGACAGCGCCAGCAACTGCCTATCAAGATGTTCTTCAGCCGCGCACCCAGACCCCCACTGCCTACTCCTAGTACTCCTTCAGCGGAAGAAGACAACGACGCACCTGCTGAAGATACTGCACCACCTGAAGACTCCCCTACTGAGGTCGTGCCTTCATAGGTTAGTGGTTGTGTGTAAGAACTGTGTGTGTGTAATTAAATGTACAGTACAATAATCTACTATATAAAAGCAGTCGGGATTGTCCTTCCGTCCTGTGAGGGCAAAGCGTAGCGGTGTTCCGCTTATCACAGACTTAATACTTGCGGCTTGCGGTGCGAAGCGACGCGATGTGAGCAGAGTTCTGGTGCGCCCATCGTTCCCTTGCTTTTGTGCGCGATGCGCTGGAAAAATAGACACGATTATGTCTCTGGAAATAATTAATGTTGATGGAGTACAAATGCCTCACCGCGTCGTAAATATCAGGGGAGATGGTGCTTGCTTATTCTCATCTATAGCTTATTTAGTACATGAAACTCCGTCTTTAGCGGTACAGATTCGGGCTGACATTGTACGACTTTGGACAGGCACTCGAGGGGATAAAAAAAACGTAGGTTTTCGGGAGATGTTACGAATGGGCACTTTGATGTTCTCATTCCCTACACTTACATGCCTGATGTATACATGGAGCGCACACAAATTGAGGATAAAAGTCGGTCGCCTTAAAAGGCAGGTGAGCCTAGTAATAATATGATATTTGTAACGTCTAATATGTCTTATTTTCTCTTATTTTGTCTAATATATTGGGTAATACGAGTGTAATGGTGACTAAAGGGTGTTATTTCATGTCTAGAGGGCTCTAATAATGTTAAAAAACGTATTTAGAAGGTCGTAAACAGGTTTTCTATATTCTAACTGCGAAAATACTCAATTTATAAATAAAGAATCCTACTTCGCGAAAATTCATTTATCACGGTAGAGTCTGGAACGGATTAACCACGATAAACGAGGGCTCACTGTACTCACACATGATGTCCATTTCTCCTATTGTAACTTTTGGATGTAGGCAATAATCTTTTTCAATGTTATAATTGAATCCCTCCATATATAGACCCTGACGCCTGTGTGACGTGGTAGCCTGTGAATACTGCATCCGTCAAATTTGATTCTGTTCAGCACGTTGTTCGGGTGTTTGTGAGGCCCTCAGTTGTGATTGTGGTATACGTTGATCAGTGAGCCTGCAAGCCTTCTCTCTCAATCTGCTTCTGTCTCACTTTCTCTGTGTAACCTGACTGTTGTGGTCATACATAATTTCCGTTTCCAACGCGAGTGCGCGAGTGCATTATAATATGTTCTGTGGTCATATGTAATTTCTGTTTCAAACGGGAAAAGAATTTTATATATATAGAATAGAAGATTGAAAGAAGAACTGCACCATTTTGTGTGTTTGCTTGAAAATAAAAGCACAAAGTGCATCACATCTACCTCTTGACCGTATGTGTCCTTGTTTGTCTGGCTCATCCTCGGACATGTTGCCAAATGTATTTCCATGACTGCTGATCTCCTGGGATTTTCATACACAACAGACTCTGGGGTTTACTCAGATTGGTGCAAAAAACATCCAGTGAGGAGCAGTTCTGCACACAGGAACACCTTATTGATGGCAGGGGTCAGAGGTGAATGGTCAGACTGGCCACTCAGATGACCACTCTGAAGAGCGTCTCAGAATGTTAGACTGGTCTGATGAGTCTCATGTTAGACTTTGAGGTCGCTGAGCTATAATAGCAGGAGACCACATTGGGTTCCACTCCTGTCAGTCAAGAACAGAAAGCTGAGACTGCGGTGGGCACAGGCTCACTAAAATTGGATAGTTTAAGACTGGAAACATGGTAGCCTTCTTCTGATGAACCTTGATTTCTGCTGAGGAACACAGATGGAAGGGTCAGAATTTGGCACCAACAGCATGAATCCATGTACCCACCCTACTGTATGTCAACAGTCCAGACTTCTGGTGGTGGTGTAATGGTGAAGGGAATGTTTTCATGGCACACTTTTGGCTTATTTGTACCAATCAACCATCACTTGACCGCCATGGCCTGTTTGTTGACCATATATATCCCTTCATGGCATCATCTGCCCCCCCCCATCTTCTAATGGCTATTTCCAGCACGATAACACACCATGCCACAAAGCAAACTGGCTTCATAAACATGACAAGGAGTTAAGTTTTCTTCAGTGGCCTAACCCACTCACCAGGGGCCCTATGTATAAACAAAAATGTTGCGCACTCCTGTTTCCACACTCAGATCGCAATGCATAAAACCTAAACTTCCCGTAAAGCCACGCACATTTTCACGGTAGCTTCTAACCATACCGTATGCAAATTCTCCGCTCGGTTTTGCAAACTGGCAGCACCCAGCGTCAAAGCAGTGCTACTGCTCCTGTGTGGTTTCCCTTTAGTTTTTAGATTCACATCCCTGCCGCGGTTTTAACAAATGCACTGAAATTAACCACATATCGCTTATTATTTTAAAGTATCTCATTGTAGTCAACCCGTAACCATAAAATGGTGCACCGAATGGCCAAACTATTCTAAATACCATCAGTGCTTTAGTGTTGTCATTCCCAGTGCACCACTGAGTATTTAACCCACTGTATCTGAGTGTGGAATCACAGCTGTAAAGCAGCTGATCGGAGTATTGATATACAGTAATCCCTCGCTATACTGCACTTCGACTTTAGCGGCTTCACTCTATCGTGGATTTTATATGTAAGCATACCTAAATATATAACGCGGATTTTTCGCTGCTTCGCGGGTTTCTGCAGACAATGGGTCTTTTTACTTCTGGTACATGTTTCCTCAGTTGGTTTGCCCAGATGATTTCATACAAAGGAACGCAATTGGCGGATGGCTGAGAAGCTACCCAATCAGAGCACGCAGTTAAGTTCCTGTGTGCTGATTGGCTCAAACGGAGCGCCGAATTCAGTTCCGCTGCGTTAACCAGGAAGTCTTGTCTCGCTCATTCAGCATCAACGTGTTTTGCTGTGTAAAGAGTTAACTTTTGTGCTCTTTTGTATTTATCTTTGTGCATAGTCAAGCCCTTCGTTATGGCTCCAAAACGATCTGCTCATGCTACTGCTTCAGGGGCCGTGCCCAAGCACCAATGGAAGATGCTAACGATTGCCGAAAAGGTAAAAGTTTTGGATATGCTGAAGGAAGGGAACAGCTACACTGCTGTAGGACGCCATTACAGCATCAATGAGTCCACAATTCTTTTTATTTAAAAAGGAGGAAAAGAATATAAGATCTACAGCCGCAGTGTCCTTTTAACCAGGGCGCAAAACGAGTTGTAAGTGGACGTAATAAGGCAGTAGTCCAGATGGAATCTGCTTTAGGGTTTTGGTTTGAAGACTGCCGGAAGAAGAACAACGGTGGTGCTACACAGTCGCCTGAAGAGGCTCCTTTAGAAGAGCTGTAACGCTCTCCTTTGTTGTGCAGTAAAATTAAACTCATCATTATCGCACAAGTCGTCGTGTCATTGTTGGTGAGTAACCATAATTAATTTTCTACGTACAGTACTTATTACATGAACATAGTTTAGTGTCACTGTACACACATTTTACTGTATACAGTTTTTCTTGCATTGTACGTATTTATTGCTGGTGGCCTGTCTGTCGTAATGGCTGTAACATATGTGATATCGGAGACGCTCGATATCTTTAAAATAATATTTAGATTTTACTGTATATAAACAGTGTGTTTACATACATAATTTCAACGAATCTTACCTAATATCTAAGAGAATACAAAGAGTTTATGCTGTATAACTGTGCGGAAAATGTTTATAAGAGTGTGGGAGAGTTTATAAGGGCTCAAAATATATACAAACTAGCAAAATACCCGCGCTTCGCAGCGGTGAAGTACTGCCTTAAAATTTTTATTAAGAAGAAAATTAAACCTTTTTAAACTGAGGGAAAATATACCAATAATTATTTGTTAAAGATCTCTTTGTATGCCACGTTGTCAGTTCGGCCCTCCAGTTGTAATATGACCAAGCTGTAGCTGTGCGCTGAGCTTACTCTTGAGCATGCAACGTACAGTTGGCCATGTGAACAGTAATCTTGTTTCAAATCTCACAGCTTGGATTGCTGCTGTCATAATCGGATTGAGTTTCATGGTTTGTTTCAGTTACGACAGTATTTGTAGGACTTGTGTTGAAGAGACATTCGGCATCTGTCAAGCGTTGTAAGTATACAACCAGTTTCATTGATAACTTCACATCCAGCTTTTGAGAGTTTAAACATTTCTAAACATCAAAGTGTCCACTACTGAAATCGTCACCTGTGAAGCTAAGATGTTTAAGAGGCATTGGCGGTTGTCCAAAGGTGTAAAATATTTGGCCATTTCGGTACACTTAAGCATTTCACTCTTCTAGTGCTCCTGTGTAGTATAATTATCTCCTGTACCGTCGACAGTTCTTTGATCGATGGTGATTACCTCGATAGACATGGTAATGGGGGTTGGAATGATGAAGGAAATGGGTACATGAGTAACGTAAAGTAAGTGTAAAATACCTATACAATAACTATAATTGTAATAAACAAACAATAAAACAGCGGAGAAGCAGTGGATTAAACAAAAAGGCTGTAGTTATCAGCAGGGAGACGTGAATCCCGTGGCGAAGCAAGGAAGGGAATGTAGAGACTGGAGCGATGGACGGCCTTATATAGGCAGGCAGCCAACAACGTGGGAGGCGTTGGGATGGGGGACCCAACGCCGCCTCACATGGTGACCAAGCTGCAGGCTATGGACGTATATATGTACGTAAGTAGGATTCAGTTAGCGTTGGGAACCCGTGTACCAAATTTCTTGAAGATGGGCCCATAAGTAACAAAGACTGTTGAAAAGCTCAATATGGCGGCCGACAGTGGCATCATACCACTGAAATAAGTACGTACATTGGTTTTGGTTAGTGCAGGGAAGCCGCCTACCAAATTTCGAGAAGATGGGGCCATAAATAAGAAAGTTCAACATGGCGGACGTTGTTGAACGTTATGACCGTTACGCGTAGAATTTCGAAATGAAACCTGCTTAACTTTTGTAAGTAAGCTGTAAGGAATGAGCCTGCCAAATTTCAGCCTTCTACCTATACGGGAAGATGGAGAATTAGTGATGTTGGAAAATTCAATATGGTGGCTGACAGTGGCGTCATACCACCGAAATAAGTACGTACATTGGTTTTGGTTAGCTCAGGGAAGCCACCTACCAAATTTCGTGAAGATGGGGCCGTAAATAAGAAAGTTCAACATGGCGGACGTTGTTGACCGTTATGACCGTTATGCGTAGAATTTCGAAATGAAACCTGCTTAACTTTTGTAAGTAAGCTGTAAGGAATGAGCCTGCCAAATTTCAGCCTTCTACCTATACGGGAAGTTGGAGAATTAGTGATGTTGGAAAATTCAATATGGCGGCTGACAGTGGCGTCATACCACCGAAATAAGTACGTACATTGGTTTCGGTTAGCGCAGGGAAGCTGCCTACCAAATTTCGTGAAGATGGGGCCATGAATAAGAAAGTTCAATATGGCGGACGTTGTTGATCGTTATGACCGTTACGCGTAGAATTTCGAAATGAAACCTGCTTAACTTTTGTAAGTAAGCTGTAAGGAATGGGCCTACCAAATTTCAGCCTTCTACCTACACGGGAAGTTGGAGAATTAGTGACGTTTGGAAAATTCAATATGGCGGCCAACAGTGGCGTCATACCATCGAAATAAGTACGTACATCGGTTTCGGTTAGCGCAGGGAAGTCACCTACCAAATTTCGTGAAGATGGGGTCAGCCTTCTACCTACACGGGAAGTTTGAAAATTGGTGACGTTGGAAAGTTCAATATGGCGGCCGACAGTGGCGTCATACCATCGAAATAAGTACATACATCGGTTTCGGTTAGTGCAGGGAAGCCGCCTACCAAATTTCGTGAAGATGGGGCCATAAATGAGAAAGTTCAACATGGCGGACGTTGTCGACCATTATCGACCGTTATGACCGTTACGTGTAGAATTTCGAAATGAAACCTGCTTAACTTTTGTAAGTAAGCTGTAAGGAATGAGCCTGCCAAATTTCAGCTTTCTACCTACATGGGAAGTTGGAGAATTAGTGATGAGTCAGTCAGTCAGTCAGTCAGTCAGTCAGTCAGTCAGTCAGTGAGTGAGTGAGGGCTTTGCCTTTTATTATTATAGAAGATAACCATATGAACATATGGTTTTTACTTCGCGGATTTTCACTTTTCGCGGGGGGTTCTGGAACGCAACCTCCACAATCGAGGAGGGATTACTGTACAGCATCAAGCACACGCTGTCTCAGCCATGCGCACAGTCCATTTGAACTGCTCCCATACGATAAACACTTCAGAGCCTTTCATGTAGGGACCTCGTAGTGTTCTAAACGCGGTCAATCAGTCCATCAGTTGTTCCTGGTAGAACTGTAAACTTGCACTCCAGTTATAATATTGCACAACCTGAGCCACTTATAAAGTGCGTATTTACATATGATGATGACTGGCTTCTAAGTCGATTTAGATTTCCAGGCGCTATCTTCTTGGAGCTCTTGATATAATTTTTAAGATGAAATGCAGTAAAGCATGCTTATTACATTATACAGATAAGTTGTAAACTTCATTAAAATAATGTATATTGTTAATAATTAAATATGTGAGGACATGGTGGCACAGCGCTAGCGACGAGCTGGCGCCCATTCTGGGATTGTTCCTGCCTCGCGCTGTATTCTTGCTGGGACTGGTGCAACACTGGATGGATAGATGGATGGAATAATTAAACATGTAGTATGAAGATATTTAAATTTTTAATAAAGGTTTTGAAGAATTGGTGTTCTAAGCTTACAGATGGCTTGGCATCAATTACAGAGCTGATCGTGTGGTGATTGGTTACTTGGAGAAAGAAAAGGAAGGACAGGAATTGGAGGTTAGTACATTTGAGAGAGACAGTGCTGCTGCAATAAATTATTTCATCAAAGGCTGTGCACGGCGCAGCAAGCATCTATGCGTGAGGCAGGAACAATCACTGCACAGGGCGCCAGCTCATCGCTAGTACTGCTCCACCGTGTCCCCATGTTTAATACATGCTTTAATTCCTATCATTATGAGAATGATATCAAGTATACATCTTAACCCTTAAACCACCCAAACTCGCTATATTTGGTTCCCAATGCAATTTGCCAACACGCCACAGCCAAGTATATTCAGCAAAGTACATTCGGCGACATACATTCATTGAACTCCGCAACTGCCTAAAGTTGTTTCCCACTGCAATTTGCCAGCACACTGGAGCCGAGTATATTCAGCGACATATATTCATTGAACGCCGCAACCGGCTATAGTCACTGCACAGAGCAATTTGCCAACACGCCTGAGCTGATCAGTCACTGCCATATATTCGTTGAGCAGCCAACTCATGACCACTGCTGGCCCTGGCAGAACTGCAGCATCACTGTCCCTGGGATTCAGCTGCTCCACTAGCCTGCCAGCATCATCAGCGCTTACCTCTGTGTGCAGCCAGTTCAAGCGCAGTTTCCTCGGTGATTTACTGAATTTCATCAATGGCGTCAGTTGTACCTTGTACATATAATAATTGACTGTTGCAATAGTTATTTTTGAAGTTTTTACAGTTCATTGGCAGTGTGTAAAATGATCAGTGTTGCAGTAATTGTGATGCTCTTTGCATGAAATTTTATTTGTGAATTGTGACATTAACTTAAAAAGTGCAGCAAAAAAGTATTTGACATCCAGGGGTGCATTAACCCCCCCAAGTACGTGGCACTTTAAAATTATTCAGAGAGCTGTAAAATCATAAATGTAATGGATTCTGTGTCCTGTCGGAGGAAGAGAAAGCCCGTTTAAGAAGCATGTAGTGCTTCACACACATAGAGCACATAGAAGAACACACAGAAAGGAGCATTTAACGTGCTACTTCAGTTACAATGGGATTTGAGAAACTAGTAAATTAAATGATTTTAAGATGAAGTTTATGACTTTCTACTTTGATGACAAAATAAAGTACATGATTAAAGAGGAAATTTCGAGATTAAAGCTGACATTTGGACATTTTGTTCAGCTGTGTCCCTATTTTGTTTTTCTTCTCTCTGTACCCTAATACGCTTCTTTATGACACTCGGACGGTGGGCTATGACTCGTCTTTTCATGGCGACTCCGACATCTGACAACTTCTTTTTTATTTCAGGCACTGTGTGACTTTGTGAATTTGAGCTTTCGAGTTTCTCCGACACTCTATGTCACTCGATCAACTTCCTTTTCTCGTTTATACCACTGTTTAAACCAACAAATAGTACGTTTTCTTTGCCTCCACTTGGCATTCGCTGAAATTCTTCTATTTTTCCTCGTGCTTTTGCCATTGCCTTTTCACAGAACGCTGAGCTTAAGGGCTATTTATATTGATTTGCATATTCAAAGAGGCGTAATTCTGGGAGGAGTTTGGGAGTGGCAGCAGGCATGTGCACGTGCGTTGCTTTTCACGCTGACCAGGATTTATGGAGCGGAAGAACATGGAAGTTGGCGTGCGCACAGATTTATGCATCTGGATTTGTTTTGTGGATACGTACATTTCCGCTTTTGTCTGTACGCCATGCTTTAGTGTGAATTCTACGTATGGCGTTATGCATGAGGCCCCAGATCAGTATCCATTACAATACCTTTAGGATGTTGCAGAACGGGAGATTCACAGCATGAATGTTGTAGCTGACAAATGAGCAGAAATAGTGTGATACAATGAAGTCAGCAAGGTCAGCAGAATCTCGAAAGGAATCTTTCTAACATCTTGTGGGATCCATGCCACGAAGAATTGAGGCTCTTTCAGGTGCAAACAGGATGTCCTATCCAGGATTAGTAGAGTGGTCATAAATATCTGCTCAGCGAGTTTACACTCGCTCAGGTGGCCATTCTGGTAAGTCCATCTGCTCATTAACACAAATCATATTCTCTTCCAAACAGCCAAAGATGCGACTGCAGCTCAATTTGCTGTCCAGTGTACAGCGTGCAGGTCCAATCAAGTGCTTTAGCTGCTGTTTGACCAAACATATGAATGGGCAAGATGGACAAGTGCAGTTATACAGTACAGACATACAGTCAGGTCCATAAGTATTTGGACAGGGATACAATTTTGATAATTTTGGCTCTGTGTGCCACCACAATGGATTTGAAATGAAGCAATCAAGATGTGATTGAAGTGTAGATCTGTGGTTTTAATTTAAGCTATTGTCACACACGCACAGCTGGCTCGATCGTGCGTTAAATTACAAGAGATAGGGGTCTGAGACATGATATTAACACTCTTCTCTCCTTTTCATCTAAAGAAAGATGCCCAAATAAAAAGCCCATACCTCAACAAATGCTCTGATCGCCATATCAGCTGGTACAATAAAGAAACGCTTTTTTCCGGCTCCATGGAATCACTTAATTTCCGGTCCCGTCCTGATGACTTCAGTTCCGTCCCTCCACATCTGACGTCACCTCTGGCTCCCTCGATCTTCGTCACATCCGTTAATTTAATTTGTCCCTTGTCACACACAAGCACATAGGGAGCAGCTGAAAGACCCGACGAGCAGTGCGAAATCACATGTCAGGGGACAATGGCAGTGTACTAACCTTTTTCTCTTTGTTCCATCAGGAAAGACAAAAATCCACCGCTGTGAGTTCACCCGAACAAAGTAAACAAAGATGCCAGCCACTTCCGGGTTCCTTCCTTCCCTGTGGTCCCCATATGATGATGTCACCACTACCCATCCACCACAGTGGTTGCTTCCCAGCATTCTGTATCAATTTCCATCCCCACCTCATAAATATTCTGACTGTCATTTCTTTGGTTGTCTGTTGTTATGTTGACAAATTTGACCGTGCTTCTGAAAAGAGGAACTTTACAGTATACGGGGACGGATTCCCCAAAACTTTATAATCTTTGGTGTCTGTTTATGTTACACCCTCAATAAAAGCTTCCTAATCCCAATAATGTTTTGTCAAATGTATCCGATTTTTGTTCTGATTTTGACCTTGTTTTCAGCAACTGGAACCTACGGCCAGTACACAGGGAGGCTCCCCAACTCTTAATCTGTCTCATCTCTTTATTTTGTCACACTATTTAACAAAAACATTGTAGGAGCCATTTAGAAAAGACAGCCATTATTATACACTCACCTAAAGGATTATTAGAAACACCTGTTCAATTTCTCATTAATGCAATTATCTAATCAACCAATCACATGGCAGTTGC
>JANRMT010062789.1:13504435-13520013 GCA_026402145.1 Polypterus bichir lapradei
ACACCGTATTAGTATGGTGTTCCTAATAATCCTTTAGGTGAGTGTATGTGCAAGGACAGAATTCTGCAATCATTCAGCAAGTTGTCTTCATTGGTTTTCTAGACCTTCTGGTGTTGCTGAATTCTCCAGTACGTTCCTTCTCTCTAAGGCCAGGTTTATACTTCATGAGACACATGTTGCAGCGGACACTACTGCTACGCAAGTGTTTTACTGTTTATACTTGCGCGAGATGGCAGTGCGAGATATTATCATGGTGAGAACAGGTTCGGCTTCGCGGTGTTGTAAATTGCCTGAAACACCCATTAAATTCAGAGGGCACCTTGATGCATTATCTCTGAACAGGGTGCTTAATGAGTAAATCCATCAATCCAGGGATGCGCCCATTCCAGCAAGCATCGGGCACGAGGCAGAAACAATCTCTGGACGGGGCATCAGCTCATCGCCATGTGAATACAAGCACTCACATACATACTGGCACCATTTTAGCGACACCAAATCCCCAAATCTTTATATCTTTGGAAGGAAACCAGAGCACAGTGTGGAAACCCAGCAGGAAAACATGTAGCGATTCCCTGTGAGACAGCAGCGCTACCGCTCTGCCACCGTGTCAACCCAATGTGTATAATTATTAACAGTATTCATTATTTAAACAAAATTAACGATTTATCTGTAAAATGTAGCATACATACGTTAATACGTTTCATCTCAAAAGTGATATCAAGTATAAATCTAAGGATTCTAAATGTTGAGAGAGCTGGAATATCATAAATGTGATGTGTGGCGATTGCTGCCTGCCGCTTCTCTCAGTTCAGGAGGAAGCCCCTGAAGCAGGTAGCGATTAACAACTAGGTTGGTTTTAAGATGACGTTTACGACGCTCTACTTTAATGATAAAGTAAGCTACAAAATTAAAGTGGACATTTCGAGATTTAAGCCGAAATTTCCACTTTAATCATAAAATTCACCTTTTCACTGTGTCCTTAATTTTTTTCTCTGTGGCTCAAATACACTGCCGTTCATTCTGTTGGTGTTGTGAAGGTGCAAAAAAAAAAAAAGATGGCACAGAAGATGGTATGTGAGACTTTTAAAATGTATCGTGTCGATATGATGGGGAATGTGTAACACTTGAATATAAAAGCACCACGAATGCATCTGTATTTCGCCATTTTGCTTCACCACATTAAACCATTCATCAAATATCGAAGCGCGCACATTGATCCTCAAATTGGCTTTCTGTCACATGTAGATAGTAACCAGAGACTCTGACGTCACATTCTGACATTTATCGCACTGCAAACCGACATTTTGCTGGTACTGCAACTCGCACACGTGTCGTGTTAATTTATGAGGACCTGCTCAGAGGAAACGTCAAATGCACGCTGGGAACACGTGTGCCAGCCATGATGTGTGTGTGTACGCGTTCTGAGCCTGAAGTATAAACAAGCCCTAATAATGTTACCAGATGGTTGATTTGCCCACTTCTGGTATTTCTGTTACCTCTCTGATGGGTTCGTTTTGTCTTCTCTGCCTAATGAGGGCCTGTTTTTACTTGCATGGACAGCTCTTTGGACCTCATATTGAGAGTTCACAGTGACAGCCTCCAAATGCAAATGCCACACTTGGAATCAGCTCCACACCTTCTACCTGCTTAATAGTTAATGAAATAATGAGGGGTCTGCACCCACCTGGCAATGGAACAGCCTGTCAGTCAATTGTCAAAATAGTTTTGAGCCCCTGGAAATGGGGCACCAAGTATACAAAATCATCTGTACCTAGTGGGTCTATATTGCTTATTATTTTGTATAAAAATATACAGTATGTACATTATGTTCAAAACTAGTGTTCATATGTTATAATTTATCATTTACTAGCCGTCCCCTGCAGCTTTGCCTGTGTAGAAATGAAACGGGACAGCAAGGAGGGCCCTGCCTGGCTCCCTACTCCTGACGTCTTGCTTCCCCCTCCCCTCGGCCTGCAGTTTCTGTCTTGGATAAATGCGAATATATCGCTCCTGCAAGCGAACTATGATTCTTAGTACAATGAGAGAAGTTGTAAAATCAACTGGAACGTTCAAGCAAATTATATTAAAAGGCCTGATCTAAACCTATTAAGCAGTCCTCTCATTCGCTAGCTAAGCAGATGTAAGATACGCCCTAAGCCTGGCCTGTGAGTAAGGAGGGCCCTGCTCCTTTTGCCCCCCTGCGTCTCTCTCGGATTTGAGTAAATACATCAGTACCGCAAGCAAACTATGACACTTAGCGCAATGAGCGAGGTCGCAAAATCAACCGGAATATTGAAGCAAAGAACCTGATCTAAATCTGTTAATTAGTTCTCTCGTTAAAAGCAGACAAACGGACATTGGATTTTATGCAGAGAGAGATTTAATATAACACTTTTAGTGTCTGCTTACTTGGTGTGTTTGTTATATCACAAACATTAACACTGCTTTTACAAATCCCATACTGAACGACATATAACTGAGACCAGGGCCGGATTTAGATGAAAAGAGGCCCTAGGCTATTCCACTTATGAGGCCCTTTCACCTCCCATTTTTAAGTTTGTTCAAATTGCTAACAATTTGAATGTAGGCCCCTCTTGATCTTGAGGCCCTAGGCTGATGCCTAGTTAACCTATAGGATAATCCGGCCCTGACTGAGACATATGCATTGCATTTGTCATTCCAACAGATGGTGCATAACAAACATTAACATTGCTTTTATGAATCCCACACCAAATGGCATATAACAAAGACATGCATTTCATTTGTCATTGTAGCAAATGGTGCATAACAAACCTTTATATGAATGCATCTTACTACTAATGTTTGTGATGTGCCATCTGTTGGAATGACAAATGCAGTGCATTTTATTACTGCATGCATTACAAAATACATCCAACAAATGGTGCACTGCATACGTTAATGCTGATTTTTACTTCAACCCATCTTAGATGGCTAGCACAGCTAGTCTCCTATAAATGTTATACCTTTAATTCTCAGATCGCGTTCTGGATGTCCACTGTGCCTCCTGTTTTTGTTCCCATCAGCTTCTCAATCAGTCAGCCATTTTTCGTAGCTGATACTGTTGTTTAATTAAAATGTGTTTTTTTTTTCTCTGCATTCAGAAACGCATAGTGGGGCCAGGATTACAATGATAATACATTTAGAATTGTTTGTCTTTTTGCCCCCGTTTTACATTCTTAACGGCTTTTCAAAGTTTTCCTATTAATTCAAACTTGCTGTTTATATTTCACTCCCTCAATCACGTCCCAATAATGACAATTAATGGCGGGCGGAGTGGACACAGAATGCTGAAAGGCTGCAGCCACTTTAATGTCAGAGTTCGCTCATTAGCAAACTGCGGATGATCAAAAAAAAAAAAAAAATGAAAATTAAGACTATTATGTCAATCTTAATCATCAAGATATAGGCTACAACACACGAAATCATCGTCGTGTAGCACTTATAAATCCGTCCTGCTATGCCGGCAAACAAGGCGAAAGCGCAGCGACTGGGAAATAACAGCCTGCGTGAGGAAAGAAAACCTGCGGCTAACGGGAGGGGACTGAACTCGAGATCCCCTCGCTATACGGGACACCAGAAGACGCGGGATTCACATAATTGACTGATTAACCTAATTGTCTCATTTTGCTGTAAATCAATAGTCAAATGCAAAACGCCCGACTTTCTCTTGAGTGAAAGATGCTGCGGTTTCTGCACAGACTGGTTTGAAGAAGGCTGTTTGGTAAGTTGTTAGGGCACAGCGTGTCTTTCTTTGAAGCGAATTTTATATGTAATTAATGTTTTTTAACTTGTTATAAAAATTGTGTGTCGCTTATTTTTGACCGTCTATTCCAGTTCTTTTTTTTTTTTTTTTTTTTTTTTTACTAAACTCCTGGCGACTGTTGTCGCGTCGTGTTATGCAGCGCAGTGGGTCCGAGGTGATGTTGCGCAGATCTGGAAAAAGGAGCGTCTCCGAAAGTATTTTATGGCGTTATCGAGGGTATAAAACTGGTTTCCCGTTTACTTTGTGATCGGATTTTGTAAATCTAAGGTACTGTAGCATTCATTCAAACGGTGGAATGTTCAAGACCAATATAGAAGAAAAGAAAAAAAAAATGTGCGGCTGCGTTTACTGCACCCTGGTCTTTCATAGTATGAATTGAGATGCATGCAAGCGCCATGTAGTGGCTGTGGTTAATTAATTTTGAAGTTCTGTCAAATTGTTTTAATATGACAAGTAGCGTCGGCCAAGTGGTTAGCGTTTTGGACGTTCAATCTACCAATTGTTTATCATTTATGTACAAATTTTTCCAAAATCTTTTCAGTGAGTGGCTCAGTGGATAAAGTGTTGGGCGTGTCTAAGAAATACAGAAGGTTCGATTCTTCAATACAGGGTGGTACAGATCTAATTATGCAATTTTCATTACGCTATAACTTAAGTTTATTACATAGAAAGTCACCTGAAAAATCCCGGACCATCGAGAAGTGTGCGAACTGACGACTGGAATCGTCCCCGCATAAATCAGTCATCCAGACGATCTGGATCTGCATAATTAGATCTGGACCACCCTGTAGACAAACGCACATTGGCAGTTTCTACACTTGTGAGTTAAAAATCTTATTATTGGGCATAATCTCCTTTTGATCCACATATTAATATTACCAAGGTTGCCTTTTTCCATTGTGGACCACCGGAGCGCATACAGCCACCGTAACCCCACAGCCAGGCAGAGAACATTAGAACACTCTAGACGAGAACAGCCCACTCAGTTCAACAACGCTCGCCAGTCCTATTCACTTATTTCTTCTAAAATAACCAAGTCGAGTTTTCATCATGTTTTTGATGAACTCATTTTAAAGTCACCGTCTCAATCCCATGGACATTCCAGTCATGTCTCCTCTTAATCTTCTTCTGCTTAAACTGTAAAGCAGTATTTCCCAAACTCGGTCCTGGGGACCCCCTGTGGCTGCAGGTTTTTGTTCCAACCAGCTTCTGTGTTTAATTGAACTGCTGGGCTAATTAAGTGAACTGATATTTCCCAAGTTCTGTGTTTAGGGAATAATATAGAAATTAGAAAACTGTTTGCTTAAAAAAAAAAAAGGTACCAAGTAGTTATACAGGAATAATTTTTTTTTTTTTTTTAAAACAGTATTTTCATCTTGATTTTCATTCTACTTTTCTAGGTCTTCTAATTGTTTGTTTTAATCCATGATTTACTAATCAGTGACTCTAAAGTAGTTGCAGCCTTTGATTGTTCCGTGTTGTTTGCCTGGGTGCCTGATCTGCTCGTTTTTAAATTGTCATTATTAAGATACAACGAAGGGGGAAAAACTGCACAGAGAAAGGGCAAAGTATAATGAAATCAACAAAAGAGAGTTAAGCATTTTAATCAATAGAAAAAGCAGAAACATTTCTAAATGTCTTATAAATGTAAAAATTATGCTGCTGTTTTCTGAATGTCAAACAAAAGAATTAAATTAGATCAGTGTTGTCACTGATTAGGAATCCGGTTGGGAACAAAAACCTGCAGCCACAGGGGGTCCCCAGGATCGAGTTTGGGAAACACTGCTGTAAAGTCTCAGCTCTTTTAATCTTTCTTCATAACTTATCCCCTGTAGCACTGAATCAGTCCTGATGCTCTTCTCTGGATCTTTTCTTGTGCTGTTATGTCCATTTTGTAGCCTGGAGACCCAAACTGCACACAGGACTCCAGATGAGGCTTCACCAGTGTGTTATAAAGACTGAGCAGAACCTCCTGTGATTTGTGCTCCACCCATCAAGGCGCTATATAACCTGACATTCTGTTAGCCTTCTTAATGGCTTCTGAACACTGTAGGGAAGTCAATAGCTGAGTCCACTATGACTCGAATCCTTCTCATGACGTGGACTCTCGATTTACTGACTGCCTAATGTGTATTCAGTCCTCACATTTTTACTTCCTATGTGTAATTCTTTACATTTACTGACATCAAATTTCATCTGCCCAAGCCTATCTTCTATCCAAGTCATTCTGTGATGATATAACGCATTCCAAATTATCTGCTAATCCATCTTGGTATCTGCAAACTTAACCATCTTGTTACTTCCTATCTAAATTAGATAGATATATAGCAGCGGCCCTAGCACTGACCCCTTATGGTCACCTCTCTTAACATCGGCTAATTCTGATGCAGTTCCTCGCACCATCGCCCACAAATTGAGCACAGCATGTCTTTATTTACAGCTGGGGAAGTGCTTCCTCACTCCCCACAGTACTGTATATACAGCTCTACAGCATGATTGTCTGTGCCTTCCTTCCTCCTCGACTCTGGCACCCTGAATGGAGTGAGGTGGCTCTTATGTTGGCCCTGGGAGTGTTCCAGGTGGCTCATTAATCAGACTTGGAATCCCTCCTAGGTGTGGTGAAAGCCCTACATAGGACTCTGTAGAGCCCACTGGTGACCCCCATGGAACCCAACAGGGCTGTGCCAAACTCCATCTCCCAGCATGCTCTGCAGGAATCCATGGTGCCACAGCCACCCAGGAGGGCTGCTCTCTAGCGTCCTGGGGAAGGCATTGCCCTGCCGATGCTCTCTCCCCAGGTCCTTCCAGCCAGGTAATGGCCGTGGCCACCCGTCACACCATCTTAAGCAAATTTCAGGGCTGCATCTGTTGCTCTCTGATACTGCAACTGAGATGCTCAATCATGCTTTTGTCGCCTCGCGACTTGACTATTGCAATGTGGTGTTTTTTGGTATCCCTGCTCTTTATGTCCATACTAGCTGTGTAAGCCTGGGCTCCCTGAAACCATGGATACTGGCACTTCAATCAATCAATCACATTGGTTGGTCATTAATGGAGAAGTGAGGTTCTCCTTCGAGGTTTTGTTTTGTCGATTTGTTCTCCTTGCTTGTGTATTAGTGGCAGCAGTCTCACTTTGGTAACAGTTGCTTTCTTTCATCTTCATCCTGTAGCCTTGTACTTTCTTCTTCCGATTTGTTAACTTGGGGCTGCTTTGTCAGCTGTTTGAGCTTCATGCTGTAGCCTTGCTCTTCCAGACCGGACGATGTGTTTTATATCTATTGATCTATAGATGTATCTCTATCTATATATAGAGAGAGAGAGATACATCTATCTATCTCTATCTCTATCATATTATACTCTGCAAAAAAAGAAACGCCCCCTGACTTTCAACTGTTTTTACTTTCAGTAGACTCAATGTGTAAATATTTGTATGAACACTAAAAGAGTCAACACCATAAGACATAAACTAAAAATGTTTCACAATGTGTCCCTGAATGAAGGGAGGCTCAAAATCAAAAGTACCAGTCAGTATCTGGTGTGGCCACCAGCTGCTTGAAGTACTGCAGTGCATCTCCTCCTCATGGACTGGACCAGATTTGTCAGTTCTTGCTGTGAGATGTTACCCCACTCTTCCACCAAGGCACCTGCAAGTTCCTGGACATTTCTGGGGGGAATGGCCCTAGCCCTCACCCTGCGATCCAACAGGTCCCAGACGTGCTCAATGGGATTGAGATCTGGGCTCTTCGCTGGCCATGGCAGAACACTGACATTGCTGTCATGCAGAAACTCACGCACTTTTTGCCACTCCTGTCTGGTCCAGCGAAGGTGGGTTTGTGCCCATAGGCGGTGTTGTTGCTGGTGATGTCTGGTAAGGACCTGCCTTACAACAGGCCTGCAAGCCCTCAGTCCAGCCTCTCTCAGCCTATTGCGGACAGTCTGAGCACTGATGGAGGGATTGTGTGTTCCTGGTGTGACTCGGGCAGTTGTTGTGGCCATCCTGTACCTGTCACGCAGGTGTGATATTCGGATGTACCGATCCTGTGCAGGTGTTGTTACACGTGGTCTTCCACTGCGAGGATGATCAGCTGTCCTTCCTGTCTCCCTGTAGCGCTGTCTTAGGCGTCTCACAGTGCGGACATGGCAATTTATTGCCCTAGCCACATCAGCAGTCCTCATGCCTCCCTGCAGCATGCCTAATGCACGTTCACGCAGATGAGCAGGGACCCTGGGCATCTTTCTTTGGGTGTTTTTCACAGTCGGTAGACAAGTCTCTTTAGTGTCCTGCGTTTTTAGAACTGTGACCTTAAATGCCTACTTTCTGTAAGCTGTTAAGGTCTTAACGACCATTCCACAGGTGCATGTTAATTAATTGATTATGGTTAATTGAACATGCATGGAAAACATTGTTTAAACAATTTACAATGAAGATCTGTAAAGTTATTTGGATTTTTAAAACATTATTGTTGAAATACACAGTCCTGAAAAAGGGACGTTTCTTTTTTTGCTGAGTATATATATATATATATAACACGTGAGTTTTTCAGAGAGATACTTTCATGTCTCGCAAGATGAGACTTTGTGCCAAAAGAATTAACCACGCCCAGGGCCAGAAATAAAAAGACAAAGAGTAGATGACAAAGTAGAACAGGGGTGGCAAACTCCAGGCCTCGAGTGCTGCAGTGGCTGCAGGTTTTCATTCGTACCATCTTCTTAATTAGTGATCAGTTTTTGCAGCGGACTCCGTCCCCATAGTGGTTTCTTTTTCTTTAATTAGCAGCCAAACAATAAATGACACAAAACAAGCCACCACAGGACCAGCTCTCCCCTGTGCCCATCACACAATATCTAAAATTAAAGAGAGGTGATGGTCTCGGTAAGGTTTCTCTCAGGTCTCCAAAACATTGATGGTGCTCTTAGAAAGAACAGAAAAACAGTTTTCTAAATGTGTGCTGTGGCAGAATGAGAGCAGCAACAAGCCATGGGATTAAATAACGGGTTTAATTAACAGCAAGAATTGGCTTTTCATTAAGAAAGTGGTTGGAGTGAAATTAGTTGGAGTTAGAAGCCCCAGTTTAGCTGGTCATCTATCAGCTCGTTTCACATCTCATTTCTGCTTGGCTGTCATTTAATGAAGAAAGGAATCAATTCAGAGGGCTGAACTCTTCTAAAAGGGCTATTAAAGTGATGGGGGAAAAAGTTAAATTAGCAGTGAAAACTGGCCACCAATTAGGAAAAGGGCAAGAATGAAAACCTGCAGCCACTGTGGCACTCCAGGCCTGGAGTTCGCCACCCCGAAGTAGAACGTCATAAAAAGAGGTTTAAAAACGTTGGTGCGATAAGCATGCAGAGCAGGTTAGAGATAATGAAAAATACTAAAATTCAAAAGTCTCAAAGAAATGGATAGTAAAGATCGCATTAGCGCTAACAAATGGAAATTACTCTGAAATATTGGAACAGCGAAGAGAGATCAAATATATTGTTCGGATTTAAACTTTAAGTCAGACTTGTAGATCGTCTAATTTGTGTTGCCGACAGGGAAAAGTATTGTTTCTTCCCAATGAAGAGGCGTATCCGTGAGTATTCAAAGATTTGTTGTTTGGTGAAAGTGAAATCCACATACGCGAGCATAGTGCAGGCCGGGGGGTTGGTGAGCGAAGAGAGCAGGGGGAGAAGCCCCCTAGTTTAAAATAAGTATGAAACGCCAGCTACATTACCCATTGAAGAATAAACTATGTACTTGCGTGTACCCTCACCCTTCATCAGTCTTTTTTGGGATCCTTGTGTGTGCGTCCACCTCTTTGCTCTTTTGATCGTATGGCTGTAAAGCCTGCTAGACAGTCGCCAATTACCCATGGTTAAAACAATTTGTACTCTTGCAAATAATGTCTGTGTTTGAAAGACCCTCTGCTTTTCTGCTGTATCCTTGTGTGTGCCAATCTCCCTCGCCAGGCACTTCCTTTCGATTGTATTGAACTGCACAACCATCCTGAAATTAATGAATCCGATCTCGGAGACCCGCCGGACACAGAAATTAGAATTTTATTATATGGACGCTTCACTTTAGAACACAATTTTTACATGGCAAACATATTTGAACCAAGATTGTGAAGAAACAACTTCAGTGTGAATAATTCCAAGCATATCCATTAAGTCAGTTGCCAAAAATTAATGTAAATTTATAGAAATTCTTATTTCTCATTAATTTCACAACAAAAAACTATAAACATCCATGTTCTTTATTTAACACTTTAAATTCCACATTAATGCACAGAACATTCAGTGCAAGTCTCCTAAGCACAAAGTGATGGGGTCACCCCACTGCACCTCCCCTTTCATCGGACAATGCGGATGCTCATACTACACATTTTTAGATAAGTTATTTTAAAACAATCTAGAAACCACCAGTGCCAATAGTTTTACAGTAAATGCCAACCCCAAGATGGCAGTGTCAAGAAAAATCATTTACAATCAATTTTTGCACAAGAAAATGTTGCATCAGAAGTGCAATGGATTGGCAAATTTCGGCCATTTGTGAAGCTGATTTTACTCGTTTCAGGTACTTAAAACGGTCAAATGTTAGTGTGAATTTGTGCCCTTTTAACCTGGTATACAGACAAATCTTAAATATTGTTCAGGCTACAGATTCAAACGGCCACAAATTTAAAAAGGTTCAGTCCATTACGTTCAAGGTGCATTATCAATCAATCGATCAATTGCAACTCAGTCATAATACCAGTTTTCTGGGAACACCGAGTGGACATCTTTTTCAGTATATGGACTTAATGTCTCAGCACTAATTTCCCTCTACCGATGCAGTTATAGAAGCCTTTAGTTCCATCAGGGCCAAGAGGCTGGCGAATCAGTTTGGTTGGCAGCCCAGTGGAAAGTGGCAACTTCCTTGAAAGAGTGGACGTACAAGCCAGTTTTTCTGAACTGGCTTGGAAAGCGGCCATCTTGCGCCTGTGCACCCAGGGACTACCAACCAGAATGCCGCTATCACAGGAGAAGTCTTCGGACTTCTTGGGACCCTCAGGGCTGGAGCCAGATGTCGGCCATTGCGACAAGCCAGGGCTGCTACTTAAATCCATAGTAGCAAGGGGTGAAGGACAGACACCACTTGTAAAGAGCTTGCGGGGCAGGACTGGGCTAGCTAGAGGGCTGCTGAAGGAATTTGGTCGGAAAGAGGATACCATCCTGGGACTAGCAAGAGGACTGCCGTACAGGGCCTGTGGGCGGGTTATTGTGCGGATTGGCACCGGAGATCCAGGAGTGAAGTCGGACTCCGAGGAGCTGTACACCGAAGAATCCTCCAAGGGAAATGGGAATCTCTTGGATCGGGAAACTGGCTTCTTGGGTTGCTTGAGGACTTCTAGGGTTTCCTCAAGATCTTCAGATTCCTCTGCCTCCAGACTACTATTCTTTTTGCGAGTTCCCCGGCCACCTACGAGGACTACCTTAATGTCCTCTCCACTGCCTGCATGCTGCTGGACTTTGAGACCTTCATAGGCTTTTCGAGCTCCTTCAAGGAACTCATACTCCACTAAGGCACACACTTTGGTGCCCAGCTCGGGGTACTTAAACGCATACTTCTTCAGCTCCATTGGCAATTCTTTGCCAGGTCGAAGGATGCGCAATGAGCCGATATTGCCATATTTGCCAAACACAGCCATGGTCTTTTCCATTGTACAGATCTGGCCAGAACCAGATGGCTTATTCACTTGAGAATCATCCTGCAGATTCCAAGCCAACAGGATTTTGCTAGGAGGAATGGCAAGAAGGGATTCAGGAACAGGCTCTTTTCGCCTCACTTTTGTACCTTCTTCATTGACTTCCAAGATTCTGGAATAGCTGAGGGCATGTCTAGTAGCTCGCCAGTCTCTGGTCAAGTACTTCACCTACAGAAGAGCCAAAACACAAATAGTCATCGTTACTAACATTAGACTGCATCCCTTTCATTCTGCAATATCAGGTTATTCCTAAATATTCCTTATATCATCCGAACAAGTTGAGGTCCAGAGAGGTTTCATGTTCAGTTCTTTACTTTTACAACCCCAAATCAGAAAAAGTTGGGATGACATGGAAAATGCAAATACAGTGATCCCCTGCCTATCGCGGAAGTTACATTCCAGACCCATCAGCAATAGGTGAAAATACGCGATATAGAAAGACCATATAAAAAACAAAACTTTAATAGTTCAAGCCTTAAAAATACCCCTCCCACACGCTTTAAACACACGTCAACTTGTAATGGCGAGCAATGTCCGTGTTACGCTTTCCTTCCTGAAGCATATCCAGGAGTTTTACCTTCTTCTGAATGGTCAAGGTCTTCCTCTAGCACTTAGGCTCACTACTACCAGAAGGATTAGAAGATGCAGGACACTTAGGAGCCATCGTAGGGCTTAAAACAAAATAAAAAGTTCACAGAAAGTTTGCTCACAACAAAATCGGACCACAAGCAAGAGAACCGAGATGCATCGGGGACCCACGCTTGGGGTTATTATATTGTAAATTATAATACGTATTGTTCTAACGAACTCTTGTCTAGCACGCGTAATGACAAATGAAAAGCGTATGTACATTTCATTATGAATTGCAACTCTGTCTACGTATTCATGTTATGTAGCAGTATGTTTTATGATTTACTAGTGTATTGCTTAAATGTTATGTATTAGTTATTATAAATTATAATACTGTTCTAACGAACTTCTCTAGCATATGTAGCAACTGCTGAAAACCATATGCTTTGTTACAAATTGCCTGCAAAATACACTACAGGTAGGAGGTTCTTGAATTTTTCCACGATATAGCAGGGGATCACTGTAAACACAGCAATTCTTAAAATTTCCTTACTTCATTGCAGGCAGTATGAACCCAAGATTTTTCATGTTTCATCTGGTCAACTTCATTTCATTTGTTAATATACATCCATTCTTGTATTTTAGGCCTGAAACACGTTTCCCCCCCCCCAAAAAAAAGGTTGGGACAGTAAAACATTTAGCACTTCGTAATGTCACCATTCCTGCGCACAACACTTATGTTTTGGCACAGAAGATACCAAGCAATGAAGAGGTTTTGTCCCATTCTTCCTGCAAACACGTCTTCTCCACACATTCTCTACTGGGGACGGGCGAGGACTGTAGGCAGGCCAGTCAAGTCCAGCCCCCGGACCCTCTTCTTCCACAGCCATGCTTTTGTAACATGTGCACAATGTGGTTTTACGTTGAGTTGAAAAATTCATGGACATCCATGGAAAAGATGGTGTTGAAAGCCGCATGTGTTACTCTGAAATCTCAGTGTACAGTAAAACCTTGGATTGTGAGTAACTTGGTCTGAGAGTGTTTTACAAGACGAGCAAAAATTTTTACTTAATAAAAACGAGAGAGGTCTTGCAATACGAGTAGTACGTATACACTTTGCCTGCCTAACATCATGTGATCATAGCTGAGCCAATAGTAGTTCTCTCTCTGCAGGATTATGGGTAATCGTCTCCCATGCTCGGTCTCGGCCGACGTGCCCAACTCATAGTCAACATCCGTACGAGCGGATATGGTTTACTATAGCATTGTGACCACGTGTGTGCGTAAAGCTTTTTTTTTTTTTTTAAATTTCGTATGCGAGCGATGAATCAGTTTAACGACAATGCAATGTCACATTTCCGCGAAATCCTCAAAAAGGAGGCAAAAGCAACTGTCATTGAATAGGTTCCTTGTCGCCGAAAAGAAAGATTCCAGTGAGCCAACAGACAGCAGCGATTCTGTTAGAGTGAAAGTCGTCCTACACAATAACCCTCCTCCTCTCTCGTCTCCCTCACACCAGCCACAATTCTTTTCAAAAGGTAAACCCACCCCACACACAGGGGACAGTTTTTCACTTGGAGGTTCTCCTCTTAACCCATTGGTTAAGAGTCCTGCTCAACTGATTTAAGCAAAATATATATATCACTTGTACCTGTGTCTGTATAGCTTGTCACAAGTTGTCACTATTTGGATACAAAGGCAGCAAACTCTAGAGAAGTGTTGAAAATGGTGAATGGCAAGTATTTAAAAGCTCCTGGAAAAGCTACAAAATTTCTGAATTTCTTCAAAACATACTAATACATCTTTCTGAATGAAACACAAAGAGAGGACAGCTAATAAACAATTAGATCAGTTAGACACAAGCTTGACCCATTCATTTGTGAAGCTGGTTGGAATAAACACCTGTGGCATGGCACTCCAGGACTGAACTTGGGAGCCACTAACAGAGAAGGCGTATAAAAAAACTTTAATATCCTGGAAAGGAAGCCAACCATTCCACTTCACTCCCTACCAAAGACAAAGAGTAAATTAAGTCCTGAGCAACATGCAGGCTATGGAAGGTTAAAAGAAAGTCCTGTTTTTATGGCCAACACCACCACAAGGAGGCTTTCCCTACCTGTCCAAAGGAGAATCACAATTTGTGTTTGGGTAAGAACCCACTAGGTAGGTGGAGAGATGATCTTCCACAAGCAAGTTGGGACACTGGATAAATGTTGAACACATGCAATACTTCTCAAGAATGTACATTCAAAATCACTTTTAGTGGTTTAGTGGAAGCTGGACAAGCCAGTTTTCTAACCCCAGAGTTTCACTGATAAGGAACACATCTGGGTCAGTTTTATGGTTTAGTAGCTTCCTTTCTTTATTACACCCACACTGTAAAGTGGCTGAACTGGGAAGGGGTTTGTGCATAAGCTGCGTCACTGGTGAATGACCCAGAAATAGACAGACATTCTATTGGTCATTGAAGGTATACCAAAAGATTTTAGAGCAGTACAAGACAAGACTCCCCTTTCTCCACAATCCCTCTCAGACTCTTGCTATCTTGCCAAGAGGAGAACACCACCTCTCTTGCCATTCCTCCATGAAGACAACTGTTTTAGCAGCCATATTGAAATAAAGAGACTGCCTGAGCCTGTTTAGCTGGTGAGCTGGCCAAGAAACAAAACAACTAGACATTATTGGGCCACCTGAAAACGACACACCTAGCATTATCAGGTTGTATGGTTTCATTTTGCAAAGCCTCATTGTATTTGCTTGTTCGGCACTAGTTATAATAAAGATTACCTATAATAATGCAACAAGAATACCTTCTTTCAGATCATTTTTCCATATCTTCCTGTCCTCGTCATCTTGCTCTGTCACACCCATCACCTGCATGTCCTCTCTCACCACACCCATAAACCTTCTCTTACACATTCCTCTTTTCCTGGCAGTTCTATCCTTAACATCCTTCTCCCAATATACCCACCATCTCTCCTTGGCACATATCCAAACCAACACAATCTCGCCTATCTGTTTCCCAACTGTCCAACCTGAGCTTACCCTCTAATGTAACAAGTATATAAAAAAAAGGGGGTGGGGGAGGTTTAAAAGCATCACCTAGGACTCCGTACGACAAACCACTTACCTTGATTTCTCAAGCGCGCACACACAAACCCCCCCCATCTCCTCGTCCCAACCACCTTATATTATGCTTGTTCACTACTGGGTCTTCCATCGGAAGTGCTTAATTTTAAAATGTTCAGAGTTTTGTACTCCTCACATAGGCTTTTCAACCCATTAAAAACATTTGGAACAACATGTCCACCCTCAGAGTGAAGAGTCCTCCTACCTTTTTGAAAGAAGTGATCAGCTTGATGCTGACATATCCAAACTTGTTTCTCCTCACATGTTTCAGAAGGAAGGCATCTTCTGCCAGGTTCTCATCCGAAAGGTAGAACTCCACCTGAGAGGCAATCTTCCTGGCCAGTTCCTCATCAGGGGGCCTCCAGTCA
>JANRMT010062789.1:13535896-13595052 GCA_026402145.1 Polypterus bichir lapradei
TAACGGAGTTAAAATTGCTGGTGAAGGACTGTGCTTATGCAAACGAAGATGAGATGGTCAGGGATAGAATAGTGTTTGGCACAAACTCAGCAAAAGTGCGAGAGAAACTTTTTTACGTTCATAAACACGCTGGCGCTAAATATTCGCAGGCAAATCCACAACTTAATACCGGGAATGCCTGTTGAACATCTTAGATTCACGAGTACCGATTTGGGTAGTGATCACTTCGATGAATGAAACCTGTTATCTTTACAACGGTTAACAACGAAGATGAGATGGTCAGGGATAGACTAGACAAACACGGAATGTAACTTGAACACAACACATCCTCCAAATATGAACCTGATTGAAACAAATAATGATAATCAAATCCTTGATGACAGCAACACTCAGAACAGTCACAAAACAATTACATTGACAATCATGTTACGTTATTTTTAAAATGTTTCCTTTTCTTTTTCATAACTTCTTTAATACACTACTTCTCTGCTGCGAAGCGCGGGTATTTTGCTAGTGTGTAATAAAGTGGAATGATACAGGGAAAAAGTATTGAACACATGAAGAAAAAGAGGTGGAAAAAGGCCTGGAAAGTCAAGAAACCAGCGGACATCTGTCAGTATTGAGAAAGCAATCCTGATAGCCCCCATTAGTGCAAATGAATATCAGCCGGTTAAGTCCTAATTGATGGCCTATAAAAAGGTTGCAATGGTGATGGAGAGGTTGACAGATGAGATTAGACAGGAGTCCCCGTGGGCTATGACATTTGCTGATGACATTGTGATCTGTAGCGATAGTAGGGAGTAGTTGAGGAGACCCTAGAGAGGTGGAGATATGCTGTAGAGAGGAGAGGAATGAAGGTCAGTAGAAACAACACAACAGAATACATGTGTGTAAATGAGAGGGAGGTCAGTGGAATGGTGAGGATGCAGGGAGTAGAGTTGGCGAAGGTAGATGTGTTTAAATACCTGAGATTAACAGTACAGAGTAATGAGGATTGTGGAAGAGAGGTGAAAAAGAGAATACAGGCAGGGTGGAATGGGTGGAGAAGAGTGTCAGGAGTGATTTGTGACAGACGGGTATCAGCAAGAGTGAAAGGGAAGGTCTAGATGGTAGTGAGACCAGCTATGTTATATGGGCTGGAGACGGTGGCACAGGAGACAGAGCTGGAGGTGGCAGAGTTAAAGATGCTAAGATTTGCAATGGGTGTGACGAGGATGGACAGGATGAGAAATGAGGACATTAGATGGTCAGCTCATGTTGGACGGCTGGGAGACAAAGTCAGAGAGGCAAGATTGCGTTGGTTGGGACATGTGCAGAGGAGAGATGCTGGGTATATTGGGAGAAGGATGTTAAGAACAGAGCTGCCAGGTAAGGGAAAAAGAGGAAGGCCTAAGAGAAGGTTTATGGATGAGATGAGTGAAGACATGCAGGTGATGGGTGTGACAGAACAAGATGGAGAGGACAGAAAGATATGGAAGAAGATGGTCTGCTGTGGCAACCCCTAATGGGAGCAACCAAAAGAAGAAAAAGAAGATTACCAAGATGTCACACAAGAAGCATCTCATGATGGGTGAAAGTACAGAGCTCTCTCAAGACCTTCACAACCTTATTGTTGCAAAACATACTGATGGCATTTCTAAACTTCTGAATGTTCCAGTGAACACCAGTGGTGCCATAATCCGGAAATGGAAAGAACATCATTTCACCATAAACCGGCCACAACCAGGTGCTCCTCATAAGATTTCTGACAGAGGAGTCAAAAGAATAATCAAAAGAGTTGTCCAAGAGCCAAGGACCACTCGCCGAGAGCTTCAAAAACACCTGGAATTAGCAGGTCCAGTTGTTTCAAAGAAAACAATAAGTAATGCACTCAACCGCCATGGCCTCTAAGCACGTTCACTGCTCAAGACTCCACTGCTGAAGAAAAAGTACGTTGAAGCTCCTTTAAAGTTTGCTGCACAACATTTGGAGAAGCCAATGAAATACTGGGAGAGTAGAGTCTGGTCAGATGAGAGTAAAATTGAACTCTTTGTATGTCATTGCACACACCATGTTTGGAAGAGAAATGGCACTGCACATCACCCCAAAAAACACAGTGAAATCTGGTGGTGGGAACATCACGGTGGGGGGCTGTTTGTCAGCATATGGTACTGGCAGACTTCATAGGATTGAAGGAAGAATGAATGGAGAAATGTACTGGGACGGACATTCTCAATAAGAATCTGCTGCCATCTCCCAGGATGCTGCAGATGAAATGAGGGGGACATTTCAGCAAGACAAGGATCCCAAACACACAGCCAAGGAAACTCTCAATTGGTTTCAGTGAAGGAAAATAAAGCTGCTAGAATGGCCAAGTCAATCACCCGACTTGAATCCAACTGAAAATCTATGGAAAGAACTGAAGATCAGAGTTCATAGACGAGGCCCCCGGAACCTTCAAGGTTTGAAGACAGTTTGTGTGGAAGAATGGACCCAAATCACACCTGAGCAATGCATGCGACTGGTTTCTCCATACAGGAGGCGTCTTGAAGCTGTCATTATCAACAAAGGCATTTCTACTAAAAATTAAATAAATTTCAGTAAGCGTGTTCAACACTTATTCTCTATGTCATTAAACTTTATTACACACGACTTAATTTATGGACGTTTTGTTTTGATTTCTTTGTATGTGTGGATTACTTGTGTTGTTACTGACATCTGGTGAAAATTTCATGTCAACAGCCCCATTAGAAATATATTTACTCAGAAAAACATTGACGCGTTCAATACTTATTTTCCCCGCTGTATAAGCCAGGATAACTTGAAACGGCACTCAAAAAGGAAATTAAAGGAATACTTCAACCAAAAAATGGTATTGTTACCTATCCTACGTGGGTTGTAGAGTTGACTAAGAAAAAAAACATTAACTGTCCTGTTTTCATAGAAAATGGACATCAACTTTCTGATTGAACAGGCATCTATGAAGACCAACACTGGAGTGCTGCAACAGCTTAAAAACATCCATGAGAAAATCTTGCGCTACTTGTGTTGCACACTCCATGTATCAAGTTATCCATTTGTATGCTCTACAACAGGCGATGTGCATGCATTTCTTGATAAAGAATTGTTAAATAAGTGCATGGAGAAGAAACACGATCACATGGGAATGAGTTTTTGAGCTGAACACCTGTCTCTTCTCCTCATTCGCTGGTCAAGAGCAGTGTCTAATTTAAAAGTTCATTCTCGTACGATCGCATTTTCTCTGTGTGCATCGCTCTGCTTTTAAGGAAACATTTATTCAACAATATTTTACCAAAAAAATGCACGCATGTTGCTTGTTGTGAGCATACAAGTGGATGATTTTACAGTGGGATGCAAAAGTTTGGGCGACCTTGTTAATAGTCATTATTTTCTTGTATAAATCGTTGGTTGTTACGATAAAAAATGTCAGCTAAATATATCATATAGGAGACACACACAGTGATATTTGAGAAGTGAAATGAAGTTTATTGGATTTACAGAAAGTGTGCAATAATTGTTCAAACAAAATCAGGCAGGTGCATACATTTGGGCACCACAAAAAAGAAATGAAATCAATATTTAGTAGATTCGCCTTTTGCAGAAATTACAGCCTCTGAACGCTTCCTGTAGGTTCCAATGAGAGTCTGGATTGTGGTTGAAGGTATTTTGGACCATTCCTCTTTACAAAGCATCTGTAGTTCATTCAGGTTTGATGGTTTCCGAGCATGGACAGCTCTCTTTAACTCACACCACAGATTTTCAATTATATTCAGGTCTGGGGACTAAGATGGCCATTCCAGAACGTTGTACTTGTTCCTCTGCATGAATGCCTGAGTGGATTTTGAGCAGTGTTTCGGGTCGTTGTCTTGTTGAAAGATCCAGCCCCGGCGCAGCTTCAGCTTTGTCACTGATTCCTGGACATTGGTCTCCAGAATCTGCTGATACTGAGTGGAATCCATGCGTCCCTCAACTTTGAAAAGATTCCCAGTCCCTGCACTGGCCACACAGCCCCACAGCATGATGGAACCACCACCATATTTTACTGTAGGTAGCAGGTGTTTTTCTTGGAATGCTGTGTTCTTTTTCCTCCATGCATAACGCCCCTTGTTATGCCCAAATAACTCAATTTTAGTTTCATCAGTCCACAGCACCTTATTCCAAAATGAAGCTGGCTTGTCCAAATGTGCTTGAGCATAACTCAAGCGGCTCTGTTTGTGCTGTGGGCGGAGAAAAGGCTTCCTCTGCATCACTCTCGCATACAGCATCTCCTTGTGTAAAGTGCGCCAAATGGTTGAACGATGCACAGTGACTCCATCTGCTGCAAGATGATGTTGTAGGTCTTTGGTGCTGGTCTGTGGGTTGACTCTGACTGTTCTCACCATTCGTCGCTTCTGTCTATCCGAAATCTTTCTTGGTCTGCCACTTCGAGCCTTAACTTGAACTGAGCCTGTGGTCTTCCATTTCCTCAATATGTTCCTAACTGTGGAAACAGACAGCTTAAATCTCTGGGACAGCTTTCTGTATCCTTCCCCTAAACCATGATGGTGAACAATCTTTGTCTTCAGGTCATTTGAGAGTTGTTTTGTGACCCCCATGTTGCTACTCTTCAGAGAAAATTAAAGGAGGAGGGAAACTTACAATTGACCCCCTTAAATACTCTTTCTCATTATAGGATTCACCTGTGTATGTAGGTCAGGGGTCACTGAGCTTACCAAGCCAATTTGAGTTCCAATAATTAGTTCTAAAAGTTTTGGAATCAATAAAATGACAACGGTGCCCAACTTTATGCACCTGCCTGATTTTGTTTGAACAATTATTGCACACTTTCTGTAAATTCAATAAACTTCATTTCACTTCTCAAATATCACTGTGTGTGTCTCCTATATGATATATTTAACTGACATTTTTTATCATAACAACCAACGATTTATACAGGAAAATAATGACTATTAACAAGGTTGCCCAAACTTTTGCATCCCACTGTAGGTGTGGAGTAAGCGATCTGAAGATATTTTTCCTCAGTGTTTTTGATATTGTTTGCTGTGGTCCAGCATTGGTTTCCACATGCTTATTTTATCAGAAAGTTTGTTATCTCTGTTCTCCAAGGAAACATAAGATTAAAATTTTTCTCAGACATCACTACAAACTACAGGAGGTAACATAAAAAAATAACTTTTTTGGGTGGAGAATTCTTTTACTGTCTCCTACTATTCACATATACAATAAAACCCAGAATTTAGTTATCTTAGGTCTAAATCAGGGGTCTCCAACACGTCGCTCACGAGCTACCAGTAGCTTACAACCCCTTTCCAAGTAGCTCGCCAAAGGGTTAATGAATCCTACATAAATTTGAAAACTTGATTAGTCAAATTAGGGGTGGGCGATATTTCCAAAAAATCATATCACGATCCTTTTAACACAAAATCTGAATTGCAATCTATCTTTTCAATGTGGCATACACTTAAGAGAATATCCAGACTCAATCTCATCAAGACCTAAGTAACACTTTATTTTAAATGTCAAGCAAAGTTGAATTCAATTGTTCTCTCATTCGCTAGCTAAGTGGAGTTAAGGAACACACCCCAAAGCTGGTGAAAGAGTGAGGACCTGTGAATAAAGTGACACAGTGACATGGAACAAAATGACAAATGAATACGTCATATCTGTGGATTTGGAATTGCATGGTTTTGTTTGACAGCATTCATGTTTTAATTCAATAGTATGAGATACACTACCCCTCCTCCTCCCAATGATCCTAGGAGCTCTGTTGTCTGGGGCTTTATGCCCCTGGTAGGGCAACCCAAGGTAAACTGGTCCTAGGTGAGGGATGAGACAAAAAGCAGCTCAACAAAACCTCCTATGAAGAATAAAAAATTTGGACGCCGTTTTCCCTCGCCCGAACGCGGGTCACCAGGGCCTCCCTCTGGAGCCAGGCCTGGAGGTGGGGCAAAATGGCGAGTGCCTGGTGGCCGGGCCTGGCACAGCCCGAAGAGGCAACGTGGGTCCCCCTTCCCATGGGCTCACCACCTATGGGAGGGGCCAAGGAGGTCGGGTGCAGTGTGAGTTGGGTGGTGGCCGAAGGCGGGGACCATGGCGGTCCGATCCTCAGCTACAGAAGCTGGCTATTAGGACGTGGAATGTCACCTCTCTGAAGGGGAAGGAGCCTGAGCTAGTGCGCGAGGTCGAGAGGTTCCGGCTAGATATAGTCGGGCTCACCTCAACACACAGCTTGGACTCTGGAACCAATCCCCTTGAGAGGGGCTGGACTCTCTACTACTCTGGAGTTTCCCCCGGTGAGAGGCGCTGAGCGGGTGTGGGCATACTTATTGCCCCCCCGACTTGGAGCCTGTTCTCTTTTGTAAGAAAGGACAGAGCCGACTATACTTCCTTAGAAGACTGGCATCCTTCAAGATCTGCAATAAGATGCTAAAGACAGTGTGTGCTGGGGAGGCAGCATATAGAAGAAGGCTGCCTCACGCCTGGTGAGGAAGGCAGGCTCTATTCTAGACACGGAGCTGGACAGTTTGACATCCGTGGCAGAGCAACGGATGCTGAGAAGGCTCCTGTCAATCATGGAGAATCCACTGCATCCACTGAACAGGAAGCTGCTCCTCTGTCTTGAGATGATCAGCGACAGACTGCTGTCACCGTCCTGCTCCACTGACAGACTGAGGAGATCATTCCTCCCCCACACTATGCGACTCTTCAATTCCACCCGGGGGGGTAAACATTAATATTATACAAAGTTATTGTCTGTCTGGTATACCTTCATTTTTATCACTCTTTAATTTAATATTGTTCTTTATCAGTGTTGCTGCTGGAGTATGTGCATTTCCCCTTGGGATTAATAAAGTATCTATCTATCTATCTACAACTGATGATTTTCTGTCTTTTCTAAGATCACCATCAAGATGTTTTGGTTACCTGAGCAGATCAGCCTTACTGAGACCTCCACCTTTCTTTATTTTCAGATATTGTGTGATGAGCTGGTCATGTGGCGCCTCGTTTTGTGTCTCATTATTGTTTGGCTGCTAATTAAAGAAAAAGAAACAACTAAGGGGCCTGAAACAAGTTAATTAAAACTAAGACAAAAGTTAATTCACAGCCAAAACTGGTTACTAATGAAGAAGAGGGTTAGAATGAAAACCTGCAGCCACTGCGGCCCTCCAGGACTGAAGTTTGACACCCCTGCCCTAGGCCTCAGTTCGATGATCGACTTTGTGGTTGTGTCATCAGACTTGCGGCCACATGTCTTGGACACTAGGGTGAAGAGAGGGGCGGAGCTGTCAACTGATCACCACCTGGTGGTGAGAAGGCTTCAATGGTGGGGGAGGATGCTGGTCAGGCCTGAAAGGCCCAAACGTGTTATGAGGGTCTGCTGGGAACATCTGGCAGAATCCCCTGTCAGAAGTAGCTTCAACTCCCACCTCTGGCAGAACTTCAACCACGTCCCACGGGAGGTGGGGGACATCGAGTCCAAATGGGCCATGTTCCGTGCCTCTATTGTTGAGGGGGCTTATCAGAGCTGTGGCCGTAAGGTGATCAGTGCCCGTCGTGGCAGCAATCCCCGAACCCGTTGGTGGACACCGGCGGTGAGGGATGCTGTCAAATTGAAGAAGGAGTCCTACAGGACCCTTATGTCCTGTGGGACTCTGAAGGCAGCTGATAGGTACCGGCAGGCCAAGCGGAATGTGGCTTCAATGGTTGCTGAGGCAAAAACTCGGGCGTGGGAGGAGTTCGGGGAGGCCATGGAGAACGACTTTCGAACGACTTCGAGGAGATTCTGGTCCACCATCCGACGTCTCAGGAGGGGGAAGCAGTGCAGTGTCAACACTGTATATGGTGGGGATGGTGCGCTGCGGATGGTGCGCTGCTGACCTTGACTCGGGACGTTGTGGGTCGGTGGGGGGAGTACTTCGAAGGCCTCATCAATCCCACTAACATGCCTTGCAATGAGGAAGCAGAGCTTGGGAAATCGGAGTGGGCTCCCCCATCACTGGGACTGAGGTGATCAAAAAACTCCTTGGTGGCAGGGCCCCGGGGGTGAATGAGATACACCCGGAGTTCCTCAAGGCTCTGGATGTTGTAGGACTGTCTTGGTTGACACGTCTCTGCAACATCGCATGGACATCGGCGACAGTGCCTCTGGACTGGAAGACCGGGATGGTGGTCCCCCTCTTTAAAAAGGGGGACTGGAGGGTGTGTTCCAACTACAGAGGGATCACACTCCTCAGCCTCCCTGGAAAAGTCTATTCGGGGGTCCTGGAGAGGAGGGTTTGTCAGATAGTCAAACCTCGGATTCAGGAGGAACAGTGTGGTTTTCGTCCTGGTCGCGGAACAGTGGACCAGCTCTACACCCTTAGCAGGGTCCTGGAGGGTGTATGGGAGTTTGCCCAACCAGTCTACATTTGTTTTGTAGACTTGGAAAAGGCGTTTGACCGTGTCCCTCTGGGAATCCTGTGGGGGGTGCTCTGGGAGTATGGGGTACCAGACCCCCGATAAGTGCTGTTCGGTCCTTATACAACCGGTGTCAGAGTTTGGTCCGCATTGCCGGCAGTAAGTCGAACCCGTTTCCATTGACAGTTGGACTCCGCCAGGGCTGCCCTTTGTCACGGATTCTGTTCATAACTTTTATGGACAGAATTTCTAGGCGTAGCCAGGGTGTTGAGGGGTCTGGTGTGGTGGACTCAGGTTTGGGTCACTGCTTTTTGCAGATGATGTTGTCCTGTTTGCTTCAGCAGGCTGTGATCTTCAGCTCTCTCTGGATCGGTTCGCAGCTGGGATGGGAATCAACACCCCCAAATCCGAGACCATGGTCCTCAGCCGCAAAAGTGTGGAGTGCCCTCTCAGGGTTGGGAGCAAGATCCTGCCCCAGGTGGAGGAGTTCAAGTATCTCGGGGTCTTGTTCACGAGTGAGGGATGAATGGAGCGTGAGATTCACAGGCGGATCGGTGCAGTGTCCACAGTGATGCGGGCTCTGCATCGGTCTGTCGTGGTGAAAAAGGAGCTGAGCCGTAAGGTAAAGCTCTCAATTTACCAGTCAATCTACGCTCCTACCCTCACCTATGGTCATGAGCTATGGGTAGTGACCAAAAGAACGAGATCGCAAATACAAGCGGGTGAAATGAGTTTCCTCCACAGGGTGTCTAGGCTTTCCCTTAAAGAAAGGATGAGAAGCTCAGTCATTCAGGAAGGGCTCAGAGTTGAGCCACTGCTCCTCCACATCGAGAGGAGTCAGATGAGGTGGCTCGGGCATCTGATCAGGATGCCTCCTGGACGCATCCTTGGTGAGGTGTTCCGGGCATGTCCAACGGGGAGAAGGCCCCAAGGAAGACCCAGGACATGCTGGAGGGACTATGTCTCCCAGCTGGCCTGGGAACGCCTCGGGATTCCCCTGAAACAGCTAGAAGAAGTGGCCGGGGACAGAGAAGTCTGGGTGTATCTGCTCAAGCTGCTGCCCCCGCGATCCGATCTCGGATAAGCGGAAGAGGATGGATGGATGGAGATACACTAGAAAATGCATACAGACATACAAAATGCACTTCCAGGTGAACTAAATATTTTTTTGTGATGTTTTAATGCAAAATGTGAGTTGTGGGCACCAGGATTTTGTAAATGTTCAGGCAAAACAAGCTTATTCAGTTTGTTTGGGTTGAAATAAGCTATGAGAATAAACGTTAGAAAACATGAGCAGCTCTCAGCCATTTTCATTTTGTAAAAGTAGCTCTCAGGGGGAAGAAAAAAGGTTGAACAACCCTGATCTAAATATTCATAACTCTGGTTTATTGCTCTGGAACGTTACTACTGTACAAAGTGGTAGTGGTGTTTACATATTAAAATGGTAGATTAAAATGTTAGTAATTTCTTGGAAATGTTTAAATGGCTTTTATATATATTTTTACAATTTAATATCTGACTTCATTTTTTAAATCTCATAGTGTAGCCTGTAAAACTGCTGCGCAAACACTGGAAGAAACCATTACATTGTGCAGAAATTGTAAGGTAAGCTCAAAGGAACACTGGAATCATGGGATAGGAGGGTCCTGTCATCAGATTGGCAGGCCCTGCACTGACTCAGCTGCAAAATGGCCAATAGGAGGGAGGCGGCTTGTTGGCGGAGGTCTCCTGGACTCTGTCTCCTTTTCTTCAGAGGGGACTGGGCGGTCTCTTGGTCTGGAATCCCTACAGATTTTATTTTTTTTTTCTCCAGCTCTTGGAGTTTTTTTTTTGTTTTTTCTGTCCACCCTGGCCATCGGACCTTACTTATTCTATGTTAATTAATGTTGACTTATGTTTATTTTTTATTGTGTCTTCTATTTTTCTATTCTTCATTTTGTAAAGCACTTTGAGCTACATTTTTTGTATGAAAATGTGCTATATAAATAAATGTTGATTGATTGATTGATTGATTGAATCTGGCCGTGGTTCAGCAAGTAGCTGATGGACAGATGTTGTTTTTCATTTGTGTTAGTTTTTAATTTGTTTTTGATGTATTTGCACAGACTTGTATTCTTATATGTGATAGTTGTGTATTTAGCGAGTGGTATAATCTATTCTTGCATTTTGCCTTGAGAGTTGTCGCTGCTCTCAGCACCTGCACTTGGTGAGGTGTGCTGTGCAAGAGCAAAGTACATTGTACTATGGAGTTGTATTTTTTAGGAGACAATGATGGATTGGCCATCTGACTCTGTGAAGAGGGTCACTTCGGTTTAGTTTTGTGTGTCATATTTACCTCATTTTTTGATGCCCATTGCTCCCCCAACATACCTGGAAGGGTCTCTCTCTCTCTCTCTCTCTTTGTCTCCCTGAAATCGGCCTACCCAAGATTTCTTCCATATGTTTTTCCCTACAAGGTTTTTCTGGGAGTTTTTTTCTTCTCTTCTTAGAGAGTCATGGCTGTCAAAAAACAGGGCCTGCTGAAGCCCACTGTAGCACTCTATGTGTGATTATGAGCTATACGAGAAAAGTTGTCGTTGTTGTTAAGTTAGTAAAGGGAATATGAGCCTCCTCTACCTGCCAGTATAATTAAGCAGTCCACATCTAAAACATCATAAACATTTTAATTGACAGTATATATTGGTTAACATTGCTTATAAAAATGTTTATGCCTTAACACGTACAATACCTAAAACATCAGAGGACAAACCCAGTCCTGAGTGGGCTAAAGGACTTTTGGTATGTAACACAAATTATACACTTTTCTTGTGCATTATGTTTACCCATTTTAAATGGACACAAAAAAAAAATCCATCATGTTTGTAAATTTCAGACATTCAAAACAGAACATAAACACAGACACACCTTGAGACGCCTCAAGAACTGAACTGAAAAAAAAATGCCATTTATATCCAGGAAACTTGTAGCATTCCCAAAATACACTTTTTACTGTTACAAAATTTATTCTGTATATCATTTCAGTACACATATTGATTTAAAATAACTGTAAAAATAGTTGCTTAGTTTAAAACTACCATACCAAAAATTCATTCAAAATAAAAAGTCTGCTTTCCCACACGTCCCATACTAACAGAGGTCACCCTATAAATCTACAGATTGTATTAAATAAGTAAACTAATGCCAGTCAATAGGCATAGAATGATTTCTTTAGCAGAATACGCTTATGTTACAGTTAGAAGGCTACGTCCCAAGCATTAGTAAAAGTCTAAGGCATTAATGCATGAACCTGAATTTACTTATGTTCACTCTTCCTTTTTGTGACAAATTTGTCATTATGAATATACATTCCATACCGATACCTTCTGGACAAATTCTGTTATGGCCAGTCCAGGCCCTACCTGAGCAGGGTTGAAGTACCGTTTAGTCTGCCAGATCAGATGGAGAGATATCTGTAAGCACACATTAATTGAAAAATATGGTCATTTACCACAAATTCTGTTATATTTGCATTTCATATTGTCATACACACATTCAACATGACTTGGTCGCTTTAACCTGAAGACCATATGGTGGCACTGCTGTCATCTACCACTGCTTTGCATGCCCTCATCGCACCACCAAGGAGACACTCGAGTAATTACAATAGTGAGTTTATTTTAGATGGACTGAGAATATAAAATAGCTTGTGTACTTGGAATAAAATCACATCAAAAAAGCTTTACCTTATACCGTGCCTTTCCAAAGTGAACACCATCCTGAGGCAGATTACATGTAGTAATAGTACAACTGTTTCCAAATTTCTAAATTTGGAATACTGGTAGGTTAAGTGACTTGCTAAAGACTACGATGTGACAGAGTGTTCTAGACTCAGCTAGCAGCCTGTGACTTACGGTTCAACACCTTATCAACTCAGGCAACGGGACCTGCCAGATGTCAGTACTCAACACTCCGCCAAGAGTGTTACACAATGCAGTGGCAGGTATGGGAACTTAATACTCACCACAAAAGGTGCACCGTAAGACAGTGAACACTGTTTTCCCTGCAAAAAGCCCCTGACAAGATGCACACTAAGAAATGTTCTACATAAAATGAATTTCAAACATTGTGAGCATGGCAAAACACTTTGGAGATAATGCTCGCTATCCTGTTGCTTTTCACATTTCTCATAGGCCTCGCTTAAAGTTATTCCATTAAGTTGGCAGTGCGTTGACGAGTCTTTTTTTTGGGGGGGGATAGTAATTCTGTAAATGACAGAATAATATCATGACCCTATGGTCAAAGAATTTCAAATTCAAATTTCCATCAAAAACCTGGCACCTTCTTCAAGACGGTATCCCCTTTACAGCTCTGAAGCATTTTATTTTGCTCTAGTTAGAAGACTACCCAGTCCTAGAAGCTTCCCAAGACCACTTTTAATAGGAACCCAATATGCTTTTGACAGCATTCTGTCCATCAGGTAGTGAGGAATCTCAGCCCTGCATAGCTTTGGTGATCTGCTAAGATTTAAGGTTCAGCATGTACTGTATTTCCTCAGGTCACCAGACTCTCCCATCTGGAACGGCTAAACAAAAGCGAAAAAAGAAAAAGAAAAGCACCTCCCTCATCCAGTGACATAACATGTGTGTTAAGGGTTCATAAATGTAAACTAGAATTACAGGCTCAATTTTTTATGAAGCGATTCCTCGGTCAAAAATAGCAGGCTGTGCATTGTATTCAGCATTCAGTGATTTACAAAGTGCTTTGAAATAGTGCTTGCTATGAAAGGTACCCTATAATAAAGGATTGCTTTGGTAAGCACACTGAATTTACGCTCATTTTTAAAAGGCTTTCTACAACAAACTTGAAGGCAGGTCTCTGTAATAATGGAGCTTTCTATTTAGTAAACTAAATAAATGTAAAGCACTTTAAGATAATATCTACATTACCGTAAGCAGTAGTATATAAAAACACTGCACACCATGATTTTAGGTATATTTTTTTAGCTTTTACTACAAAGATACATCGAGGTTAAATATGATGCACTTTGAAATTGTGCATATAGGTGCTATGTAAAATAATTGATGGATTTCAGTATCTGCTTCCAACATTCAGAAACCTCTAAAACATACAAATTAAATTCAATTTTCGAAAAAAAAAAAAAGCCACCCTTTCAACATTCATTGATCTATGACGGCACATAAAATAATTTTCAGTATTCTAATGCACGGTATCAAATGATCCTTTCATTGACCTCAAATTTGCATTTTTCAACAATGCATAGCAAAACAAAAGCTGCAGCAGGTCTGCAACTTCAAAAATTCAAGACGTTAGACTAAAATGAGCCAGGAAGAGATAGCCATGTATAAAGTCAGAACTTCCTAAAAAACTTTTAAAAGCTTTTCAATGTATATACACAGTATGGTGTGAAGAGATATGGGGCACGTTATATATTTTGCCCCATAGTTTGTGTTAGTCAAATGGTTAGTAGATTGTTAAATTTCTCAATAATCCAAAGACTGTTTAAACACTTGAGAACTATGGCATTCAGTACAATTTCATTAAAACGGTCTTTAACTGCTTCCCAAATTTGTTTTCTTGCTCACTGTGAGGAAAGGCAGCAGTGGCAAGTTACTGTATGTGATGACATAACCTTAAAAAAAGCCATTATTAAAAAAAAAAAAAAAAGAATTACTTCACAATGTTGGGTAGTGAAATATGAAAAAAGAACTACATGAATTAAAATAGCCATAAAAATGCAAACTGCCCAAGTCTAGGAGCAAGGGTTTCAAATGAGAATATTATGCATGAAATCTCACAATCTAAACAGTGCCCTTTTATAAAAAGAGTCGACTCTATAAAGAGTTCAGCCATAAAGGAAAAAAAATAAAGGACATCCCCCTCTTTCATAGGGTCTCACATTTATGTACCACAACGTAAATATGTAATATTCGATCATTTTCGTTATTAAATAAATGATCAAGTATAATATTTTTGTCTCATTTGCTTAACTGGTTTCTCTTTATCTACTCTTAGGACTTGAGTGAAAATCTGATGATGTTTTAGGTCATATTTATGCAGAAATATAGAAAATTCTAAAGGGTTCACAAACTTTCAAGCACAACCGTATAGAGATAATTCCACTTCTACAGTTGTATTTATGAAGAAGCGTAGTATAAAAAAAAATTTTTAATGGAAAAAGAAAAAAAAAAAAAAGCATTCTGCCAATTCTACTAATGTGATATTGGTGATCGGTCTCTTAAAAAAAATAAACCTGATTGGAGCTTCCCTATAGACTACCATTTTATCTAAGATGGGCGGGTGTAGATTAGAAAATGGATGAATATGCATGAAAGAAACATGATTTTCGTAAATAACTGAACTCATACATGAGATGCACAGTAATTCCATCAATTCACTACATATTCCTGAAAACACATCACTGATGAGACTCTGGAATAAATTACTTGATTAATAAAAATAAAATGATTTCCTTTTCCATTTAGACTAGTGTTGAGGGCAAGCATCCATTTCCAAGTGCACACTGCATCAAGAAGAACTGTGATTAAAGCTAAAAAGCTTACATCCAGACAATGCAGAAGCATACCTAAAGCACTTTTAAGACATTTTCATTTTAACTGTTTCTAAAATGAAAGGTTCACAGCATTTTTTTTTTTGATGCACGAGAACAGGAGATGCAAACAAACTCTAAGTTAATCAGGGTGGCTGACTGAGTTCTGGAAATTGGCCTGGACAATTCTCTAAACAATGAAAGTAAGTTAGGTGTTAGCCAAGTTTCTGGTTATTATGGCTGACCACTCTGGTCACCCTGTGGAGCACCTAAAGCACAATATGGACTCGAGCTGCAGCAATGGTATTATCAGATGTACAGAGAAATTCCTACTCCATGGTGCTCGTTGCACTAACAATTGATAATTTTTTATCAGCTGCCATTAGCTGTTATAATAAAACCTATGACTAGACTATGGTTTCTTGCCATTTTGATTAAGTTAATTTGAATTCAGTTAAAGTTTATTTTAAATCAATTATGGAATTGCAATTACTTCTATTTTATCTTGAGTATATGCTTAGTTTTTGAGTGTTGGCTGCAGTAACAAGGGATCAATAAATACCAGTTTAGTGATAAAAATAAACATGGGGCAGATTTTCAGCTGAACCCCATCAGATATTACATTTGATATAAAAATAGCAAATCATTTCCTTTTCACGAAAACTGTCTTAAGAAAACCATTTTGTCATTCACTTCCTAAAACTGCCGGCAGAAGTGACTTTCTTCAGCCGACATGTTCTGCAAACTCTTCAATCATAACTCCCCCAGTGACGTATTGAAAATGCAAAACAAGACTGAGCTAAAAAAAAACGGACATGACAATCAATAAACCAAAAGCTAATGTATGTGGGTTAATTTACAAATGAGAGATGACAAAACTGCCAAATGGAAATTTTACTTTCTGTGAGATTTTAGATGTTCATGTCTTTTTTGGTGGAGTTTGAATTTGAAGGCTGAAATGATTTAAATTTCTATGGGACAGATATTTTTTGCATGTTCCCGAAAAATAATTTCTGATTCTGCGTAACAGTAAAAGATATAATCAAGAATAAATCTTAATATCCACTACTTAGGTGCAAAATTTAAAGACTGCAAGAAATGTCAATGAGAATGAGGACTACTGCTGCTGGTTAAAAGTTTTGTCTCCTGGAATGAGAGTCGGAGCACATATAACAGGGCTAAAATGTATTGCAGGATTTGAAGACCAAAAGCAGAAGCAATATATTCAATCAAAAACTGCAACACAGACCAAAATGGATCTCTTCAACATTCATTTATAAACACACCAAGTGTATTTTGAATGTCAACATTCACCATAATATTTGTGTGCATGGCAAAAAGATATCAGCTGGCACTGTACCACAAAGTGTGCAGTTTTGAGAAACTGCATATATTATATATGCACATATTTGTACATAGATTTAGTACCATCCACACTGTAAAATGAAATTAAAACATTAAAAATAAATTATAAATTTATAAAAAAAAAAAAAAAAAATTTATAGAGCTTTCATTTACATTTGGGTTAAATAATGCTGTGTGCTGTACTTGACGTTTAAACAGTATGTTGAGAATTATACTTGCAAATCAAATAAGACTTTTCATAAAATGTCTGTTCCTGAAATCAAATTTGGCAAAGAAAAAAGCAGACAAAATTAATTGTGACTTTGTGCGCTCAAAAGCTTCTGTAAACAGAACAGTAATTTCACGTCAGACTAACACAGTGTGATCATACATACTATCCTATTAGGCAAATCTAGAAATGCAAACATCCCTCACCTATAGTGTGTACACTCAACACCAAGTGTAGATAAGATGTAACCATTTAGGCCTTTTGTCCAATTATACTTTTAGTGGATGACCAGATTTAATTATACTTTTATCAGCAAAATAATGCAAAACCTCTCAGATTCAAAGAAGAATCTTAGCACAATATTAAAAATAACATTTCCAACCCGCTATATCCTAACACAGGGTCACAGGGGTCTGCTGGAGCCAATCCCAGCCAACACAGAGCGCAAGGCAGGAACAAACCCTGGGCAGGGCACCAGCCCACCGCAGGGCACACACACACAACACACCAAGCACACACTAGGGACAATTTAGGATGGCCGATGCACCTGACCTGCATGTCTTTGGACTGTGGGAGGAAACTAACACAGACACGGGGAGAACATGCAAACTCCACACAGAGGGGACCTGGGAAGCGAACCCAGGTCTCCTTACTGCAAGGTAGCAGCACTAGCACTGCGCTGCTCATAAAAATAATATATATGAAAAAAAAAAAAATAAGCGTGGTTTTTAAAATGTAAGTTAAAAAGTGTCCTAAAAAGTAAAAAATAAGTCTCATACATCAACTCGTAAAATAAAAGCGTGTGTACTGTTGCTAAGATTTTAAGTAGTGTTTTTTGAATGTTGATTGATGAAAAAAGCCCACACTTTTATTTTATGAGTTGATGTATGAGAGACTTATTTTTTAATTTTTAGTACACTTTTTAACTTAATATAATTGTGATTTTTAAAAAGTATTATATATATATATATATATATATATATATATATATATATATATATATATTTATATTTATATTACCGGCAATGTATGAAAGGTAGGAATTGTACAGAATGCCTAGGCAATATATATATATATATAGGGTGGTCCAGATCTAATTATGCAATTTTCATTACACTATAACTTATTAAGTTTATTACATAGAAAATCACCCGAAAAGAATCGTCTTTGCGCCGAACTGGAATCATCCCTGCATAAATCAAAGTCATCCAGATGATCTGGATCTGCATAATTAGATCTGGACCACCCTGTAGAATGCTGAAAATTGGACGTCAGAGTATGAAACGATTAATATGTCACACATTTCCTAGGCATTCTATACAATACCAAAAGACAAACCGGCAAAGTATAAAATACTCCCCACAAATGACATTTCTAATGTCATGACGCTCGCCTCAAATGGAGAATTCCCCATTTGCATTTGTCTTTGTTCGGAACTAAGTGAAATTTAAAATAAAACTCTTTCCTTCCTTGTTGCAACAAGTAGGTTCATTTTTGTATTTTCTCTTGTTTTCTTCAATAAGAAAGTCCTATATTTAATTTTGTATTTTTTTCATTTTCATATACATCTTTTCAATCAAAGCATTTTCGTGAATCTCTTTTAATGCTTTGCCTAAACAACATTTGTCATATATAATGCCTAAGTATTACATACAATGCCTAAGGAAAGTATATATAATATTAAAATAATTCGGATATTTCATACTTTGCCCAAAAACACCAGGCATTCTATATATTGCCTAGGCATTCTATACAATGCCAGCGTTTCATACATTGCCAGTAACATATATATTATTTTCAACTTTTTAGAATTGGGTTTATTTCAGTATAATTTTGTAATCAATATTTTAACACTTCCTTTAATATTTCTATCCGTTACTAGCGCCATCTATTGGTGAAATCTTTAACTATTCTTCATATGAAAATTTAATTTCTTAATTAACATGGATTAATTGATCAATTAGTAAAACAGATTATTGATTTCATGTATTGTCATCGGAAGTGAGTAAGTATGCAAAATTTCAAGTCATTTGGACAATAGGAAGTGGGTTAAATATCGATTACAAGATTTGTACCAGACAACAAACAAGTGAAGTTAAAATAAGCATGGTAATAATAATAATAATAATAATAATAATAATAATGATAATAATAATAATAGTAATTAAAAGATGTAATAGTCAAAAAAAAAAAAAGGGTGTTGACTAGTAGCATAGCAAACTTAACAGGACAAACTCTGTTTTAAGCTACAGTATTAAGCAACTTTAGAAACAATTATGCTGCTTGTGGAATAACATAAAATCAAGAAAAGTGTAATATGATGAGAAATATTAAATATTTGTACAGTACATTGGTACATTTTTAAAAAAAAAAACTCTTACATTTATCTGTGCATATTTCCTGGTATGTATGTATGTATGTGTGTGTGTGTATATATATATATATAACATACAAACTGTATTTCTCTTAAAACCCCACATTTAGGATAAAGCTGTACTTTCAAATATTGATTCAGCATAAATGTGCCTTGTAGACATCTGACTGAATATTTAAGGCTCATAAAGGACAATGGGAATCAGAGCTGCAGAAAGCCTGGACTTGGGTACCTTTCTTGTAGGCTGAAGGTATTTGTACATACGTAACCTGACCGAATAAGTCATCCGGAGACAACACTCTGTACATCATTAAATACAATAAGGAGCACCCCATCGACTTTCGTTCTTTAAATAAATGTGAAGCTTTTAAGTCTAGCACCCTTTTCTCCTCCATGTAAATGAAATGACTGGAGGAACTGCTAAGCAAATATGAAAATTTGAGACCTGAAGGTATCTAACCCAAAGTATTTTTTAGCCAAAAAGTTTGATATGTTTAGTACACAAAGTGAAGTTAATTACATTTCAAGTACCATTAATTCATGCAACTGCCATGCAAATACAAATTTGGCTAATGTTGTCTTCTGTTGCAAAAGATTTGATAGCCAGAGATTTAACAATGTCTGACTTATCAAATGAACTAATGGGTTCTCTTTGCCTATAATGATGGGGAGCATAATTTTGGCCCTTAGCACTCAGACTATTACCCATAGAAGCACCCAAAAGCTTTCTCCACAAGACATATTAAAAATTGTGCTCTAATTAAAAAAAGAAAAAAAATCATACATATCACTCAGGTTACCAAGGGATATAAGCTTTGTTTTGTTGTTTCTTTGTTTTTGTTTTTGTTTTTTTTTTAAACTGTCGTCCCAAACATGGTTTCATCGAGATCCTGATCATCCAAGTCATCTTCACTGAGAGAAAAATCCTGGTGGTTAGGAACCCGATCTGGACTACAATTCGACTCGGCCAACTCATCAAGGATCGCCCGGCCCATTGCCAAATCCACCCCTCCTGTTACTGGACCCAAACGTTCAGCCTCAGAGATGAACGACAACAAGTTGTCTAGAAGTGGACGGCTCTTACAGATATTGTCCAAAAGCTGGCTTCTGTGTCTCAGTTGCTGGATTAGTCCATCCTTTTCTTTGACAAGACTCTGAAACTTCTGAATGGTTTCCTCCGACTTGCACAGCTTTTCATGGAGATAAGCAATTTCCCTTGGAGGCAAAAAGAAAAACAAAAGCAGCACGGTCAGTATGTAAACTGTAAAAAAGGTTAAAGTTAATTGAAGACATGGGCCACTGAAATGAGACTAGAAATGATTTGGCACTTGAATTTGAAATGAGGGTTAAAGCAACTTAGAAGTTACAAAATATTACAAACCAGTAATGACGTACTGCATGATATTGTGCAGTGAGTACACTTGACTTAGTTTTCATTCTCTTTCTCTGTACGTTTAGCATTCGTTTGCTCAGAGGTTGATGCACTTCCTGCTTCCCGAGCAGCTCTTCTTTTCTCCACCCTAGCAGCCGGCTTCTTCTCTTCTTTCGTCGGCATCTTTTCGCGTTAAAACTGATTAAGTCAGTGTTTGTGTTGCAATTACTTAGGACGTTTTCCTTAATTTTTCATTTACACTGGCACTTAAGACTTCAATCTGCCTCAAGAATGATTTAAGATATGAAGAGGTAGAGGAAGTGACAGCGAAGGTGGTAGGGAATGAGAACGACACCCTTACACACGCGCCGCATGGCTACCCTGCTGGCTGCTGCCGAGAGTTGATTCTACAATTAAATGAAATAAATATAAAAAGAAGAATAACCTTGGAGGTCAATCATTACCCCAAAAGTAATTACCCTGATAGTAGACGTCACGTAGTATATCTGTACCAAATATCAGGTCAATGGGTCAAACAGTTTGCGAGCTAAAGGTGATTTAAAATCCTGAACAGACAAACTAACTATTGAAATCGTCAGAAAAAAAATTGAAATGCAGAGTCAGCGGTTGCATTTTGTGAACGTGCTCACCCCCCTTGTGTATCAGTGGCTAAGCAAGTCTCTCTTTCCTCAGAGGTTTCGTTTTGCCGATGTGCTTGTCTCGCTTGTGTATTAGCAGCTAAATGAGTTTGCCTTTCCTCGGTGGTCTCACTTTGGTGACGGAGTTGCTTTCCTTCAAGCTCCATGCTTTCTTCTTCTGAATCGTGAATTTGGGGCCGCCTTGCCGGCTCTTTGAGCTTCATGCTGTAGCCTCACACTTCAGGGCCAGACAAACAGGCAGGCACACACATTTCCACGTGTAGACGTTTATGTATAAGAAGATATGTCTTTGCACTTACAGTACATATAGTATTTGCTGACCGCTGCTGAGAGTTGATTTTACAATAAAATAAAATAAAATAAAAAGAAGAATAAAAATCATCACCCCGAAAGCGGATAGTAGACGTCATATAGTACAGGGTGCAGCAGAAATAACTCCCACATTTCGAAAAATCACTGTGGGGTCCCCAAAGCAGGTAGAGGGGTACGGTCTGTTCCGTTAGGTACAGTACATAATAAAGTTTTCAGTCGTCACCATGCCGTGGTCGAGTGAGCATCGAGGCTTTGTACTGGAGGCTTTTTTCAAAAATGGCGAATCTGTAGCTGCGACGCAGAGGGTGTTTCACATGCGGTTCGGTTTATGTGCTAATGAAAGTATTCCAGACCAGAAAGCGATTTTGCTGTGGGTTCAAAGAGTAAGGGCAACAGGAGGTTTTCAAACATCATCCTCAGTCCTTGGACCAACTAAAGGAGACTATTCAAGAAGAAATTGAAGGAATTTTGCCCGACATGTTAGTGAGAGTGATGGAAAACTTCCAAGAATGGCTCCAAATGTGTATCAGCCGTCAAGGCCACCATTTGGACGATATCATTTTTAAAACTTAAAGTAAAAAAACTTTTTTATATCTGCATTTGGGAAATAAAAAGTTTTTGGTGATACCTCGTAGCATTTCTTTGTCAATCCCCCTTTGAAATGTGGGAGTTATTTCTGCCACACCCTGTATATGTGTAACCAAATTTCAGGTCAATAGGTCAAACGGTTTGTGAGCTACAGGTGATTTAAAATCCTGGACAGACAAACGGACAACCACGGTAGGGCATTATATATAAAGATTACTGGACAACATTATTAGTAATCAACGTTTGAAAAACTGCTTACATTTACATTACAAAACGATCAAGCCACCTGAAAGAGAGCAAATGCCCTTCCACTCAATGTTCACCACTCCTTTCGTTTTGTTTCACTTGAAAGACATCTTTGACAATTGTAACAGTTTAATTAAGCTCAAAGCAACATGTGAGCCACAGCCCATACTTAACACTACTCTGCACAGCGACACTCTTATTTGTGTAAAATCTGAATAACCAACTATTTGGTGGCTTTTACCAGTGAATCAGAGCGACCACAGCACCCTGTGCTGGTACAATGTAATCAGTCAGAAGTGATTAAACTGCTAATTTAAAATTGAGTAGGACAATAAAGAATACACTTCACTACTAAATAATGGATTGGCATCACCATCGCTATACCCAGATGGAGCGATCCTGACCAATATGCCAATGCCCCATGCACCTATCCATGGCTCCAAAATCAATTTTATTACATAACATTCTTTTAAGAGATTACTGGACAGTTTCTACCCTTAGTACTTAGTGTTTTTGAAACAACTGCCGTAGAAAAAATAAAAAGATGCTGCCCTGCTAATGTTTTTAGGTAAGACTAAGTAAAAGAAGTGATGGTGAAGATGGTTATTATTTAGAAACCCAGCTTCTTCTGCCTGAACTCATTTGGTAATATCCTCCGAGGATTAGTACAGTAATTTTTTTTTTTTTTTAATTACAAACAACCAACACAAAGAACAGGTGCAGAGAGCTGGAGGTTTTACTAAATCACTACCTAATAACCAGGGGCCTCATGTATAGCGCCGTGCATAGAACTCACACTATAACATGGCATAAGCACAAAAGCGGGAATGTGCGTACGCACAGAAAAATCCAGATGCAGGAATCTATGTGTACGCAAACTTCCACGTTCTTCCGCTACATACAGTGGGTACGGAAAGTATTCAGACCCCCTTCAATTTTTTACTCTTTGTTATATTGCAGCCATTTGCTAAAATCATTTCAATTAATTTTTTCCCTCATTAATGTACACACAGCACCCCATATTGACAGACAAAAAAAAAAAAAAGAATTTCTGAAATTGTTGCAGATTTATTAAAAAAGAAAAACTGAAATATCACATGGTCCTAAGTATTCAGACCCTTTGCTCAGTATTTAGTAGAAGCACCCTTTTGAGCTAATACAGCCATGAGTCTTCTTGGGAAAGATGCAACAAGTTTTTCACACCTGGATTTGGGGATCCTCTGCCATTCCTCCTTGCAGATCCACTGCTCATCACTTGTTCAATACAGTCCCCACAGTGAAGCATGGCGGTGGCAGCATCATGCTGTGGGGGTGTTTTTCAGCTGCAGAGACAGGACGACTGGTTGCAATCGAGGGAAAGATGAATGCGGCCAAGTACAGGGACAAAAGTACTGGACAAAAACCTTTTTCAGAGTGCTAAGGACCTCAGACTGGGCCGAAGGTTTACCTTCAAACAAGACAATGACCCTAAACACACAGGTAAAATAACGAAGAAGTGGCTTCACAACAACTCTGTGACTGTTCTTGAATGGCCCAGCCAGAGCCCTGACTTAAACCCAATTGAGCATCTCTGGAGAGACCTAAAAATGGCTGTCCACCAACGTTCACCATCCAACCTGACAGAACTGGAGAGGATCTGCAAGGAGGAATGGCAGAGAATCCCCAAATCCAGGTGTGAAAAACTTTCCCAAGAAGACTCATGGCTGTATTGCCTCAAAAGGGTGCTTCTACTAAAGACTGAGCAAACGGTCTGAATACTTAGGACCATGTGATATTTCAGTTTTTCTTTTTTAATAAATCTGCAACAATTTCAAAAATTTTTTTTTTTGTCTGTCAATATGGGGTGCCGTGTGTACATTAATGAGGGAAAAATTAAATTTAAATGATTTTAGCAAATGGCTGCAATATAACAAAGAGTGAAAAATTGAAGGGGGTCTGAATACTTTCCGTACCCACTGCAAATCCCGATCAGCGTAAAAAGTAACGCTCGTGCACACGCCTGCTGTCCCGCCCCAACTCCTCCCAGAATTACACATCTTTGAATATGCAAATCAATATAAATAGCCCTTAAGCTCAGCCTTCTGTGAAAAGACAATGGGAAAAACACGGGGGAAAATAGAAGAATTTCGGCGAATACCAAGTGGAGGCAAAGAAAAACATACTATTTGTTGGTTTAAACAGTAATATAATTAACAAAAGGAAGATGACTGAGTAACAGAGTGTCAGAGAAACTCGAAAGCTCAAGTTCACAAAGTCGCACAGTGCCCGAAATACAAAAGAAGATGTCACATATCAAAGTCGCCGTGAAAAGGCGAGTCATAGCCCACCGTCTGAGTGTCATATGAAAGCTTATTTTGGTACAGAGAAAAAAAATAGGCACACAATGGGGAAAAAAGCACGAAATGTCAACTTTAATCTCGAAGTTTCCACTTTAATCACGTAGTTTATTTTGTCAATAAAGTAGAACATCATAAACTTCCCCTGATAATCATTTAATTTACTAGTTTTTCAAATCCCATCGCAACTAAAGTAGCACGTTAAATGCTTCGTTTTGTATTTGATCTTCTTTGTGCACTGTGTGTGTGAATCACTACGTGCTTCCGGGTTTTGTCTTCCTCCGACAGGACACAGAATCCATTACATTCGTAATATTACACCTCTCTGAATAACTAAAATACTGAGATGTATGTGATATGTTTTTCATGATGATAGGAATGAAAGCATGTTATTAAACATGGGAACATGGTGGCGCAGTGATTGTGCGCGACCTTCGATGAAATTATTACAGCAGTACTGTCTCTTTCAAACGTACTAACCTCCAATTCCTGTCCTTACTTTTCTTTCTCCAAATACCCAATCGCCACACAATCAGCTCTGTAATAGACGTTAAGCCATCTGTAAGCTTACGACGACGATTCTTCAAAACTTTTAAGGAACATTGAAATATCTTCGTAGTATGTCTTTCCATCTATCCTTCCAGTGTCCAGTGTCACGCCAGCCCAGCAAGAATACAGCACGAGGTAGGATCAATCCGTAAACTAGCTAGTGCTGCGGCACCATGTCCTCACATGTTTAATTATTAACAATACAGATTATTTAAATGAAGTTAAAGTTTTATCTGTATACAGTAATCCCTTGCTATATCGCGCTTCAACTTTCGCGGCTTCAATCTATTGCAGATTTTATATGTAGTAATATCTAAATATATAACGCGGATTTTTCACTGCTTCGTGCATTTCTGCGGACAATGGGTCTTTTAACTTCTGGTACATGCTTCCTCAGTTGGTTTGCCCAGTTGATTTCATACAAGGGACGCTATTGGCAGATGGCTGAGAAGCTACCCAATCAGAGCATGCAGTTAAGTTCCTTTGTGCTGATTGGCTCAGACGGAGCGCCAAATTCGATTCTGCTGCGTTAACCAGGAAGTCTCATCTTGCTCATTCAGCATCAACGTGTTTCACTGTGTAAAGAGTTAACTTTTGTGCTCTTTTGTGTTTATCTTTGTGCATAGTCAAGCCCTTTGTTATGGCTCCAAAACGATCTGCTCCTGCTACTGCTTCAGGGGCCGTGCCCAAGCGCCAACAGAAGATGCTAACGATTGCCGAAAAGGTAAAAGTTTTGGATATGTTGAAGGAAGGGAACAGCTACACCACTGTAGAATGCCATTACGGCATCAATGAGTCCACAATTCTTTTTATTTAAAAAGGAGGAAAAGAATATAAGATCTATGGCCACAGTGTCCTTTAACAAGGGCACAAAAACGAGTTGTAAGTGGACGTAATAAGGCAGTAGTCCGAACTCCACAGCCCTGCTAATAACCACACAGTTACATCATTCACCATATTTAGAGTTATTGTAATTGAACAGTTCGGTACACACTTCAAAGTATTCCACATTTTGATTTCATATCAGATGTTAAAATACAGGCAAAAGATTTAAAAGATGCTATTTACCACCATTGCTTCAGATGGTCAAATATATGTACTGTAAGTGCAAAAAAATATCTTCTTATATATAAACATGTCCTCACAGGTGGCGCAGTGGTAGTGCTGCTGCTTTGCAGTAAGGAGACTGTGGAAGATATTGGGTTTGCTTCCTGGTTCCTCCCTGTGTGAATAGCGCTTTGAGTACTGAGAAAAGCGCTATATAAATGTAATGAATTATTATTATTACTAGCTAACCCGCGGCGTACCACCTGCTGCATAATCAGGCCGGTTTTTAAATGATTTTTAAGCACAGAGAGAAAATTAACATTTGAAAAATCGGTAATGTAATAAATCAGCAAGAAAAGCAACATTGTAATAATGCACGGAACGAACCAACACACAATCGTCCATGACTGAAAACTGGCAGACCGCCATTGCGCCTTCTCCTCCCAGACGGAGGGATGGGGGTGGACGGCGCTCAGGCGCGGAGGGTGGAACGGGAGGAGAAGGACGTCCATTCCGCTCCCTCCGTCATGCTAGTCTGCTGAATTCTCGTTCAGTATGCACTGCCTGCTCATGTGCCCACCTCCAACTCGTCACTTGAGTTGTCGTCGTCTTTCTACAGTCCAGATGCACCTGTGACTCACGTAGACTTTTCATTGCTCTGTGCGGTTTTGGCCGCTTTTCTATATATAATCCACCAAGACACCCGACCACGGTAGTAGCGAGGTGGGAGGGGGGTGTGTACAAAGGGTAGGGATGTAATCAGTGGGAGTGTATGAGTCGCATTTAGTGGGAATTCCACGGTTTGCAGCCCGAATGGGGTTCAACGGCTTACCCACGCCTCTCTGCGCCGGGTAGACACACTTTCAATCTCATGCATTATTATTTATTGAATGCTAAACACTTCTGGAAAGACATGGTTGTCTAAAACGGGCTGGTGTGAGAATACAACAGTAAACCACAGACTCTGCATTTCAATTTTTTTTTCTGACGATTTCAAGTTTCTAGAAGCTTACACAGCTAGTCTTTATATATAATACGCTACCGTGGCTGTCCGTTTGTCTGTCCAGGATTTTAAATCACCTGTAGCTCGCAAACCGTTTGACCTATTGACCTCAAATTTGGTACACATATACTACGTGACGTCCACTATCCGCTTTCGGGGGGACGATTGGCCTCCAAGGTTATTCCTCTTTATTTTATTTAATTGTAGAATCAACTCTCGGCAGCAGCCAGCAGGGCAGCTGTGCGGGGCATGCGTACGGGCGGCGTTCTCATCCCTACCACCTTCGTCGCCCCTACCTCTTCACATCTTAAATCATTATTGAGGCAGATTGAAGATTTAAGTGCCAGATAAGTGAAAAAAACTAAAGAAAATGTACTAAGTAATTGCAACACAAACACTGACTTAATCCATTTTAACGTGAAGTGATGCCGACGAAAGAAGAGAAGAAGTGGGCCGCTAGGGTGGAGAAAAGAAGAGCTGCTCAGGATGCAGCAAGCACATTAACCTCTGAGCAAACGAATGATAAACGTACAGAAAAAAAGGATGAAAACTAGGAATGCTCAAGTCAAGTGTATTCACTGCACGTTATTGTGCAGTGCACCGTTACTGGTATTCTATAAATCTGCATATTCCATAGTAGGTAGACAACCTGGACCGAATGCAATTTCCCCAGCAGACAAAACTGGCGTGGACGATGCAATTTTTTATCTGCTTCATATGGCTTATTCTCACCTGGACAAAGCTGACAGCACTTTGAGGATTCTGTTTTTTTTTTATTTCTCCAGTGCCTTCAATACCATCCAGCCATCCCTGTTAGGGGGTAAACTCAGAGATATGTAGGCCCTTATAATTGACAATCTGCTAGGCAGACCACAGTCTGTGAGACTCAAGGACTGTGTGAGCAACACTGGAGCACCAAGGGGAACAGTCCTGTCTCCTTTTCTCTTCACTTTCTATACCTCGGACTACAAATATAACACCAGGTCATGTCATTTGCAGAAATTCTCAGATGATTCTGCACTTATGGGGTATACTGTATTGATAAAGGAGGATGAGACAGAGGAGGGGAGTCAGTTTATTTCTTGGTGCACAGAGAATTTTTTGCAACTTAACATCAGCAAAACCAAGAAACTGGTTATTGACTTTCACCACACCAAAGGCCTGTATGTCTGGTCAGTATACAGGGAGTAGATGTGGAGGTGATGCACTCCTAAAAGTACTTGAGAGTCCACATTATTGATAGGTTAAACTGGTCTGGTCTCGGAACACAGAGGAATCATATAGGAAAGCGCAGAGCTGACTCTTTTCACCTTAGGAGACTGTGTTTCTTTAGTGTGGGAGGTGACATCCTTCACATCTCCTACAACTCTTGCAAGTTTCCACACTGTGGTGTGCTGGGCTGGTAACATCACTTCAAGAGAGGCCCACTGAATCAACAGGCAAATTAAAAGGGCAGACTCAGTTGTGAGACGCACTCTGGACCCCACGGAGGTCATTGCGGAGAAGAGAATAATAACAAAACTGAGTGCCATAATGAACAATTCTGCTCATCCTCACTCTGGCACACCAATACTGAGGACTTTCAGACAACTAATTATTCAGAAGACATCCGTCAAGAAACGCAACTCGGGCTCCTTTATACTTTATACTCTTTCTTTCTAAATTTTCTTTCTTTTTAGTCATTCTGGTGTGTGTTCAGGCCATAGTGTGTGTATATATGTGTATCTATTTGTGTGCTTATTTATTCAAAGAGCTTCTGTAAAAAGCCAAATTTCCCCCTGGGGATAAATAAAGTTTTGTCTATCTATCTTAATATAGATTTCTTGTCAGCTTTTAATACAATCCAGTCCTACATTTTAGCTAAAGTGATTGATCGATTCTGCTTGGACCCTAACTTGGTGGGTGGATTGTGGACTTTTTAACAAACAGAACACAAAGAATAAGTGTTAAGTTAAAGTGAGGCAGCCTTCTGCTGTTATGCACCTAAAATCTGGACTAGCCTGCCAATATGAATTCGCCAAGTGGAGCACTTTAAAAAAAACCTGCTGAAAACACATTACTTTAACATGGCCTTCTCATAACTTCATTTTAATTTAATCCTGATACTCTGTATGTTCAATTCATCATAATAACTATTCATGGTGGCTCTAAAATCCGTACTGACCCCTACTCTCTCTTCTGTTTCTTTTTCCGGTTTCTTTGTGGTGGCGGCCTGCGCCACCACCATCTACTCAAAGCATCATGATGCTCAAACATTGATGGACTAAAAGCCAGAAGTCTGCATGACCATCATCATCAAGTCCTTCCGTGAGAACCCTAAATACAAAGAGGACTGTTTCATTTATGTGAGGTAGAATGCCCAGATGGGACTGGGCGGTCTCATGGTCTGGAATCCCTGCAGATTTTATTTTTTTTCTCCAGCCGTCTGGAGTGTTTTTTGTTTTTTCTGCCCTCTCTTGCCATTGGACCTTACTGTTATTCTATGTTAATTAATGTTGACTTATTTTATTTTCTTACTGTGTCTTTTATTGTTCTGTTCTTCATTATGTAAAGCACTTTGAGCTACATTTTTTGTATGAAAATGTGCTATATAAATAAATGTTGTTGTTGTTGTAGTGGCTAATTGCAAAAGTATATCTTTAGGTACCAATCCCCAAGCCAAGATTGCAGTTTAGCACCTATTTTGTTTTTCTTACAGGATATACAGTACAAATGACTAAAGCACGCACATGGACAGGCATATCCTGAAATTTGCAGATGATTCTTTCATTGTGAGTCTTTGCAAGGTAAGGAGGATAACTATAAGTTTGTACAATGGTGTGATCATTCATTTACAGCTAAAAATTTCTAAGACAAAAGATATGGTTGTAGAGACAGTGAAGATGGTGATGCACTACAAATATCTGGGGACAATCATTAATAACAGACTTAACTTTGATCTTAAGGAACAACTTTGTAGGAAGGGGCAGACATTGCCTTCCTTTTCTAGGAAACACAACTGTTTTAAAAGTGGACAAAACGATAATGACTTTGACTCATAAGTCCTTTTATTGAATCTATTAGCTGTGCTACCTAAGATGAGTTGAACTCTATCAACGTAGGCCTTAGCGTTAACATTTGCAGTAAACCATGTAATGCATATGCCTCTGTTATATGCCATTTGGCATGGGATTTGTAAAAGCAGGGTTAATGTTTGTGAGGAGCCATCTGTTGTAATGACAAGTGCAATGCCCTTTATTACTAAAAATGTTTGTGATACACCATCTTTTGCAATGACAGAAACATAGCAACCAGACAGACAGAAAGACATTTCTCCATTTACAAATGTGGATTGTTACATTTGCTTAATTTGGTAGGCTGCTCTTGAAGAGACGTTACCTACCCAGCACACCAGTGTGGAAAACTACACTGGTCATAACAGAGTTATAGAAGAATATGCGTGTACATATATGATAATGCTGGTTGTCAATTGTTTTCTTTTTTTACACCAGATACTATCAAATAAACAAAATGTCCTATGTTTTTGTACTTGCCTACTGCAAACATATTTCTATCTGAAATAAGTCGATCTAGTAACATATTGGCTGGATTTTTAAAGCAGTTTAAAAAGCAATTTAATGGTATCTTGATAAAGAAAGGCATCAATTTGCAGCAAAAACATGAACATTTCTCTGTGTGTCCAACATTTGACTGGCACTGTACAATCTGTTGTTGGCAGCTTTTTTACTGTATACAGTAAATGCACAATACATCCCACCATGATCAATATGACAGAAACTTAACTAATATTAAGTGTCACTACCCATTACACGCAGTTCTGGTCGATGAGTCCTTCCATACTACAATCCGGTCCTAATCCCCGTGTCCCAAATGACATATAACACACAATTAGCAGCATTGACAGCTGTAGCCATGCGTGAGAACAGCAAACCAGAGCAGTCATTATGATGCCGCCGGGTACTCAGCTCAAATATCAGGGCGTGGCTGCCAGACTCGCAAACAAGGGAACCTCCCAGATGTCACGCAACTCATTGTCAGCCCCCCAGTTATGAGAAGGGTCTTGTCAGCTCTCGAAATCTTACCTCTCCTTGGCCTCGCTGACCTCCTGCAGCGCCGCCCGCAGCTGTTCATCTTTTCGGATCAGACTCTCCGCCTGCTCCCGCACCGTGCGCTCTGCCACATCCAACCGCCGCTCCAGCTCAGACACCCGCCTATGTACCGCCACCAGGTGCGCGTTGGCCTCCTTGATCTGTACGGGTGAGGGCAGTGACATGACGGGCAGCGGGTCGCCCGACCGAGGTTACCTGCTCATGCCCCTAAATGTGGATGACGGGCCCAACTCCCGGATAGGCTGCTCTTCGGTCACTTCTGGTACTCTCGAGTGGCCAAAGCGAAGCCTTTTTTTGACACAGGGGTGCATAGGAAAAAAAAGGGGAACAACAGCGAGTCCAGTGTGCCCTCCGTGTCTCTCTGCTTTAGCTCCGCGCCCGCCTCGGCTCGCTTCTTCTATTTTTAACACCGGTTGCCATGTGCGCGGCGTTCAGCAGCCGTAGTCGCCGCCTCGGCTAGTGACAGGTCAGCTTTATGGAGCCCGGGAAACAAAGTACTTAAAAATAAAATGGAAAAACACGTGCGTTTATTCAGCGTAATAATTACCGCCCCGTTCTGGCAGGCGACAAGAGTTAATCGTTAACTTTCAGGAACTGTCAACTTGCCCCAAGTTGGCAGCCACCGCTCGTTTACTCGCTCATTCTGCACGACTCCGGAACCAGAAGCCGCCGTGCTGCGAGCGAGTGTGCGCGTGCCAGTGCGTCCGCCTACATGCACGCGCCTCCCCTTTATTTAAACAAGGGCGTGGCCTGGCTGGCGATTACGTACGCAGCTTGAACTCGAGGAAGAAGATGTGCTATTAGCAGAGCGACGCAAGAAGTTTAGCGATTTTTGGAAAATATCGACAGAACAATTAAGCATTTGTAAATAAAGTATTTATTACTAAAATAATTACAATCGCAAACCGCTTTGAGCCAGTAACACAGTTGTGATTGCCACAGAACAATACCAAAGTGACAATGTGAAAAGTTGAAACGAAGGAGTACAAAGCCAGACCATAGTCTAAGTGACCTAGGCGCCGAACTTTTAAGGGACAACAAAATCAAGGCAGGGTTTCCTATTTTAACAAAATAAATAAATTAATAAAATAAATTTACACATCTTCGTCTTTTCCCACTTCCAAGTGGGGTTGATGTGCTTGATTCTCCAAACAGCTTGGCACTGGTGCTAGGTCATTTTGTGCCCTAGGCCAAGGTTATTAGTGTGCCAACCGACTGTTTGGTACCTAACCAGTGCGACTGAGACCAAACCCCCTCATGATCTGCGCCCTATTTTTTATGCATTAATGGGGATACCGGCCCTGCAAGCACCTTCTCCCCAGTCAAGCCCTTTTCTTTCAGATCTTCTTTTACTTTATCTACCCACCACTGCTTTGGTCTCCCTCGCTTTCTCTTCCCCTGGACTTCCATTCTCATCAATCTTTTGCCAACATGTTGTCTCTCCTCATCTCCTGTCCATACCCCTTCAACCTACTTTCCTGTACCTCTTTAGATATTTCTCCCACTTTTTGTGTATGTCTGACTGCCTCATTTCTTATTCTGTCCCTTTTTTAACTCCACACATTATTATTTATTTTTTATTAATTTTATTACAATCCATACAAAGCAATCAAGTTTTTACAAAGAGAAAAATTAAGAACAGATCGATCCCCACCCCTTGAGTAACAATGATGCACTGGTGAGTAGAAAGAATATGTTCTTGAATTTGGGTTTAAAAACCTCCAGGGGTCTGATAAGTTGTGATCAGTTATAAACTTTGTAATTATCTTTGCGGTGTTAGATGCCGTTCCCCCTGTGGAGGAAGTCCTATCTAAAAGTGGATTTAGAACACAATTGAAGTCCCCAGCCATTATAACTTTATGAGAATTCAGATTGGGAATGGATGCAAATAAATTTTGTATAAATTCCTTATCATCAACATTAGGTGCATAAACATTTATCAAAATCATTTTACAGTTAGATAAGTCTCCCATGACCATTACATATCTCCCTTCAGGATCCAATAATACATCTGATGCTACAAATGGTACTGTTCTATGTATGAGAATTCCCACCCCTCTAGTTTTCTTTGTAAAACTAGAATGGAACATTTGGCCAGTCCAGTCTTTTTGGAGCCGGAACTGATCCTTGCTTATTAAGTGAGTTTCCTGTAAAAATACTATTTTAGCATTTAGACCTGTTAGGTGAGAGAGTACTTTCTTTCTCTTTAATTCGTGATTCAGGCCTTTAACATTCCAGCTATTAACTCCACACATTAACCTAAAATTTCTCATTTCAGCCTAATCAACATCTTCTCCAGTGTTCTCCTGTCTCCGCTCCATACATCACTACCACTGCCTCAAAACCCTTACCTTTCACCCTTCACCTTAATTCCTCGATCACACAATACTTCTGATACCTTCTTTCAATTGTTCTATCCACACTGCACTCTGTGGGTTATCTCTGCGTCTAATTCTCCATCTCCGGCTGCCACTGATCCTAAATATTTAAACTTCTCCACTCTTTTCAATGGCTCAAACTGAATGCTAACGTCTGAATCCTGATCATCATTAAACCTCATACTGTATTTTCTGTCTTCTTCGTACTTATCTTCAATCCTTTACCTCCCAAAGCCCTTCTCTATTCTTCCAACTTCTTCTCCACTTTTTCCTTTTTGGTGCTACACAACACAATGTCATCAGCACAAAGCCTGCACCAGGGGTATTGGTTTCTTTATCCCACAAGTCAACACATCCATAAGTAGATCAAAGAGGTACAGACTTCAAGAAGATCCCTGGTGCAGACCTCCTCTAACTGGGATCTTTTCTTTTATGACCAACATTGCTCCTTTAACAGATGTCCTCACTCCCTCATACACAACCTGTATATCCTTACACACTTTTCTGGTCCTCCTTTCTCTCTCATACATTTCCAGACCTCTTGACATGGCGCTCTACAATAAGACTTCTCCAAATCAATAAACACCACATGCAAACCTTTCTGTTCTTCTCAATGCATCTCTGTGAGCTGTCACAATGCAAGGACTGCATCTGGTGGTCTCTTCCCTATGCCTTCTCTCTGGAACCCTTTCACAAAATTTAATTGCGTGTGACATCAGCCTTATCCCTCTATAAATCGTTTTCTGCTGCGGAATATTTTGTGTCAGGTCAGGGCAGATTGAGGAGCATGTACTGGTACAGCACCACACAACAAAACAGCTCGGGAACCCGGTTGGCAACCCCTAGGCAGACACTCAGTCCAGTCCAACCCCCCAGATATGACTATCTATCTGCTGCAGCCAGGTGTTATGTTGGCATCCCCTTCTCCTCAACAATGACGATCCTGTGAGCCGAAACACCCTCAGGGAATCACACCACATGGCCGTAGTACCGTAACTGACACTCCCTCCCAGTGTGGGTAAGGTGCCTCATTCAGGACTCTGTGAGCAACCACTCATTCAACACAACATCAAACCAGTGGTACCCAAGGATTTTCTGAAGAGACACAGTATTGAAGGAGTCCAGTCTTCATCTCAAGTCACTGGATAGTGTCCATGTCTTGCAACCATATAGCAAAACAAGTAGCACCGGGACTCTAAAGACTTGGACTTTCAAACCTTTTGCAAAGATATCAGGAGCGCCACGCACCCCTTTCTAGCAACCTCTTGACTCCCCCATGCTCTCCCAATCAGTCTACTGATTTCATAGAAAGAGTCACCAGAAACATGCATGTCGCTTTCAAGGTAAGTAAACCTCTTGACAAAATCGACATTCTCTCCGCAGACAGACACACAGCCATCAGCAGTTTTCTGTGCTAACATCTATTTTTTATTTTAAACTGTGCTAACATCTACAATAACATAAAATGTGACGTTGAGTGCCCTGATCAATAATCATCTCTACGCTCTTTAAAAAATGTAAGTCGCCTGGCACTCGCAAAGCCTCGAGTACCTTATAAGTCATAAGATTTCATTTAGTAAAAATTTAAAGATGTAACCACGTTCCCCTGTCATTTTAAAAATAAATTTTAAAATAATTAATTACATTTATATAGAACCTTTCTTATTACTCAAAGTGCTTAGACAGAGGAGAACCACTTCAACCACCACCAATGTGTAGCACCCACCTAAATGATGCGGTGTCAGCCATTTTTGTGCCAATATGCTCACCACACATTAGCTATTAGGTGGTGAAGTGGTGAGAGAGAGAGCCAGTTAGAGACAGGGGATCATTAGGGGGACAGAATGACTATGGCCATGGTGGGAAATTTAAACATCTTAGATTTTGTTTAAAATTGCTGTAATGGATATTGGGATAAACCCTACTCTTTTCGAAAGATGCCCAGGGATCCTTAACAACTACAGAGTGTCAGGGACTCGGTTCTAAGTGTCATCCAAAGGAAGGCATGATATTTACAGCACAGTGTTCCTGTCACTGCACTGAGGCTTTGGGATCCACTGACCTTTAACTGGTGACATGAGACTGAAACAGTGAGTGCTGCTTCACTTGCGCTCTTGAGAGTTTGCCTTGACCGCAGTTAACCACCAGATGTTGCTGTTCATACCGGGGCTGAGGCTTCAAAACTTCGAATCTTTTCGGCACAAACAGAAAGAAAGCCTTATTTTCCCATCACTAGGATCCACACACAGACCAGAGGGTCAGCACCCCCTGCTGGTCTCATCAATGTCTCTTCCAGCAGCAATCCAAGCTTTTACTTGATGGTCTCCCATCCAAGTACTAGCCAGGACTGAACATGCTTAGCTTCAGGTGGATGAACTGATCTGAAGTGCATGCAGTATGGCTGCCACATAACCTTAAAATTCCATTTTGGTCACCAAGACTTAAGCTACTAATAATTACAGTAAGCCTGATGATGACACTTGTACAATATCATGTGTACGTATGCAAATACTAAAACACTTGCTATTTCATAAAAGAATGAGTTATTATTATTATTATTTATTTGGAGGTGTCACACATGCGTGTTAAAGGATCTCCTTACAGGCTCTGTCAAGGTACATAATAACCCGTCAGGACAAGAGGGGGGCGCTATTGCTAACATTGTCATGTTCTTTCTCCACAGTGCAGATAAACCTCCTGTTCAGCGCAACTGACTCTGCCCCTCCATAAAAGTCTCGACTTCCAGGAAGGAGGCATCATTTTGGCAAGAGTCACCCACTGGGTAGAGCCCCCAAGCAGATTGACCTTAACTTGCAGTTAATAAGCCAAATACCTTTTTTGTTTCATTTTCAGCCCAAAACCCATAGGGAAAATATGCCAAAATGCATCTCTTTTGTTTGTATTTTTGGTCATTAAATGAGACGACCTGGTTGGCGCTCCAAAATCTTTACTTTAATAAGTTGTCCTGGCGCCAATTCTGGTTCCATTAAAGAAATACTGTACCCAAAAATTGTATTTTTGCTTTGCATCCTCCGCCACCACAACCTAGCGTCTCTGGGGGAGAAGCGAAAGCTTTAGATTCATCAAAAATTTTGATCTCCAGTATTCAATGGATCTCCACGTTTTTGGGTCCAAAAACATTGATATCTTGATGATGGGTGTGTGTCTGTCTGCCTGTGTGTCACAGTTTCTTTAGGACGGTGTAGAGCTAAAACAGCTGGACGGAAAAATACAAAACTCGAAACTTACGCCTGTCGTGAAATGATGATGTGCTGATTAGTTTTTGAGCCAAATTGTGCAAGAGAAAGAGGCACTCTAGAGGAACCCTCAAATACCGCAGTTCTGCAATGAATTATGAATTCTTCTTGTCAACTGCTATCATAGTGACCTATTTTATGATCAGAAAGATCAGCATCAGAGCAGTAAATAATTACTGAAATGTTAGAGAATAGTTTGGGTAACTTGGTTTCTAGGGCGCAAAGCCTAATGACGCTCATGTACAAATTTTTCATATGTTACTAGAGGGCCTTTCCCCTTGTTCGCTTCGCTCGCCAACCCCCGTGCCTGCGCTTGCGCACTAGCCTCATTGTGGTTCTGTCGCTTGCATATGAGGATGCGGTTGTACAATTTAAACAGATTTTTATTTTCATGGGAATTGTTACATATGTATAATAGAGCTATTTTACATTACAGCGAGTAATTAATCATATTAAAAAAGAGTAAAACGTAATAATTTGAAAGTAATTTATGTTTCATGTTGCATTAGAGTTATTCGTTGCGTAATACGATTTTGTTCTGTTTGGCTTTGAAATTAAAATGCAAATACTTTTTAAACATACACTTTTACTGAAAAACGTCAGTAAAAACAATTTTTTGAGTTAAATTTTTGCCAATATCGCATTGAATTTTGATTCTGTGTTTGGACTTTCATCGTGACAACGCAACATATAACTGCCCGTGATTGAATCTTTCTTTCCCTTTATTTTATAAAACAACTTTTTCAAACGTTTGGCTCTGAGATGTGTAAATTGTCTTTGCAAAAGTTTTTCTAACGGGAAACTGTTATAGTTTTAATGCAAATGGCATATCAAGATCTCCTTTGTTGTCTAATGTTATCTGCGGAAGATGAACTACATTACCTTTCTTGGCTGCATCCTTCTTTCTTCAGTAATTCATGTGGAGGAAGACTGGACAGTGTTAATAGTTGTAGGTATTCTACGGGATATTATAATTTGATGTTTTCATCTTCCGCACGATCACCACCAACTGTTCCAGCATAGTCTATTGATATGCATTTAACCAATTTGCTGTGTAACTGATCATCATTTTTGGTGTTAATTCGTTTGACTTCACCATTTCTCAGTGCTAAGATTGCCTCGTATACTCATTTTTTCTGGTGATAACCTTTTATGAAGAAATTCTTCAATAAGTTTTGGACATAATACGCCTTCTTTAATTAGGAACTTAAAGTAAGGAAAACATTAAAATTTAGAAGAGCTGAGAGAGCAGAAACTGTGTCTGTCAAAAGCATTCACACGAATGAGAGGTGTGGCTGAATATGGTTTAGAGGAGGGCGTGACTTAAAAAAATCTCATGGCCAAAGTCTCATCTCACAGGACTTGAAAAAATCCAAATTCCAAAAATTCTTGTTGCATTACAAGATTTTTTTATATAATAGAGAGATATGTCCAAGAAAAAAAAAATCTCATGTTTTCATACAGAATGAGAGAAAAACTTTATGATATAATATAAATTAGTGGTGACCAGGGCTGTACAACAGCAAACAATGTGAAAAATGTCCATGGAAGGCAGAAACCAATTCTCAGCATTAGTCACTATTGGGTTCTATACATATTGTGGAAGATAGCCCGGACACAGACAGGCAGACATCGTAATAAGCACCACCACACGTTTATTTACACTATCTACTATTTACGAAGTGCACACACAACTCCCCCAAAGTCCAGGCCTCAACACAATTCCTCACTCTCTTCAGGCCACCTCCACTCCTCTCCTCCCGAGCTCTGTCCTTCTCCTCTCCTGACTCCAGCCAACGAACGGAGGGAGGCGGCCCCTTTTATCCCTATCTGGACGTGCTCCAGGTGCCTCCCGATAATCTTCCGCCGGCAATCCCCAGTGTGGCGGAAGTACCGGCTGCGCACCCGGAAGCACTCCGGGTGTTCCTGGTCTTTTTCCCCCCCACACTTCCGGGTGTGGTGGAAGTTCTGAGGACCAGGGCTTTCCAGGCATTGGGGCACTCCCAGGCGGAGACCACAGGCCCCTATAGGGTTGAGCTTCTAAGCTCAGTTCCCGTGGTCCCCAAAGCCACCAGGGCGGTCGCCTCCTCGTGGTCTGTAGGAGGCGTAAGCCCTCCTCCAGTCCTCCTGGGCGTCCCGGCTGAGTACCACCCCCAGCCACCCGCCACAATATCTACATTATATTTATCTATATCTGCTACATAATTATATTATAAACTTTTCTTTTTGTCACATTCTCATGAAAACATGAGATTAAAACCTTTTCTCAGCCATGTGTACAAACTACATGGTGTAAGTAACATGTAAAAATACTATTTTTTGGGTGGAGTTTTATTTTTGGCATATCATGAATGTTGTGTTTTCAACATTCTTATTAGGGATTAAGCAAAAATGGTGTTTGGTGAAAGGTGAAATTGTGATATAATAGTGCAGTGATTAGCAGGTATGTACATGCAAACTACACACACTGCATACCTGGTAGTAGCACTGACTACAATGCCAGCAGGTGTTTGCCAGTTAGCATGAAATTAGCAAACAACTAAAAAAGAAAATATTTTCTACATACAGTCCCATTCGTTATGGACCAGGATTCTGCAGTTCTTTCTGCAGCAGCAAATTGCTGCTGGCTTCTTTCCTACAAAGTGGAAAGACCGTACTTAGACTTCCTTGGCAGCTCTTTCAAATTGAACGTGGCCCTCCTCAGTGATGGATGAAAAGCAAGATAAAGCGTAAAATCTTGTGAACGGTGTATTTCTGATACTGATCTCCTTTTTTTAATTACTGTGGGCTCCCTTTGAGGAACAAATTGTACTGGACTTCTTGTAACTCTTTTCTGATGTTTACTGCATAGCCTCTATTAGGAAAGAAAGCTCAAACTGGAAGTGTAAGCACACTATTAAGAAAACAACAATAATAACAACAACAGATGGTTCTCTTTTTAATACGGGCGATGAACTTCAAGCCTCATCACCAAGCTGGAACGTTCAGGTTGCAAATGTGCACACACACCCAAGAGTGTAGAGAAGATCCCCAGATCCGATTGGTCCACCCCTCACCTAGAAACAGGCTTGCAGTACCTAACATGAAGACAGTTTCTTCTATAAGAAGAAAGTTTTTTTCTAGATGAGTAATTACACTAAGCTTATGATAGTAAATTGGTAAAAACAAAATCTTATGAAGTCAAACTGAGGGTTCTTATAAACACTTATAATAAGTTAAATGATTGAGGGAATCTCAGCACAACAATTGGCAGGACTGTGCCAACTGGCCCTTAATGTAGCCAAGGATTATCAACGTTAGTTTTTCCATAAAAAAATATGATGTCCATTTTTTTAACTGGATTTTATGTCCAGAAAACACATTTGTTAAGTAAGTGCTCAACATCCAACCAAAACATATTGACATATACACAATCATAAAGAAAGTGAGAAATGGATTTAGAGTTCTGTTTGGGGGGAAAAAACACTTCAGATCATCATCAGTCCTGAATCTTTGCAGTAATTAGTTTGCTAGATAGATTAAAGCACTAGTCTTAAATCAGACTTACTTAATTTTAGTGGTGACACAATACCTGTTAATATTGTAGGACAAAGTGGGCACTGCCCATTCTGCTAGGCTTTAGCGGCACACCGGGCCTGTTAAGAAAGCAGATTTAACAGGGACGCAGGCATCCAGTAGTGCCTTCCTCGACTTGCAATCCAAACTGAGTGACTGAACTTCAGCTTGTACCCTGATCTGTCAGCACATCACCTGATAGCAAAGAACGAACCAATCAGAGAATTGTAGGTCAAGACAAGAGTTTGGAAGTGGATCATTGGAGGATATATCATCAGAGCACAGTATCATTATGCAATAACAAATAATAATAATAATAATAATAATAATATGCCACTAGAGGGCACTGTTGCTCCTCAAACCCAAAACAGTAGACACCAGGCACAAGTTAAAAGCACAAAGATCTTATTTTTATTAAGATAAACTTTTTCCAATCATTTTCCCAACCACAGCCACAAGTAAATACTTGGCACAATACTGAACTCTTCTTCTTTATCTGTCTCTTTCACCTCCATTCCTCCCAGCAAGCTTCGTCCACCTACCACCCGACTCTGGCTCGTCGCTGTAAGTTTGGCAAGTTCTTTTATAGTGGCAAACCCGGAAGTGCTTCTGTTCTTCCACCCACATGGTTTGTAAGCACAAAGAACTTCTGGGTTAGGTGGAAACTCCATTCCTCATGACTCCTTCATTTTTACAGAACCCTCTGGCAGCACCTACGGTACCCAACAGGGCTGAGATAAAAAAAAACTCCAAGTCCCATAGTGCCCTGTGGGAATCTGCGACACCACTGTAGTCCAGGGGAGCTGCCATCTAGCGTACTGGAGGAAGCAGTGCCCTAAAGAGGCTGCCTTCACCCATCCTTCCACTTCTTGGGCATCCCGGCCAGGCTGGGTTGCAGGGCATCCCTTACAAATAATAACAATAATAATAATAATAGTACATTTTATTTATATTGAAAATAAAGAGAGTTTGATCCTTTCATCTACAGTGGTGTGCAAAAGTATTCAATCTCCTATCCATTCAGTATTTGTAATGTGAACTGTTATGTTGTAAGAGTACATTTCCAAAGTCCAACTAATCCACTTTCTGTAGATATTTAACTGAAGGAGAAAACCCCAAAGTGAGTGTTTGTGTAAGTATTTAAACCTCTGTGCTTTGGAAGCTCCAGGCTTACACAAATGAATCACAAACATCACAAAGGTGACAGTCATTTGACAGTCGTAATTAAACATAATGAGGTCCAATATGTGAGTCCTTTCTATCACTCTGGATATAAAAAGCTCCCTTTGTAAGGCCATAGTCTTTGTTGGACAAGCACTGCAAAAATCAAATTAAAGGAGCATTTTGCTGATGTGAAAAATAAACTCATTGAAATGCACATGGCAGGAAATGGCTACAAAAATATCAAAGAGTTTGAATGTTCCGTTGCACACTGTGGGATCCATGATCAGAAAGTGGAAGGTTCATCACAGCACCCAGACTCTTACTACAACAGGCCATCCCTTCAAACTAAACATCAGAGCAGGACGTCAACTAAAAATCCAACTGTCGCTCTCTGATGTCTGCAATTCTGTTTGACTGAAACTGGGGGTTCACAATTACAAGAGCTCTCCATAAAACAGGCCTCTATGGGAAGGTAGCAAGAAAGAAGGAATTCCTTAGGAACTTCCACATAAAAGCAAGGATGGCATTTACTACAAAGCATGAGAAAGACCCAGTTAAGATGTGGGTGAAGGTTTCCTGGTCAGATGAGACCAAAATAGAAATTTTTGGCCAGACTTCTGAGGTATGTGTGGCGTAAAACTAACACTGGTGATGCCATGAGAAACACCAGACCCACTTGGGCAGCATCAAGCTGTATGGATGCTCTTCATGTGCTGGACCTAGGAATCTTGTCAGAGTTGGAGGGACGATGAATGGACACAAATACGACACAATACTGCAGGAGAACTTGTTTCAGTTTTCTATGAACCTACAGCTTTGGAGAAGATTCATCTTCCAACATAACAATGACACTAAGTATGAGGCCAAAGTGGCACTGGAATGGCTCAGAAACAGAAAGGTGAATGGTTTGGATTGGCCAAGTCAAAGCCCCAATCTTAACTCTATTGAGAATCTGTGGCACTGTTTGAAATTTGCTGTCCAGAGGTGCCATCCCACCAGCCTAGAGGATCTCTAAAAAAATATGCCAAGAACAATGGGGAAGAATCCCTCCTGAACAATGTGCCAAACTGGGACATACTTACCCTAAAGAAATGAAGGCCGTTATTGCAGCAGGTGGGTTCTCTGCAAAGTATAAATGTGTAGGCCTTGAAAACTTAGGAAAACATGAACTTTGGAGTATTTCTTCTTCAGTTAAATATCTACAGAAAATGCTTTTTTTTTGGACTTATATAAAATATTGTTAAGCATAAGAGTTCACATTAAAAATAATGAATGAATAAATACGTGGACAAATTATTTGTCATGTAGAAAATTAGCATGACATTGAAGGGGATTGAATACATTTGAAAACTGAAAAATTAAGTAAATAAAAACGCAACAAAAACATTTCGGTACACATTAATTTTTTTTACACACACTTTACGCTCCTTTTCTTTATTTACTGTCACATTTCAAAGTACTTTATTTATTTCATTTTGTCCGACATATTCCTCCATATGTCTGAAGTATATCAGATCAATTTCAAAGAGTCAAGCAGCAAAGCGAACGAAACCCAACTGCAGAGCAGCGCTTAATAATGGCACATGCAATTTGTGAACGAGTGAATGCGAATAAAGTTATTCAAACCGGTCTGTGTCGACTTCCCGTACGTTCTCGCGATGAGACCCCTGCGAAACCGCGTCTGTTAGTAGTGTCCTGAACTGTCTTTCCTATTTCAGGGTCGAAATGGGGTATTGGGATATACCAGAGGAGGACTGTTTGGGGAAGACGTGGTTTACAACCAAAATGGGGACAGCCTTAGGTAAGTAGTGTAAACTTGTTAGGCTTTTTGAAAAGCGCCTACTTTTGTGCGAAGAATGACAAAATGAAACAGAGGGCCTGCTGTAATAGTTTTGCAGAGACGGCTTAGCTAAGCGAGCATGTCATCGTTGCTTGTAATAATTTTAAGGAAGTCTTATCCTGATAATTACTGATAGACGTGATCACTAGTTTGATTTGAGCTGTAACGGCGACGAGACAGGTAACAGGGTCATAGTACTGTGTATGCAAATGACGTACCCGCTGAGGATTCTGGGAAAAGGACAACATGTCCTAGAGGTTCCGAGGTCCTCGTTAAAAGTATTAAAAGTTTTCCGTTAACGTGGCAACATGCGCCTTTTTTTAGCATGACATCGTTGTTCTGCTTATCATGTATCTGAGACGTAACTGAATCGCATTCTTTCTTTCGTTATTTCGTGATAATGCTGCACAAGGCGCTTGACACCAGACCGCAATTACCTGTACATCACCGGGCACACTTCCACAACCATGTCAACACGATAGGTTTAGCATCTAACTTTACTAGTACGGCATAGAAATGCAGAGAAGGCAATGGCATGTGGCGGAAATTGGACAAAGTCAGGCAGAGGCAGTACCCTGCACAGTAGTGAGTGACCAGGCTAGGATTTGATCTTGATGCTGTGTAGCTCTGAGATTACAAAACTAACTGCTGAGCCACAACAATGAATTACTGCTTTTATAAAATGTCTTTAAAAGTGTGTACTACAAAAGAGAGAAAAACTTGAAGAAAGATTTCTGAGTGTAACTGATAGAAAAGGGCATAGTGGATATACAGTGGTTTAAAAAAAAAAATAGACGCCTTCAATGCACTTTTTTGTTAATGATTTATTTTTGAAATGGATACATTTGCCATTTTCGCCCATCAGTCTGTACTGAATAACCCATAATTACAATATGAAAACTTTTTTTTAGAGTGGTTGAGAGGTGAGTGGTTGGGAGCATGTGCTGATAGAACCAGCTGGATTGGGACCCGAGTGCAGCGGGTGGCACCTCGGCACCACACTGGAACAGTGGGAGGTTTTTTTTACAGTGGCCGGAGTGCCAATCCTGCCACCAATTCCCAAGTTTTCTCTGTAAGAAAGGTTAGAAAGTGTATTAAAAATGAAAAGCTGATATGTCTCATTTGTGTAATTGAGTTCTTTGTAGAAGCCCTTTTGGCAGCACAGCTTGGAGTCTTCTTGGTTAGTCTCTACAAGCATTGCACACCTAGATTTGTGCAGTTTATTCCATTCCTCCTGGTAGATCCTTTCAAGCTCCGTTAGACTAGATAGGAAGAGTCTGTGAACGGCCATCTTCAGGCCTCCCCACACATGCACTATGATGGGTCACTCAATGACTTAATGGAAATCCCAATCACATCAGAGCAATAAGAGTGGAAGGGAGAATTGAGAGAAAAGTTGACATTTGCTTCCAGTACTGAAAATCCTCAAAATGCAGGTACCGTACCATTTTAAAATTTGGGTTTCTTGGTACTTTTCCAGTACTCTTATACATCATTACTCTACTGTAGCGATAATATTAGGAATATGATGAGCAGTGCCTGATCTTCCCCAGATGTAGTGCTTGGAGTTCTGCCCAGATAGTTTAATTTTACTCTTATCAAATCTGAGAATCTTTTAACTGCGGCTCTGAGTCCTTTAAATGATATTTGGCAAACATCACTCGAGCTGGCCACTGTACCATTATCGTCTGATTGATGAGGTGCTTCTGAGGTGGTCGTTTTTCTGACAGGTTCTCCCATCTCAGCAGAAGATTTCTACAGCTCTGTTAGAGCTATCTTGGGTTCTTGACAGGCAGGGGTGTCCAACTCCAGGCCTGGAGGGCCACAGTCACTGCAGGTTTTCATTCTTTTCCTAATCAGTGACCAGTTTTCATTGTTAACTGACTTATTTTCCCTTCATTTAAATAGCCCTAATTTTAAGGAATTAGTCCTCTGAATTGATTCTTTTCCTCATTAAATGGCAGCAAAACAGAAATGAGATGTGAAACGAGCCTTTAGATGACCAGCTAAATTGGGGCTTCACACTCCAAACAATTATTTAATGAAAAGCCAATTCTTGGCTGTTAATTAAACCCGTTATTTAATTCCGTGGCTTGTTGAGGCTCTTAGTCTGTCACAGCAGGTACTCCCAAAACTGTTGACTTTCTGTTTTTTTTTTTTCTTCCTAAGAACATCATCAAAATGTTTTCATGACCTAAGCAAGTTAACCTTACTGAGATCGTCACCTTTCTTTATTTACAAATATTGTGTGACGGACGCAGTTTAGCATCACGTTTTGGCTCATTTTGTGTCTCATTATTGTTTGGCTAGGTAAATGTCATAGATATCGCAATTAAAATGGATGACTTGATGTCTTCTAGCAAACTTTGCACAAACATTAGCAAGTTTTTCTTTACACAAAGAACGATAGACACTTAGAATAAGCGACCAAGTAGTGTGGTAGACAGTAAGACTTTAGGGTAGAGGTCTCCCAACATGTCACTCACGAGCTACCAGTAGCTCACAACCCCTTTCCAAGTAACTCGCCAAAGGGTTAATGAATCCTACATAAATTTGAAAACTTGATTAGTCAAATTAGGAGTGGGCGATCTTTTCAAAAAATCGTATCAGGATCATTGTAACACAAAATCACGATCCATAATCTGAATTGCAATCTCTCTTTTCAATGTGGCATACACTTAAGAGAATATCCGGACTCAAACTCATCAAGACCTAAGTAACACTTTATGTTAAATATCAAACAAAGTTGAATTCAATTGTTCTCTCGTTCGCTAGCTAAGCGGAGTTAAGGCACATGCCCCGAAGCCGGTGAGTGAGTGAGGAAGGCCCCTCCCTTGGGCCCATTGCGTGGATCTCGGATACGCACTAATAAATCAGTACGGCAAGTGAACTCTGATACATAGCGAAATGAGAGAAGTCGCAAAATCAACCGGGATGTTCAAGCAAATTATAGAAAAAAACCCGATCTAAATCCGTGAAGTAGTTCTCTTGTGAAAAGCGGAGAGACATGCAGACAGAGAGACATTGGATTTTATATATTATATATTAGTAAGCCTTCAAAATAATGTGCAGTTAAAGTCTCAACAGCATTTTTTGGAGCTTAGTAGAGCCAGATAACTATAAGAATCTTCACCAAGCAGCTCTGAAGATGTCTGCTTTGTTTGGGTCTCCATACCTCTGTGAGTCTGACATGAATGTCATAAAATCAAAGTTCAGAACAAGACCGACAGACAAACATTTAAATGACTCCATAAGAGTGAACCTCAGTGGCTCCACTCCACCAGACACCTCAGTGCCAGTCACCTGACTAACTAAACAACACATCATACATGCGACTGGACCTGTGAATAAAGTGACACAGTGACATGTGACAAAATGACAAATGAAGAAGTCATATCTGTGGATTTGGAATTGCATTGTTTTGTTTTGACAGCATTCATGTTTTAATTCAATAGTGAGAGATACACTAGAAAATGCATACAGACTTACAAAATGCACTTGCAGGTGAACTAAATATTTTTGAGCTGTTTTAATGCAAAATGTGAGTTGTGGACACCAACATTTTGTAAATGTTCGGGAAAAATTTGGGTTGAAATAAGCTAGGAGAATAAATGTTAGGAAACATGAGCAGCTCTCGGCCATTTTCATTTTGTAAAAGTAGCTCTTAGAGGGGGGAAAAAAGGTTGGAGACCCCTGCGTTAGGCTAATTAAGGAATAAAGAAACAAATCAGGGGTCTGAGTCAAGTCAACTAAAATTAAGGCAAAAGTAGATATTTGGCAGTAAAAAGTGGTCACTAACTAAGATGATTAGAATGAAAACCTGCAGCAACCGCGGCCCTCCAGGAGTGGAGCTGAACACCCATGTGTTAAGGCTTTGAACTATGAGGCTGATACTGTGACACTGTCCACTACTGACACTGTGTGGTCCTAAGCAAGTCATTCCACCTGCCTTATGCTCCAAGGAAATGTAACCAGTTGTGTTTTAAATGATGCAGGTTGATTTGGATAAAGGCAGCAGCCAAATACGTCACCTCCCAGACCGAGGCCCTTCTTGCCCAGCTACTCAGTTTGACTGGACGGCCAACTTTAGGAGTCCTGGTGGTTTCAAACGTCTTTTCATTTCATAAGTATTGAAGCCACTGTGCTCCTGGAAAAACTGAAATCTTTAGAAATGGGTTTAACCCCTTGCCCTGTTCTTTGCCTCACCACAATTTAATGGCCAAGGTCTACAAAGAGTCCCTTGGACTCCATGGCTTGGTTTTTGTTTTCACCCTGACATGCAGTATGAGCTGTGGACCTCCTTATACACTAGTGCACATGTGCCTTTCCAAATGACGTATAAGGAGTTCAATTTGGTGGACTCCATTCAAGTTCTTGACACATTTCAAGTAGAATTAAAGCAAATAGGATGTGCCTGAACACAATTTGGAGTGCCACCACAAAGGGTCTGAATACTTCTATGAATTAGGGATATCAGTTTTTGATGTTAAAATACATTTAGAAACCTTTCTGAAAACATGTTTTCACTTTGTCGTTATAGGTAATTGACTGTGGATTGATGGGCAATTCATCAATTTAAAATTTCAATACAATTAAAAGATGTGCAGTGTGAATCCACTGTTTCTTTTGGTTTATTTTATTAACTCTTTCAGGGCTAATTACTTTTGTTCCCGTTTGTCTCAGGGCTGAATATTTTTCCAAAAAAAAAACTCAGTTTTTTAAAAAGCACACTAAGCAATGGTGTCACATAAATCGACATTAAATTACGCATTTATTACATATCCCTCCATTTTATGTTCCATCAGCCCCTACAGTATGCAAATTCACATATTTATTACACACCTGTTTATCTCATCGCTCATAAGGCACTTTCTGGAAGATAAAAGTCGTTGAGTGTGTCTACTCGCGCGTAGTGTCATCCAGTTGCCAGCTTAGCCATGTCTGTGTAGTCCCCCTCCCAGGCAAGCGTTGCTGTAGGCACATCAGCTGCACAAGCGTGTTTAGCACTATGATCAGCTGGGGACCAATCAGCTGATGCAGGTACCTGTCTTTTGTTTTTGATTCTCGGATCATTTGCATCAAAATCGTAATTTGATAAGTGACCGCGTAGTCCTCATCCCAGGCAAACACTACCATGGGCGAGAGAGCTGTACGATCAGTTGGGGACCGATCAGCAGATGAGGGTACCCAGCTTTTGTTTTTTGATCTCCAGATCACTTGCATCAAAATCGGAGTTTGATAAATCAGTCTGATTTTAACAACAACAACATTTATTTATATAGCACATTTTCATACAAATAATGTAGCTCAAAGTGCTTAGCAGTAATACACCAAAAACAAATAAATAAATAATACACACAGAGTATTTTTGTTTGTGCATGGTCCTCACTCTCTCTCCCAAACTCAAAGCCATTCTTGACGTTGTTTTCGCGCCTCACGCACACACAGGACCTCGGGTCGACAAGTCTGACAGTCCTCCTAGCTAAGGGGGTCAGCCTATAACATAACGGTGAGTTTTATCAATGTTGACAGAGCTTTTTGGTCCTTGATGTCAACTTTAATTAACATCCACTCTCAACCACTTGTGTCAACAAAAGTCAACATCTGCCCTAAAAGAGTTAATGGAATATTTTACCAGGTCTGTGTTTGTAAATTGTGTCTTGATCTTTGTATTACCTGGGGATGAGCCACAGTTTCCTTTAATTGTTTTTTTAGAAATTACTGGAACAGTTTGTTAAACCCTGCCCAATGTATTTATGAAATTTAAATCCCTAATACTTAACAGTATAAAGATTCAGGCAATAAAGTGCATCCAACAGCTCACATGCCTTCCTGTTCCAACCCACTTGGGACTGCATTTGCCTACTCTTCAATAACTAATATGGTACTGTTTTTGTAAGAATTGCTAACTTTGTGAAGATGTAGAATACCATAAATCAGAGGCAAATAATTTGCCTTTACCCCTCAACAGTTTTATAATGAATATAATGTTATTGTTTCAAACCTACTGGATTAATTTTTAGTGTTTATGGGAGTCAAGAGCTTTTCCTGGTAAGCAGTGGGTGCCAGGCAAGAACCGGCACACGACAGCAGGCCAATGATTTGAAGGGTGTCCACTTGTACACTCATTCACGTTCACTCCCAAGTGGGTCAAGTTTAAGGCTTTACACATTGTGTCATGGGCAAGAGGTGAGAATTCATGATGAAAACTCACCTATGCACATCTTTGTTACTTTACATACAGAGAATGTTACATTATCTGTTGTCTGGTGCTGTGGTCTATAAACTTATTTGTCTGTTTATTTTTTTAGGTTTGGTTGGGTCAGCATATCATATTGTGGCATACCAGCCTGACACTGCCATCCAGGCAGTCCAGAGGGCAGCTAATGGAACACTTACGATGGGTAAGTTAACCAATTGAATAAAGTATACTTTACTTGGAACTTTTCAATTCGTTAAGTCTGAATAATATTAAGCTGTCTCAGGTTCTTACTAGGTTTTGTAATTTAGAACAAGAATGGATATAGACCAAATTCTTATCAAATATGAGGGGGCAAAATAAAACGTTTGAGGTAGGCCTGCACAATTGTGGCAAAAGTCATTATCACGATTATTTTAGTCAGTATTGAGATTGAGATTATTTAAAATGATTACTAATTGACTTTGGGAATATCATGCATTTATTGAACTTTAAAAGTAAAAAAAAAAACAAAAACCTTTTTAAATAGTGGATTTCCTTGAACTCTAAATATATTTCAACTGAGAAACAAATAAAAATATTAAAAAAAAAATATAGATATAGATACGAGTATATAGATAGATATATAGTGATACCTTGAGATACGAGTTTAATTCGTTCCGTGACCGAGCTCTTAAGTCAAAATGCTCTTATCTCAAATCAGGTTTCCCCACTGAATGAATTGAAATGCCATTAATCCGTTCCGGACCCACAAAAAACACTGCAATTTTTTTTGTTACATGTTTTAAAATAAGAAAAATGTACTTATAAATAACAAATATTGTATAAAAACACAATACAATAGAATGTACTGCAATAAACTGGTTTTATTAAGTACAGTATAATGTACAGCATTTACCTTGGAGATCAGATGAGTTAAAGATGCTAACGGAGGTGGTGGAGAAAGGCTGAACTGAATGTTATTCACTGATTTTTGCCCTTTTCGCCGCACCTTCCTCACTTTCATCTGCAGGGGTTTTTGATAAAAACCTGTCCAATGAGGTCTATTTCATCCTCCCTTTCAGAATGTTTCTAAAATGCGTTAGTCAAGTGTCATTAAATCGCTCCGCTGCACTATCAGTTGCAATTTTTTTCAGGGTTTCTTTTCAATAAAGTCAAGCGTTAGGCAAGTGTCATTAAATAGCGCCGCTGCACTATCAGATGCAACTTTTTCAGGGTGTTTCTTTTCTTTAAAATTCAAAACTTTTTCCCACATTGCAAACACTTCCTTTATCTCACTTTATGAGGTAACCACCTCTGCCTCTGCCTCCTCCACGATACCGATCTCCTGCAGAATCTCCGTATGTTGCCGCGTCTGTAGTTCCGTCAACTCCTCCGTCGTCAGTTCCTCGGAAATTTGTGGTGACAAGCTCTTTGATGGCTCGTATTTCGAATTTTGGCTCGTAACTCAAGGCAAAAAATCGACCTAGTGACAGCTCGTATCTCAAAAAACATATATATATGTGTGTGTGTGTGTGTATATATACAGTACAGGTAGTCCAAGTTACAGCCATCCGACATATGACTTACTGTACGAACGCGGCTGCTCCTTCATCTGTCTGGGGGACATGATGCAAGTTTCTCAGTAACTGCCGTTTCTTTATCTCTGGCCTGGGGATGCTGCAAGCAGTGGCTGGAGGGGGCGGTTTTGCTGCTCGCGCAGTGTAGTGTCCCTCGGGCAGCTCCAGTTGATGAATGGGGCAGTGGGGGCCGCACCCCCATTCATCCTCAGTGGGCAGCTGTGTGCGCAGCAAGCGCACGTTTGTAGGATGGAGATTTGATGGGGCGGAGAGGGGCGGTTCACTGCTCGCCCACCACGCCGCCGCAGCTACTGCTCCAAAGTGGGGCATTTCACTGCCTGCCCGCCCACCACACAGACCTGCAGTGTCCCTCGAACGGCTGTCCCGTTCGTTCTCAGTGGGCGGCTGGTGATACTGCAAGCCGTGACCCGGTTGTGGCTGAATGGAGGCCATTGAGCAGGAATAGGGCGGCGGGGGCAGCATTGTAGTGTGCTTTGGGTGGCTGCCTGTTGAATGGGGGTGGTGGTGGGCAATTCACTACCCGCCTTTGGCCGCACCCTGTTTGTTCCTGGTGGGCGGACGCTGCAGGCAGCATACTGTATGCAAGTGGAGGTGACTGTGTGGTGGGCGAGTGGTGAACTGCCCCTCTCCCCCCCCCCACCCACCCCCCCATTCATTCTCAATAGCAAGCCTGCTTGTACTGTTATGTACATAGCAGGGAATTGTCTTTCGTCAGTACGCCAGATGTGCGGATGTATATATGTGTGTATGTGTATTGTATATAAAATCATGCATCCTCTCCACATGAGGTATCAAAATAGCGCATAAACTGGCAAACACACTGTAAATGGTCCTTTTTAATGGCAAAAAGCAGGAAATCGGCAGCAGAGACACACAGCACAGCATACCATGCAATAAATGCCCAGTTGTGTACATGAGGCAAACATCTAAAACAACATGTATACAGGAACATCACATTGCTGTCAGAGGGAAGGACCCCACAGTCTCTGATATATACATATAAAAGTTCAACCAGTCACATGTTTAACTGGGACACGGTGCAAGTAAAATTCAAGGCTAATGCTAAAAGTGCCAGTGAGCTGGTTGAATCGCGGCTATCAAATGAAAACAGGTTCAGCCAGTTCCCTTACCAACAAGCCAGCCATCCTCCACACCAATATCAAGAGCAAGTCATTTGCCAACGCTACTTTATCTCAAAATAAATTAATAAGGGGGTTGACCCAGGCCACAGAGCCACAATGCTTTTTCAGTTTTGGAATCGCCAATGACTTGTGTATTAATGGAATATCACTGCTCACAGTTAACAAGAACAATGCCGTTTTCTCTAGGTACCCTTAATGCTATGAGAAATGTCAATCGCCCCACTAATATTAGAAAAGTTGAATGCCTCTTGGGAATCATTATGCGCAAAAAATAAAAAAATAATAATAATCCTGCCTTTCTGTATAAGCTTGTTCATTTCACATACTGCCAATTTGCATAGTTTTCAAGCAGCACCAAACAAGCCATGTTGTGTCAAACCATTAGGCCATGAGTAGGCTATAGGGCATGATATTTATGATTTTTCTTAAGCAGGAAGATAATCACACCTTTGTACTTTCTGCACTTTTGTTTGTAATCCCAAGATTTAAACTGATGAAAAATTTAAAAAGTTGTTCAGTGCAAAATAGGGTATACTTGTACTAAAAAAGTACTGAAAAAAAACAATTTAAAGCATTTCGGTACCAGCATTTTGTGTTTTTTTTATTTACTTATTTTTTTCGTTACCAGAATTAAATATCAGCTTTCCACTCAAACATGTTTATGAAACAAATATGTTTTGACATTATTGAGACTTCATGATATACCACAGCACCATCTTATTTCTTTGCTACCACACCCCCATCTTCTTTCTTTGTGCGTTCAGGACTTCGCAGGGGACCAATTGCTTCGATGCCCACTTAATGCTGTGAAGAAGGAAGTGGTGCGTAGTATCAGGAAGACGCACAATTGTGCAGCGCACTAGGGAGGCCGGAGTAAGACATGGGGGTTTTGGAGTTATCCATTATTTACTGTGTTTTGGTACCGATAACTGAGGTCCGAACATTGGTATCAATACTGAAGTCAAAATGTTAATACCAATCCTTCACTAGTGCAAATACACAGTGTTGACCCCTTAAAATGGAAGTAAAATAGAGTGTATACATTGCATTCAGCACTTTTGAGCTTTAATATGTTTGGCACATAAATGCACATTATAATAATGGCTTGGTGATATGAATTATTGTATGCACAACTCGTCATTTTAGGTGGTTTGATTGCATTTCCCTGCTTGATTAAGGGTGTAATCATTTCTCAGTTTCTTCAAAATTTTGCCAACGTATGGGTCAGAGTTGCTGTAAATATATGCAAGTTTCCATATTTTTGTTTTTAAATCTCAACATCTGTGAGGGACATTGTGTACATTTGAAAGTTTTTAAATCTGACCCTAGCTGAGTGGCGGACACACTCATTTCATAATGCTAGAGCTTGGTGGCCTGTTAGTCCCCAATGCTGAAAGATGAAGAAGTACCAAGCTGTAGAAAAAAGCTGAAATTGTCAGAAAGAGGGCATCGTGCATTCTGTGTATTTATTTACTTTGATCATTAATTTTGTAAGGCTTGAGAAGCAGTTACAAAGATTTTTCTGAAAAACACTGTCAAATGTTTCATGACTATGAGTACCCATATCTTTACCAAGGACATGGGGAAAAAAAACTGTAAATACCCTCTAAGATGAAGAAGGGTCTTGCATCAATATTCTGAAAAGCATTTCTCTTTTCAGCTACTCTTGGTGCAATTTTTGGAGTGACTACATGTTTAACTGCAGAAGTTCGTGAAAAGCCTGGAGACCCTCTTAATTATTTTGTTGGAGGATGTGCATCTGGACTCTTTCTAGGAGTTCGAAGTAAGTACTTAAATGTTATTTATTTATGATGGGGATACGTGTCCAAGGGTCCATAACATATTTTGATTTTGTTTGTGAGTAAAATGGTTTTAGGTGAGCTGTTAGTATATGCAGAAGATTATGATGTGGCAGGTCATTTTCTTCTTTTTCAGTTCATAGGTCATAACAAGAAAATTATTCCAAAGTCATTTTAATCAGGAGAAGATTGCAGGAATTGTGTCCATTATTTAAAGATTCTGCTTGGTTTAATTAAAAATGCTTCAAAATCCCACAGCTCTTAAAAGGCAAATTGCTTTCATTATTCATGTTAGTGTTCTCATTTAGTTCAGATATAAAAATACATTATTTGTGCATGCTTTGAGAAAGCTTTGATATGACCAGACTGTTTCAAATTGCCACTGTTTAACTTATAGTGTCCCTCATATGAATGTGGGAGTTGAAAATGACGGGGTGATTAGTGGCTTTTTAATGCAAACATAACCCCGATAAAGGAGGAGAAGCTTTTTATTTTTCTTCTAACGCAGGGTTGTCCATCATCAATCCTGGATTGCTGCATTGGCTGCAGGTTCTCATTCTTACCATTTTCTTAATTAGTGACCAGTTTTTGGTGCTAATTGTCATGTTTTGCCTTCATTATAATTGACTTCCTATTTAATTCTCATAACCCTTAATTGTTTCTTTTTTTCTTAATTAGAAACTAAACAATAATGAGATGCAAAAGGGGCCAACTCATGACCAGCTAACCTATGTCCATGATATGACATCTGACAATAAAGAAAGGTGAAGGTGTCAATAATTCTAATCTGTTCAGGTCCACAAAACAATTTGATTTTTTTTTTTTTTTTTTTTTTGAAAAAAAGAAAATCAACAGTTTTGGAAATGTCTGATATGGGAGAATAAGAACACCAACAAGGCATGGAATGAAGTAACAGGTTAATTAACAAGAAGAATCAACTTCTAATTAAGAAGCTGGTTAGAGTTTGAGGGTCTGACTTAGCTGGTCATCTGTTGGCTCACTTTCCATCTCTTTTTTTGTTTGGTTGCCATGTAAGGGAAAGGAGGCAATTCAGAGGACTGAGTATTAAAAAACAAGGCAATTAAACTGAATGGAAAAAAAGTCAATTAATTCAAGAAAATGACAGAAAGGAAAACCTGCAGCCATTGTGATCCTCTCATAGTTGGAAACCCCTGCTCTAATGTAATGGACATGGCTAAAGTTGTCAGTCCAACCATCCATTCCTTTTTAACCATCGGAGTCAACATTTACCAGGGCACTACACATTCACAGTTACATACATGGGGCTAATTTATTGTCATCCAGTACCTTTTCTTCCCATAACTGGAGGACATGCAAAGTTAAGTTATCTGGAGGAAACTCCACACAGACAGTGCCAGCTACAGTTGCAGCAAGTCAAAATCAAGGCAAGTTTCGAACCTTGTGGGCTACCTCTGTATCTGTGGCTACAACAGTAATGAAATGAGTTGCCTCATATATTTATTATTCCAAAATGAAATGTATTTAGTGTTTCAAAACTTCCACATTGACCAAAAATTTTTGTGGCTCACCTCGTAATACTTTGAAGCACTTGTCAAAAATCTCATTTGTAATGACACAACAAATAATGTGTTAACAGAATCTCCAAATCACAGAGAAGTGCAATTAATGATGCTGCTAAAAGGGCATACTTCATTGCTGACAACTAATTAGTAAACACTAAATATTTAGTTTTCATTGGGGTTTATGAAGCCAGGTTATGTGCATTACCTATATTTGTCATACTTAAATTGTTATACTAATTAGCAGTAAAGTACATATTTGAACAGTACAAAAGTAAATAGGATTTGGTCTCCAGCCATGAATAATTTATTACTGCAGTTAGGGTCAGTCCAGTTATTAGTACACACACACACACACACACACACATAAGCAATGACAAAGTCTGATGATTTATAAGAGGTACACTGAAAATGGCAGAACAGAAGCAGTTTTACAGCAATAGTGAAATGATGGATTAATCTTCAGTTTACAAAATTGATTTCTCTAATGTAGCCTTAAAGCTGAGAGAAAAAAACCAAAACAAAGGGAGAGACTTGGAAAATTACCACGTCAGACATTTGTGACATCCATCCATCCATTATCCAACCTGCTATATCCTAACTACAGGGTCACGGGGGTCTGCTGGAGCCAATCCCAGCCAACACAGGGCACAAGGCAGGAAACAAACCCCGGGCAGGGCGCCAGCCCACAGCAGGGCACACACACACCAGGGACAATTTTTAGAATCGCCAATGCACCTAACCTGCATGTCTTTGGACTGTGGGAGGAAACCGGAGTACCCGGAGGAAACCGACGCAGACACGGGGAGAACATGCAAACTCCACGCAGGGAGGACCCGGGAAGCGAACCCGGATCTCCTAACTGCGAGGCAGCAGCGCTACCCACTGCGCCACCGTGCCGCCATTTGTGACATTTTGAATTAATTTAACTTTTACATTAAGTATTACTCTTTAGTATAAAATATTATTAACTAGATAATATCTCCTTCATTTACTGATGCAAGTCTCTCAACAGAACATCACAAAACCTATCAAAATGATTTTCAAAGACTTTTTACCAAAGCAGCTTTAAAGAGTTTGTGTAAATGAAAATATCCTTAATTATTTGGGTACTCACTTGTGAATGTGGCAATGATATGCAGTTTAATTTTGTAGTATTAGTATTAATTTAAAAAGACAGATGAGATTAGACAGGAGTCCCTGTGGACTATGATGTTTGCTGATGACATTGTGATCTGTTGTGACAGTAGGGAGCAGGTTGAGGAGACCCTGGAGAGGTGGAGATATGCTCTAGAGAGGAGAGGAATGAAGGTCAGTAGGAACAAGACAGAATACATGTGTGTGAATGAGAGGGAGGTCAGAGGAATGATGAGGATGCAGAGAGTAGAGCTGGCGAAGGTGGGCGAGTTTAAATACTTGGGATCAACAGTACAGAGTAATGGGGATTGTGGAAGAGACGTGAAGAAGAGAGTGTGTGCAGGGTGGAGAAGAGTGTCAGGAGTGATTTGTGACAGACGGATACCAGCAAGAGTGAAAGGGAAGGTCTACAGGACGGTAGTGAGACCAGCTATGTTATATGGGCTGGAGACGGTGGCACTGACCAGAAAGCAGGAGACAGAGCTGGAGGTGGCAGAGTTAAAGATGCTAAGATTTGCATTGGGTGTGACGAGGATGGACAGGATTAGAAATGAGGACATTAGAGGGTCAGCTCAATTTGGACGGTTGGGAGACAAAGTCAGAGAGGAGAGATTGCGTTGGTTTGGACATGTGCAGAGGAGAGATGCTGAGTATATTGGGCAAAGGATGCTAAGGATAGAGCTGCCAGGCAACAGAAAAAGAGGAAGGCCTAAGCGAAGGTTTATGGATGTGGTGAGAGAGGACATGCAGGTGATGGGTGTAACAGAACAAGATACAGAGGACAGAAAGATATGGAAGAAGATGATCTGCTGTGGCAACCCCTAACAGGAGCAGCTGAAAGAAGAAGTATTAATTTAAAAAGTATTTATTTTTACTTGAGAGCAGATGTCAATCCAACTATGTGGCCATGTAGACCCATAACCGAGTTACTGTTAAGGATTTTGTAGGCTGTGCATGTCTGTTTCACTCTGTCAGCAAAAGACATGTATTTGCTTTGTACATGCATTATGCAGCCATGTGTAGAAGCACTCACAAAATACATCTAAAGAGGCAAATGTTCAGGTGATTGCATTATTCCTTTTTCTGGCTGAAATAATCTGTCTCAATATTTGAGAAATCACTAAATTTATGTTGATGAGCTGACTGTACAGTACAAAGGTCAGCAACTCAGTCTCGAGAGCAGTACATTAACAAGTTAAAAGTAATGCATGTTACACAGTCTGATTCCATTTTAAAGTAACAACCTAATGAATATCTTACTGAAGTACAAATCCTTGTGATGCTGTTATTTCAGCAGCAGTGGGTGTAAGGTAAAAAGCACACATAAGTGGGTCCTTTGCATTGCTGAATCACAGCTGTGCAGAAACGAATGTTCTGCTTGCAAACTTTAACAGAAACCTATAAATATAAGGTCAGTTTTACTAAACATGTTTCAAAAACACAAAAAAATGATTACAGGCCTCATGCTCATTTTTGAATTCATGACAGCCAATGATGATGTTTAACTCTTTTTGTGTGCAGTTTAATGACGTTGGAGCATTCTGCTGTAAGTAAATGATTATTAAAAAAACAGATTTCTGCCTTAATCAGGTTATTCACCTTAGCCTGATTATGTGCGTGCATGTAGATGCACAGAATGAACATATCATTCTTGATTATCATTATGCTGAAACCCTGAAAATCCCCCTCTGCCCCCAGACACACTTCTGTTTTGTTATTCCATTCGGGGAAATCCTTCCCTTTGTCACAAATATAATAAAGGATCTGTGGATACAGACCTTTTAATTCTTTTAAGCTCCTCATAGGATTGTGCACAGGGATACCAGAAATACTCTTACAGCGAGGCCTGAGTGTTTAGCTTTACCATTTGATGGCTACATGACCCAAGTAACCTAGCCTAAAGCTCATGCTGAAAATGCCTCATGGAGCAAACAAGTGAGTTTTCCACCTGAAGATAAAGGGGCTTGGTTAGGTGTGGTGTCCTTTAGGTGACAGGAATATGGGTGACAGATCCAGACGTGCTGGATGATGGCAACAGAAACTGTCCCTTAAGACATGGAATGCAGTGCCTGGTGGAATCCTAGCCGGGGGCATTGATTTCTGCATGAAGCCTTTTGGAAATCTAAGTTACTGGGGCAGCTGCAAAGAAAGATGACCAACATGTGACAGAAGGGGAAGAAAAGTCCTCTGTGTAGTTATACCAGGAATGTGAAAAGATGTGACTGAGAAATAAATAGTTTGAGTTCAAGAAGATGTAAATGCTTGGCAGGTGCTGTGGTGAAGGTGTATAGGGGAAGAGTTTAATGTGGCTATGGAAAATTAATTTTCAGGTGTCCTGAAAGAGGTTTTAGAAAGCTCTTTGGTGCATCAGGAATTGTAGGTAGCATGTTAGCCTGGATGTTTTCAGAAGTGGTGGAGAAATGTTGTTCTTGAATGACCATATAATTGAGAA
>JANRMT010062789.1:13595062-13610225 GCA_026402145.1 Polypterus bichir lapradei
AGAAGTGGTGGAGAAATGTTGTTCTTGAATGACCATATAATTGAGAAGAACTACAGGGTGAGCCAATAAGTACCACATTTCAAAGGTTTATTCTACACAAAGGCCACAAGATAAACTAAATTTCATTACGACGCAAGAAAGGGCATGCAAAATAGTTTGTTTTGACTGTGTTTTAAAAATGATGCCTTCGAGGTGGTGGCCATCATTAGCGATACACTCTTCGAGGCGATTTCTGAATGCTCGCATGTCTTGTTCGGCCATTTCAAGGGAATAGTGGTGATTTTGTGGTGAATAGCGTCCTTGAGAGCTTCAAGGTTTTGAGGTCAGTGTGTGCAGACCTTCGACTTGAGATAGAAATCGCACGGAGCGAGATCTGGCAAAAGTGAAGACCTCCCGACATCGCCATGAAGGGAGATCAGCTTCCCTGGAAACATCTCCTGCAAAACTTGCATGGATCTCCGCGCCGTATGAGCTGTTTCTCCATCCTGTTGAAACCGGGCATCCACCACATTCATTTCTTCCAGTTGGGGCTGCCAAAAGTTCTTTAGCATTTCAATGTAACGTTCTGAAGTGACGGTGACCGTTGCTCCCCCATTCTCAAAAAAGTAAGGGCCTACAATGGCAAATTCTGTAATGGCATACCAAACTGTTACACGCTCACCGTGCAGGGGTCTCTGATGAAGTTCACAAGGGTTGGTTTCGGCCCACTGGTGGAAGTTTTGCTTATTTACGCAGTCATTCAAATGGAAATGTGCCTTGTCGCTGCACATGACGATGGCATGTTGATGAACAGTTTGCGGAATGTTCGCGCACAACTCTCTGCAGCTCTCCCAGTCTCTCTTAGTTCCTTCACTACCATCAACTTGTGTGGATGGAAATTAAGGTCCTCATGCAAAATCCTCCCCAAAGACGTGTTGGACATGCCTCAGGCCGAAGCAGGTTTGCACGCTGAACATCTCGGAGACTGGAAAATTGATGCCCTTACAGCTTGGATGTTTTTAGGCATTCATACATTCCGAGGACGGTCTGGAGATTTTCTGTTCAATGTTGTACCTGTCTGTCTAAATGTAGCCATCCACTGAAGAATTGTTTTTGGGACGTCACCGTTAGGAGGAACACTGAAGTGCGTTCGAAAGGGGATGATGGATTCGTTGTTTTTGAAGAACGCTTCAACAGCGAACGCATGGTGCGCACTGGACCAAGGCATGTGGCCGACTGAAAACTACAAGGGATCGCCTATCAGAGGACCACCTCCCTCAACCCAATCGGCTGCCTCTACCTCACACAATGACCTTGAAAAATGTGGTACTTCATTTTGGCTCACCCTGTACTAAACCTAATTGATCTAGTTTCTGTAGAGCAGGAGGAGGCAATAGTGCCTGAAGTATTCATTGGACTGGATCTCTTTGTATGGCTGAGGCCACTGTAGCATTTAAAATGCTCCATTAAGGTAGGACCATACAGGGGGATGAGATGCAAGACAGATGGGGTGAAATCTCTGCATATTGGTCTAAGAATAATACTTCGGAATTGTGTGTGGTCTCCATTTTTGAAAGAAGGAACTAAAACGTGATGTGTTCCAGTTAATGAGGGAGCACAATCGTCAACTTTGTTTGGAAAGCATATGTTGATACTAGCAAAATACCCGCGCTTCGCAGCGGTGAAGTACTGCCTTAAAATTTTTATTAAGAAGAAAATTAAACCTTTTTAAACTGAGGGAAAATATACCAATAATTATTTGTTAAAGATCTCTTTGTATGCCACGTTGTCAGTTCGGCCCTCCAGTTGCAATATGACCAAGCTGTAGCTGTGCGCTGAGCTTACTCTTGAGCATGCAACGTACAGTTGGCCATGTGAACAGTAATCTTGTTTCAAATCTCACAGCTTGGATTGCTGCTGTCATAATCGGTTTGAGTTTCATGGTTTGTTTCAGTTACGACAGTATTTGTAGGACTTGTGTTGAAGAGACATTCGGCATCTGTCAAGCGTTGTAAGTATACAACCAGTTTCATTGATAACTTCACATCCAGCTTTTGAGAGTTTAAACATTTCTAAACATCAAAGTGTCCACTACTGAAATCGTCACCTGTGAAGCTAAGATGTTTAAGAGGCATTGGCAGTTGTCCAAAGGTGTAAAATATTTGGCCATTTCGGTACACTTAAGCATTTCACTCTTCTAGTGCTCCTGTGTAGTATAATTATCTCCTGTACCGTCATCAGTCCACACCTTGAACCTGTCCCAGTCATTCAATACATAAGACACAATGTTCCTCCGGATATCAATAGTGAGCCTGATATGGCTGTGCAATATGTAACAAAGAGAATGGAAAGGCAGGTGCCATCTCCGGGCATGGAAACCACTTGGTAAGTGACAGTTCTTTGATCGATGGTGATTACCTCGATAGACATGTTAATGGGGGGACGGTTGGAATGATAAAGGAAATGGGTACCTGAACAATGTAAAGTAAGTCTAAAATACCTATACAATAACTATAATCATAATAAATGAACAATAAAACAGCGGAGAAGCCGTGGATTAAATAAAAAGGCTGTAGTTATCAGCAGGGAGACGTGAATACCGTGGCGAAGCAAGGAAGGGAATGTAGAGACTGGAGTGACAGACGGCCTTATATAGGCAGGCAGCCAACAACGTGGGAGGCGTTGGGATGGGGGACCCAACGCCGCCTCACACGGTGACCGAGCTGCAGGCTATGGACGTATATATGTACGTAAGTAGGATTCAGTTAGCGTTGGGAACCCGCGTACCAAATTTCTTGAAGATGGGCCCATAAGTAACAAAGACCGTTGAAAAGTTCAATATGGCAGCCGACAGTGGCATCATATCACCAAAATAAGTACCAAATTTCAGCCTTCTACCTATGAATAAGAAAGTTCAACATGGTGGACGTTGTTGACCGTTACGCGTAGAATTTTGAAGTGAAACCTGCTTAACTTTTGTAAGTAAGCTGTAAGGATTGAGCCTGCCAAATTTCAGCCTTCTACCTACACGGGAAGTTGGAGAATTAGTGACGTTGGAAACTTCAATATGGCGGCCGACAGTGGCATCATACCACTGAAATAAGTACGTACATCGGTTTTGGTTAGCGCAGGGAAGCCACCTACCAAATTTCGTGAAGATGGGGCCATAAATAAGAAAGTTCAACATGGCGGACATTGTGAAAATTAGTGACATTGGAAAGTTCAATATGGCGGCCGACAGTGGTGTCATACCATCGAAATAAGTACATACATCGGTTTCGGTTAGCGCAGGGAATCCGCCTACCAAATTTCGTGAAGATGAGGCCATAAATAAGAAAATTCAACATGGCGGACGTTGTCGACCGTTATCGACCTTTATGACCGTTACGTGTAGAATTTCGAAATGAAACCTGCTTAACTTTTGTAAGTAAGGTGTAAGGAATGAGCCTGCCAAATTTCAGCCTTCTACCTACACGGGAAGTTGGAGAATTAGTGACGTTGGAAAGTTCAATATGGTGGCTGACAGTGGTGTCATACCACCGAAATAAGTATGTACATTGGTTTCGGTTAGCGCAGGGAAGCCGCCTACCAAATTTCGTGAAGTTGGGGCCATGAATAAGAAAGTTCAACATGGCGGACATTGTTGACTGTTATGGCCGTTACGCGTAGAATTTCGAAATGAAACCTGCTTAACTTTTGTAAGTAAGGTGTAAGGAATGAGCCTGCCAAATTTCAGCCTTCTACCTACACGGGAAGTTGGAGAATTAGTGATGTGTGGAAAATTCAATATGGCGGCCGACAGTGGCGTCATACCACCGAAATAAGTACGTACATCGATTTTGGTTAGCGCAGGGAAGCCACCTACCAAATTTCGTGAAGATGGGGTCAGCCTTCTACCTACACGGGAAGTTGGAAAATTAGTGACGTTGGAAAGTTCAAAATGGCGGCCGACAACGGCGTCATACCATCGAAATAAGTACATACATCGGTTTTGGTTAGCGCAGGGAAGCCGCCTACCAAATTTCATGAAGATGGTGCCATAAATAAGAAAGTTCAACATGGCGGACGTTGTCGACCGTTATCGACCGTTATGACCGTTACGTGTAGAATTTCGAAATGAAATCTGCTTAACTTTTGTAAGTGAGCTGTAAGGAATAAGCCTGCCAAATTTCAGCCTTCTACCTACACGGGAAGTTGGAGAATTAGTGATGAGTCAGTCAGTGAGTGAGTGAGTGAGTGAGTGAGTGAGGGCTTTGCCTTTTATTAGTATAGATACTGCAACAAACACACCATCTCAGATTCAGGAGGGTCTATATGGAACATTGGAACAGCTGTTTGTACCTCTATGGATGTTTGTGAGTTTTGAAAACTTTTCTAGTTCCACATGTTTTGTGAAGTGGGCAATGCCGACAACCCAGTGGTAACATCTCAGTAGTGTCACAGGTGATTGAGGTCCTGGGGTCATTGTTGCTTGCCATTTGTTTAATAGGAATTGCGTCTGTATGTTTGGTATAGGGTCTGGTATGCCCAAGGCAGGTGGTCACAGTATGAATTACATGATTCCTTCTCAACTTCTCAGCAAACACATTTTGGCAACTCTTTCTCCTGTGGTGGTATGACAAAGATGAGAAGCCAAATGGATATGTATGCCGACTGGAAAGTTTCGGAGTGCACAAGCAGAGGAGCATACACTAAACAACCGTTTTCTTTCTCTTCTTGAGGTCAGCATTGCTCTTAATCTGCTCTTCTGTTGGTGATAGGTTTGACTTGCCTCCCCTGTGTTTGTGGGCATTATATATAGTGTAAGCCTGGCTGTCTGCTCATTGGTTGTCATCTGTCATGTAATTAACCATAATATTTGATTTACAGATTGCTCTGCCACCATCTTTGCCAGTGATCACAGACTTTGGGAAATAAATGAAAGAATGAAGTGAAGGGTGCAGACTGCTGAAATAAAGCTCTTGCACAGGGTTGCTTTGCTCCATCCCAATGACGGGATAAGGAGCTTTACAATAAGTGAGGACCTCAGAGAAAATTTGCTCTTCTTTCTGATTAAGGGGAGAATTGGGTTGGGCCTCTAGTGATGATGGGCTTTGAACTCGCTTCATTGAAAGTGAGACCCAGAGTGGTTAGGCCTTTTAGCTGGCATTGGAGATGCAGAAGATGTACTGTAATATGCAACAGCAGTAAATGCTACAAACAAAAAAGATTTCATTCAAGTATTTTCAAATTTTAACAAGAATTGTACAGGAACTATTTTACAAATAAGTGGTTTCTGGTTAAATTATTCTGAAACAGCTGTATGCTTCAACACTTTTTATATTTTACCTATCTTGGAAATGAATGTTGTTTTCAGTTTGTGCCTCAAGTCCATTTTAAGTTAAAGGCCTTGAATTAAAAACATAACTAACTGTATGTCGTAAAAATGTTTGTTAGCTTGCAGAAGAGGAGATCAGACATTAACTCTAGCTTTATTAACCCATTGAATCTGGTTATTTGCAGCTCACAATTACATGATCGGAACAACCTCCTGTGTCGCACTTGGAACAATAGCAGCTTTAACGAAGATTGGTAAGAGAGAAGGTTGGCGACTAGCTGGACCACCAAGGCTTTAAAAAGAAAGACAGCTCTCCTGAATTGCCTGTCGTTAATCTAATTCTACACTGTAAATTGTTCAAAGTATTTGTGTTTAAATAAAGCTGGTTAAAAGATAAAAAAAAAAAATGTATTTTAAAAGTGTACTGTAGTTGTGAGTTTATGCTATATGTTATGAATATGTTATCAAATTGTTCCACAGCAGACATTAACCAGAACTAGTGATGAGTGAACATTGCCAAGTTTGCTTCACCATGAGTTCCCCGAAGTCACAAAAATGTTTGTGATATTCGCCAAACTTGGTGAACTGTATTGAAGTCAATGTGAAAGGACTAACTGAACTAGATGTGACTGGATTATAATGGTGCAGTCGGCAAGTGTCCCTGAGGGCTAGGGAAACGTTTGTCGACTATACTGAACCGATTACTGTGGCCAAAAAGGTGACCTAAGCTGTGTGGGAGCTGTCCCAACCACTGCACCTCTGTGACATCGAAGAAGAAAGAATGCAGTCATAGATTTCGTCCAAAAAAAATGGAAAAAAAAAAAACGGAAATGCTGAAATCGTAGTCAAAAGTCAGAAAAAATATGTAGGTATAATAAAGGCAGAAAATTCAAAGTGGTGTGTCATGATTGAAGCAGCTGGCTTGTTCTGTTTTTTGAAGTCGCTCTGAAGGCTCTCCAAACTATTTGTGCTGATGCTTTGCACTTCTTCTTCTATCAAAAAGATAGAAACATCTTGTATATAGTAATAAATCTTTCGTTATTATTATTTCATAGAGTCCCCTCTGTTTGTCAGGCTCCTTCAAGGTTTGTTTTTCACTCTTGCCGTGCCACGTGGCTAAATTACCGTATATACTCGCGTTTAAGTTCTTCTGCAGATAAGTCAGGGCTTGATTTATATAATATACTAGCAAAATACCTGCGCTTCGCAGCGGCGAAGTACTGCCTTAAAAGTTTTATTAAGAAGAAAATTAAACCTTTTTAAACTGAGGGAAAATATACCAATAATTATTTGTTAAGGATCTCTTTGTATACCACATTGTGAGTTCGGCCCTCCGATTGTAATATGACCAAGCTGTGCGCTGAGCTTACTCTTAAGCATGCAATGTACAGATGGCCATGTGAACAGTAATCTTGTTTCAAATCTCACAGCTTGGATTGCTGCTGTCATAATCGGTTTGAGTTTCATGGTTTGTTTCAATTACGACAGTATTTGCAGGACTTGTGTTGAAGTGACATTCGGCATCTGTCAAGCGTTGTAAGCATACAACCAGTTTCATCGATAACTTCACATCCAGCTTTTGAGAGTTTAAACATTCATAAACATCAAAGTGTCCACTACTGAAATCGTCACCTATGAATCTAAGATGTTTAAGAGGCATTGGCGGTTGTCCAAAGGTGTAAAATATTTGGCCATTTCGGTACACTTGAAAGCGACAACCGAACAATTCAGCGGCAGCCATCAACTCACATGCAGAACCATAGGTGAAGGGCTTAAGCATTTCACTCTTATAGTGCTCCTGTGTAGTATAATTATCTCCTGTACCGTCATCAGTCCACACCTTGAACCTGTCCCAGTCATTCAATACATAAGACACAATGTTCCTCCGGATATCAAGAGTGAGCCTGATATGGCCGTGCAATATGTAACACAGAGAATGGAAAAGGTAGGTGCCATCTCCGGGCATGGAAACCACTCAGTAAGTGACAGTTCTTTGATCGATGGTGATCACCTCGATGGACATGTTAATGGTGGTATGGTTGGAATGATAAAGGAAATGGGTACCTGAACAATGTAAAGTAAGTCTAAAATACCTACACAATAACTATAATCGTAATAAATGAAAAATAAAACAGCGGAGAAGCCGTGGATTAAATAAAAAGGCTGTAGTTATCAGCAGGGAGACGTGAATCCCGTGGCGAAGCAAGGAAGGAAATGAAGAGACTGGAGCAACGGACGGCCTTATATAGGCAGGCAGCCAACAACGTGGGAGGCGTTGGGATGGGGGATCCAACGCCGCCTCACACGGTGACTGAGCTGCAGGCTATGGACATATATATGTATGTAAGTAGGATTCAGTTAGCGTTGGGAACCCGCGTACCAAATTTCTTGAAGATGGGCCCATAAGTAACAAAGACTGTTGAAAAGTTCAATATGGCGGCTGACAGTGGCGTCATACCACCGAAATAAGTACGTACATTGGTTTCGGTTAGCGCAGGGAAGCCGCCTACCATATTTCGTGAAAATGGGGCCATAAATAAGAAAGTTCAACATGGCGGACGTTGTCGACCGTTATGACCGTTATGCGTAGAATTTCGAAATTAAACCTGCTTAACTTTTGTAAGTAAGCCGTAAGGAATGAGCCTTCCAAATTTCAGCCTTCTACCTACACGGGAAGTTGGAGAATTAGTGACGTTTGGAAAGTTCAATATGGCGGCTAACAGTGGCGTCATACCACCGAAATAAGTATGTACATTGGTTTCGGTTAGTGCAGGGAAGCCGCCTACCAAATTTAATGAAGATGGGGCCATGAATAAGAAAGTTCAACATGGCGGACGTTGTTGACCGTTATGCATAGAATTTTGAAATGAAACCTGCTTAACTTTTCTAAGTAAGCTGTAAGGAATGAGCCTGCACAATTTCAGCCTTCTACCTACACGGGAAGTTGGAAAATTAGTGACGTTGGAAAGTTCAATATGGCGGCCGACAGTGGCGTCATACCATCGAAATAAGTACGTACATCGGTTTCGGTTAGTACAGGGAAGCCGCCTACCAAATTTTGTGAAGATGGGGCCATAAATAAGAAAGTTCAACATGGCGGACGTTGTCAACCGTTATCGACCGTTATGACCGTTACGCTTAGAATTTCGAAATAAAACGTGCTTAACTTTTGTAAGTGAGCTGTAAGGAATAAGCCTGCCAATTTTCAGCCTTCCACCTACACGGGAAGTTGGAGAATTAGTAGTGAGTGAGTCAGTCAGTCAGTCAGTCAGTGAGGGCTTTGCCTTTTATTAGTATAGATACATACAAAAGCAGTCATGGTTGAAATTATCAGCACCCCTGGAATTTTCCCAGAAAATGCACCATTTCTTCCACAAAATTGTTGCAATTCCACATGTTTTGGTATACACATGTTTATTTCCTTTATGTGCATTGGAACAACACAAAAAACAGAGAAAGAAAGCCAAATCTGACATCATTTCACACAAAACTCAAAAACTAGGCTGGACAAAATTATTGGCACCCTCAACTTAATATTTGGTTACACGCCCTTTGGAAAAAAAACCGAAATCAAGCGCTTCCTATAACCATCAACAAGCTTGTTACACCTCTCAACTGGAATTTCCGACCACTCTTTTTTTGCAAACTGCTCAAGGTCTCTCAGATTTGAAGGGCGCCTTCTCCCAACAGCAATTTTGAGATCTCTCCATAAGTGTTCAATCGGATTTAGATCTGGACTCATTGCTGGCCACTTCAGAACTCTCCAGCGCTTTGTCTTCAACCATTTCTGGGTGCTTTTAGTGTATGTTTGGGGTCATTGTCCTGCTTGAACACCCATGACCTCTGACGCAGACCCAGCTTTCTGACACTGGGCCCTACATTGCGCCCCAATATCTTTTGGTAGTCTTCAGATTTCATGATGCCTTGCACACAGTCAAGGCATCCAGTGCCAAAGGCAGCAAAACATCCCCAAAACATCTTAGAACCTCCACCATGTTTGACTGTAGGTACTGTGTTGTTCTTTTCTTCATAGGCCTCATTCCGTTTTCTGTAAACAGTAGAATGATGAGCTTTATCAAAAAGCTCTACCTTGGTCTCATGTGTCCACAAGATGTTTGCCCAGAAGGATTTTGGCTTCTTCAAGTATATTTTGGCAAACTCCAGTCTGGCTTTTTTATGTTTGTGTCAGCAGTGGGGTCCTTCTGGCTTTCCTGCCATAGCGTTTCATTTCGTTCAGATGTCAATGGATAGTTTGAGCTGACACTGTTGTACCCTGAGTCTGAAGAACAGCTTGAATATGTTTTGAAGTTGATTGGGGCTGTTTATCCACCATTCGGACTATCCTGCGTTGCAGTCTTTTATCAATTTTTCTCTTCTGTCCACGTCCAGGGAGATTAGCTACAGTGCCATGTGTTGTGAACTTCTTGATTATGTTGCGCACAGTGGACAAAGGAACATGAAGATCTCTGGAGATGGACTTGTAGCCTTGAGATTGTTGATATTTTTTCACAATTTTTGTTCTCAAGTCCTCAGACGATTCTCTGCTCTTCTTTCTGATCTCCATACTTAGCGTGGCACACTCAGACACGCAACACAAAGGTTGAGTCAACTTGTCTCCATTTTAACTGGCTTCAGGTGTGATTGCTATATTGCCAGCAACTGTTTCTTGCCACAGGTGAGTTCAAAAGAGCATCATATGCTTGAAATAAAACGATTTACCCGCAATTTTGAAAAGGTGCAATAATTTTTTCCGGTCCATTTTTGGAGTTCTATGTGACATGATGTCAGATTTGGCTTTCCTGTTTTTTTGTGTTGTTCCAATGCACATAAAGGAAATAAACATGTGTATACCAAAACATTTGTAATTGCAACAATTTTCTGGGAAATTCCAGGGGTGCCGATAATTTCGGCCATGACTTATATATATATATTTTATATATATATATTTTTATATATATATATATATTTATTTTATATGTATATTATATATATATATATATATATATATGTGTGTGTGTGTATATGTATATATATATATGTGTGTGTGTGTGTGTGTGTGTATATATATATACACAATTGGCATAGAAAAGAATCCCCCTTTGAAATATTCCCATTTTTTTGCTTTACAGCCTTAAATGAAAACACACAAACCAATATTTTTTCCAGCTTTACTTACTCAATGCAACCTCTAAAATCCAAGGGAAAGATATCAAAGCTACAGTTCAGAAGAATTTAAAAAAATAAAAAGGACCCCCCCTCCTAAACTCAATCAGGTGTAAGTGCCCACCATTTCCATTGCAGACCAGGGTTACTGGCTTCCTCCCACCTGTGATCAATTGTAATGAGTGTGATTAGTGAAGCTGTTCCTGGTCCATTCATTCCCTTGCTTGGTAGAGCAACTGACAGCAAACAACTGACTATGGGTGGCAGGCCACTTTCAGAAGATCTCAGGGATAGAATTGTGGACAGACAAAAGGCAGGAGATGCAGACAAAAAAATCTCAAAGGCTTTATCAGTCCCAAGGAGCTCAGTAAAGTCCATAATAAAGAAGTGGCAAGTGTCTGGTACTACTAGGACCCTCCCTGGATCCAGCCGTCCCTCCAAACTGGATGGAAGAGCAAGGAGGAAACTGGTAAGAGAGGCTACCAAGAGGCCAATGGCCACTTTGAAGGAGTTACAGGATTTGATGGCAAAGAGTAGTCATTGTGTGCATGTGACAACAATTTCACAAGCGCTCCACAATTGTGGATAAAGCCACTTCTCAAGAAAGGCTACATTAAGGCTCGTTGGAGCTTTGCCAATGATGGCAAGCTGTCCAGGCCCTGATGCAGCAAAGCAGGCCCAAATCATGATGTTCCCTCCACCATACTGTACTGTAGGGATGATATTTTGATGTTGATATGCGGTGCCCTTTTTACGCCAAAAGAAGTTCTGCTTGTTCTTCCCAAATAGTTCAATTTTGGTTTCATCGCTCCACAAAACATTTTCCGAGTACCGTTGTGAAGTGTCCAAGTGTTCTTTCGCAAACTTCAGGCATTCAGTGATGTTCTTTTTTGATAGCAGTGGCTTCCTTCTTGGTGTCCTGCCATGGACTCCTTTCTTGTTCAATGTTTTGCGTATAGTTGACTCATGAACAGAGATGTTAGCCACTTCTAATGACTTCTTCAAGTCCTTTGCTGTCACTCTAGGGTTCTTCTTTTCCTCATTGCTGACTTTGCGTTGTGCTCGTGGGGTCATCTTGGCAGGGCTCCCACTTCTAGGCAGAGTAGCCACAATACCAAATTGTCTCCATTAATAGACAGCTTGCCTAACAGTAGACTGATGAATATCTCAAATCTTTGAGATGACTTTGTAACCCTTTCCAGCCTTATGTAGAAGAACAATTCTCCATCGTAGCTCTTCAGACAGCTCTTTTGTGCGTGGCATGATTCCTATCTGGATGTGCTTCTTGTCAAAAGCTCCAACTCAAACTTTATAGTGTGTTTCATCAGTCAAAGTCATTCTGGGCCACACCTCAGAACTCGGACTCCAGGTGTGCTAAATTCGGACTGCAATGAGCTTTTTAAAAAGTCATTAGCTTAGGTTTCACTTACTTTATCCAACCTTCAATTTCACAGTTTGAATGATCTATTCATGGTCAAAATTCTCTGAAAATCTGTGTTTCTTTAGTTATAGGAGACTGTGTTTGGTCATTATTGTGACTGACATGAAGATACGACCATGTTTTATATGGAAATTAGACATAAATAGGGAGAATTCCTAGGGGTTCACATACTTTTTACTTTGACTGTATATAAATTCTCCTAAACTGGTTGAATTATTAGTAAATAACTCAATGAACAAGGACGAACGCAGACAATTCGCAGATAATTCATAAAGCCACTAGCATCATGGCTGATCCCCACCACCCCTCCCACCAACTGTTTACTCCTCTTCCATCTGGAAGACGACTCTGCAGCATCAGGAGCAGGTCTGCTAGATTGTCCAATAGTTTCTTTCCTCAAGCAGTCCGGCTCCTGAACACCATGCTGGCCTCCTCCACACTGGACTCTTTACTCCTTACACTCTCTGGATTACATAGCACTACATAACACTGTGTATTTTTTTCTTTTTTTTTTTTTTATCATAGTTATATATACAGTGGTATGAAAAACTATTTGCCCCCTTCCTGATTTCTTATTCTTTTGCATGTTTGTCACACAAAATGTTTCTGATCATCAAACACATTTAACCATTAGTCAAATATGACACAAGTAAACACAAAATGCAGTTTTTAAATGATGGTTTTTATTATTTAGGGAGAAAAAAAATCCAAACCTACATGGCCCTGTGTGAAAAAGTAATTGCCCCCTGAACCTAATAACTGGTTGGGCCATCCTTAGCAGCAATAACTGCAATCAAGCGTTTGCGATAACTTGCAATGAGTCTTTTACAGCGCTCTGGAGGAATTTTGGCCCACTCATCTTTGCAGAATTGTTGTAATTCAGCTTTATTTCAGGGTTTTCTAGCATGAACCGCCTTTTTAAGGTCATGCCATAGCATCTCAATTGGATTCAGGTCAGGACTTTGACTAGGCCACTCCAAAGTCTTCATTTTGTTTTTCTTCAGCCATTCAGAGGTGGATTTGCTGGTGTGTTTTGGGTCATTGTCCTGTTGCAGCACCCAAGATCGCTTCAGCTTGAGTTGACGAACAGATGGCCGGACATTCTCCTTCAGGATTTTTTGGTAGACAGTAGAATTCATGGTTCCATCTATCACAGCAAGCCTTCCAGGTCCTGAAGCAGCAAAACAACCCCAGACCATCACACTACCACCACCATATTTTACTGTTGGTATGATGTTCTTTTTCTGAAATGCTGTGTTCCTTTTACGCCAGATGTAACGGGACATTTGCCTTCCAAAAAGTTCAACTTTTGTCTCATCAGTCCACAAGGTATTTTCCCAAAAGTCTTGACAATCATTGAGATGTTTCTTAGCAAAATTGAGACGAGCCCTAATGTTCTTTTTGCTTAACAGTGGTTTGCGTCTTGGAAATCTGCCACGCAGGCCGTTTTTGCCCAGTCTCTTTCTTATGGTGGAGTCGTGAGCACTGACCTTAATTGAGGCAAGTGAGGCCTGCAGTTCTTTAGACGTTGTCCTGGGGTCTTTTGTGACCTCTCGGATGAGTCGTCTCTGCGCTCTTGGGGTAATTTTGGTCGGCCGGCCACTCCTGGGAAGGTTCACCACTGTTCCATGTTTTTGCCATTTGTGGATAATGGCTCTCACTGTGGTTCGCTGGAGTCCCAAAGCTTTAGAAATGGCTTTATAACCTTTACCAGACTGATAGATCTCAATTACTTCTGTTCTCATTTGTTCCTGAATTTCTTTGGATCTTGGCATGATGTCTAGCTTTTGAGGTGCTTTTGGTCTACTTCTCTGTGTCAGGCAGCTCCTATTTAAGTGATTTCTTGATTGAAACAGGTGTGGCAGTAATCAGGCCTGGGGGTGGCTACGGAAATTGAACTCAGGTGTGATACACCACAGTTAGGTTATTTTTTAACAAGGGGGCAATTACTTTTTCACACAGGGCCATGTAGGTTTGGATTTTTTTTCTCCCTAAATAATAAAAACCATCATTTAAAAACTGCATTTTGTGTTTACTTGTGTTATATTTGACTAATGGTTACATGTGTTTGATGATCAGAAACATTTTGTGTGACAAACATGCAAAAGAATAACAAATCAGGAAGGGGGCAAATAGTTTTTCACACCACTGTATCTTGTGTATTGCACCTTTTGACTCTGGAGGACGATATTTCGTCCTACTGTGTACTGTAAGTATATTGTTAGGATGACAATAAAGTTCTACTTGACTTGACTTGAATAATGCATTGGGGAAATTCTCACAGGTGGCGCAGTGGTAGTGCTGCTGCTTTGCAATAAGGAGACTGTGGAAAATTGTGGGTTCACTTCCCAGTTCCTCCCTTGGTGGATAGTGCTTTGAGTACTGAGAAAAGCGCTATATAAATGTAATGAATTATTATTATTAACCGAAAATATCTTTTTTCAAAGTATGTATATATTAATAGTATGTGTACTAGTAGCATTGTGGAAAATCCAATCATACAAACAAAGGACCAGTTCTCAACTTATGAGAGCGGAGAAGCTGATAGAGAGGTGATGGGGTCAGGTGGGCTTTTCATACAGTCCTCTAATATTGTGGTCATTCGCATCAATAGTGTCTTCACACCAAACCTCCACAGAATTTAAAGGCTGTCTGTTACCTGCACTGCCAGTGTTGCCTTTCTCTCGTCCACTAGGTGGCGGTATAGTCACAGAATGTGATGTGCTTTAAGTAGAGAAAGACTGGAGAACAGATTCTGAAATGGAGTCGTGGGGTTCCCTGTGACTGGAAGCTTTCATCTGAAACAACTCGTGTTTTTAATCCTGGACTCCTACCTTAATTAAGCAACCACTTAAGCTGTTATTTCCTTGTTTGTGTTTTTGGTATTAATTAAGACATTACAAAGCTGGGCTTGATAAATTTTTATTAGAGTACTAGTAAGCATTTATGTTTGTTTGTTACATGGGCGAAACTTCATATTTTTATATATTTGGTTTTAAGATTTTTACCATCATCGCCCTCATTTTCACCTCTCTTTACCATTTTTTTTGTTTATTTGTACTAATGAGGATGGTGTGGGGTCTGACTCTGAACAGTGATGTTTGCCCTGGGTCTTCTCCATTCCCTATTCTTCTTCTTCTTCTTCTTTTGGCTGGTCCTGTTAGGGGTTGCCACAGCGGATCATCTGTCCGCATACGGATTTGGATTTAGATCCGGACTCATTGCTGGCCACTTCAGAATTCTCCAGCGCTTTGTCTTCAACT
>JANRMT010062789.1:13610625-13625913 GCA_026402145.1 Polypterus bichir lapradei
GCTGGTCCCGTTAGGGGTTGCCACAGCGGATCATCTGTCCGCATATGGATTTGGCAAAATTTTACACCGGATGCCCTTCCTGATGTAACCCTCCCCATTTATCCGGGCTTGGGACCGGCACGAAGAAACACACTGGTTTGTGCATCCTCTATTAATTTCTATTATTTGGATACAATTACAGCAACAAAATGAATTGAAAGGAAAATGACAAAGGAGAATGAAGTGTTTAAAGTGATTCCAGACATACATATATTTCTGAATCTATATAAATAATAATCAAAATGCCTTCTGTTTGTCTTTAGAGTTTTTGGAGTTTGCACATGAAGGCCCTTTTTTCCAACCCTCAGATCGCATCATGTCAGTTTGTTTGCTTGTTTGTTCACCAATCATGCAAAAATGGCTGAACTGATTTTCATGAATATTTGCGTGTAGCTTGCCATTGGTCCAACTTCAAATATAAGCTGTACTGCATTTCAAAAATTTGTAAGGGGGGCAACCCAGAAACTGCATGTTATTCTATAATGGCTAAGTCAATTTTAATGAAGTTTTACATGTATGATAAGCTAAATCAACTTAAAGTTCAGGCTTTGCATCTTTTTCAAAAATGTAATTGGGAAGGATGGTTGTCCCTTTTGGGTGATATTGGCAGAAAACGCATCATTTGAAAACCCATCCATTATCCAACCCGCTATATCTTAACTACAGGGTCACGGGGGTCTGCTGGAGCCAATCCCAGCCAACACAGGGCGCCAGGCAGGAAACAAACCCTGGGCAGGACGCCAGCCCACCGCAGTAGAAACATAAAAACAAGGATACAGACTCACAGGACAAATAATACAGCCAATCAATTGATCAATAAATTTACTTTCTGTGGATATTTCAAAATGAACTTAAAGAGTGTGTCGTGTGAAAGCATTGACACACTGTGGTGGAATGAGCCTGTGGCTAAAAGTGCTTGAAGAGAGCGCCCCCTGGAGGGGATTTTTCATGATGGTAACTAATTTTGCCATCCTCCTCTTTTTCATAACCACTTCTCGTGTGTCCATTTCGCCCTGTAATGGAGCAGGCTTTCAACAACAACACTTATTTATATACTACACTTTCATGCAAAGAATGTCACTCAAAATGCTTTACAAGATTTGAAAGAGAAAGTGACAAGAAAAGGAAAAATACGATTAGGCAAGAATATTAATGAATAAGTAGCAAAGAAAAAGTAAAGTAATTCATATTGTCTAATTTTATAAAGCACATATATAATTAATAGAAGGGTAGTGTCCTTATATACAATATCATAATGTACTGTAAGTCACGAAAGATGAGTTTGGTATTTCCTGATAAGTTTGTTCCGGCTTTGTGCATTTTTCAAACTCCATTTGCTTCCCCAGGAGACCACAGCATAGAACAAAACGCTTGCTACTATGGACTGGTAGAACATTTCCAACAGTTTGCTGCACACATCAAAAGACCCGAGTCTCCTTAGCAAGTCCAGTCTGCTCTGGTCCTTCTTGTCCAGACAAGTCCAGTTTGTTGTTCACGTGAACCCCCAGGTACTTGCAGCTCTGCACCATCTCCACGTCCTCCTGCTGAATGTTGACAGGTCTCAGAGGCTCCTTGACGTACTGGAATTCCACCAGCAGCTCTTAGGTCGTGCTCATGCCGAATTGCACCACAAGACGAAGTCCTCCACGACTGTAATCTGACTCATCTGCATTATTAATGTAGCCTGTGATGGAGGAATCATCTGAACATTTCTGTAGATGGCCAGCTCTGGTATTGTGCTGGAAGTCCATTGTGTAGATGAGTGCTTCCCAAACTCGGTCCTGGGGACCCATTGTGGCTGCAGGTTTTTGTTACAACCAACTTCCGTTTTTCGTTGGACAATTAGCCTAATTAAGTGAGTCATTTTCTGTGCTTTGGAGTCGATGTAGAAATTACAAACTAAGTTTGGTAGATTTTTATTAAAATGTAATAAACAGTTATATGGGGAATATTTAGTTGTCAAAGTGAACTTTATTGTCACCTGAACCATATACAAGTATACAGATAGACGAAATTGCGAAGCTCAGGGTCCACAGTGTAACATGAAGTGCAAATAATAAATTAAAAATAGAATTAAAATGAAAATTTAAAACACAAACAAGACAAGACACAGAAGTAGCAGCGATATTGATGTGTAGTTAGCAATATGAACATTGATGCAATGTATGGTATTTGCAGTCTAGATACATAAATATGGTCAGTAGATATGTAATATAATAAATAAATAATAGATATAGATAATAAAAAAATTATCAGTGTATGATAATAGTTGTTTAAGACGTGTCAACAATGACAACAACAAGATTTATTTATATAGCACATTTTCATACAAAAATGTAGCTCAAAGTGCTTTACATAATGAAGAATAGAAAAATACAAAAAAGTAAAAGAAAATAAAATAAGTCAACATTAATTAACAGAATAAGAGTAAGGTCCGATGGCCATGGAGGACAGAAAAAACAAAAAAACTCCAGACGGCTGGAGAAAAAAATAAAATCTGCAGGGATTCCAGACCATGAGATCGCCCAGTCCCCTCTGGGCATTCTACCTAACATAAATGAAGCAGTCCTCTTTGTATTTAGGGTTCTCATGGAAGGACTTGATGATGATGGTCATGCAGACTTCTGGCTTTTAGTCCATCAATGTTGGAGCATCATGATGCTTTGAGTAGGTGGTGGTGGTGCAGACCGCCACCACAAAGAAACCGGAAAAAGAAACAGAAGAGAGAGTAGGGGTCAGTACGGGTTTTAGAGCCACCATAAATAGTTATTATAATGAATTAAGATATACAGAGTATCAGGATTAAAGTAAGGTGAAATTATGAGAAGGCCATGTTAAAGTAATGTGTTTTCAGCAGTGTTTTAAAGTGCTCTACTGTATCAGCCTGGCGAATTCCTATTGGCAGGCTATTCCAGATTTTAGGTGCATAGCAGCAGAAGGCCGCCCGCCTCACCACTTCTTTTAAGTTTTGTTCTTGGAATTCTAAGCAGACACTCATTTGAGGATCTAAAGTTACGATTTGGAATATAACGTGTCAGGCATTCTGATATATAAGATGGAGTGAGATTATTTAAGGCTTTATAAACCATAAGCAGAATTTTAAAGTCAATTCTGAAAGACACAGGTAACCAGTGTAGTGACATCAAAACTGGAGAAATGTATTCGGATTTCCTTTTCCTGGTTAGGATTCTAGCAGCTACATTCTGCACTCGTTGCAAACGATTTATGTCTTTTTTGGGTAGTCCTGAGAGGAGTGCGTTACAGTAATCTAGTCGACTGAAAACAAACGCGTGAACTAATTTCTCAGCATCTTTTAATGATATAAGAGGTCTAACTTTTGCTATGTTTCTTAAGTGAAAAAATGCTGTCCTAGTGGTCTGATGAATATGCGATTTAAATGTGACAGGTCAGAATGTTTCACAGCAGAAGGATATCAGTCCTTAAAGGTCAGTATGAGTCTTTCAGTTCTTTTCTCCATGCACACTCGTCTTTGCAGGATAGCGGTTTTCATGTATAAATGTTCTGTTTCCAGAGGTGGTTGAGGCCGTGTGGAAGATCCCAGGGGGCAGCACGGTGTTAAGGAGTCTGACAGCTTGGGGGTAAAAACTCTCCTGCAGCCTGGTAGATCTGGCTCTGATGCTGCAGTATCTTCTCTTGGATGGCAGAAGTGTGAAAAGTCCATGTGAGGAGAGTAAGGGGGTCCTGGTCAATGCTGCAGGCCTTGCGGACACTGCATTTGTAGAATATATCCTGTAGTGAAGGGAGAGGCACCCCAATAATGTTCTCTGCTGTCATCACTATCCTTTGCAGGCGCTTGCGGTTGGATATGTTGCAGTTGCCATACCAGACAGTGATGCAGCTGGTCAGAACACTCTCAATGGTGCCTCTGTAGAACATGGTGAGGATGGATGGGAGAAGACATGCTCGCTTCAGCCGCCTCAGGAAGTGTAGTCGCTGCTGGGCTTTCTTGATTAGTGATGAGGTGATATGCGTCCACGTAAGTTCCTCAGTTATGTGCACACCAAGGAACTTGGTACTCCTAACTATCTCCACATCTAAACTGTTGATGCTGAGTGGGATGTGGGCAGGACGTGATTTTCTGAAGTCCACGATTATCTCTTTTGTCTTGTCGACATTGAGAGATAGATTGTTGTCTTCACACCATGCTGACAGCCGTTTCACGTCATCTCTGTATGCTCTTTCATCATCCCTGCTTATCAGTCCCAGCACCGTCGTATCATCCGCAAACTTGATGATGTGGTTGGTGTTGTGCATGGCTGTGCAGTCGTGAGTCAGCAGGGTAAACAGCAGTGGACTAAGCACACAGCCCTGCGGCGCTCCAGTGCTCAGTGTAATGATGTTGGAAGTGTTGTAGCCCATCTGAACTGACTGGGGCCTCTCTGTCAAGAAGTCCAGGATCCAATTGCAGAGGGTGGTGTACAGGCCCAACCTGCTGAGTTTTACAACCAGCTTTTGAGGGATGATTGTGTTGAAGGCAGAGCTAAAGTCTATGAATAGCATCCTGACATATGTGTCTTTTTTATCCAGATGTGTCAGGGAGAGGTGAAGAGCAGAGCATATGGCATCCTCAGTTGACCTGTTTGAGCGGTAAGCAAACTGAAGAGGGTCAAGGGAGGCAGGGAGATTAGTCTTTATGTGTGACATGTGTGTGACATGTGTGACACAGTTTTTTTAAGTCATTAACAATATTTTCAACCTAATTTTCATTCTGCTTTTCCAGGTGTTCTGGTTATTTAATTGATTATTCGCTAATTAGCGAGTCTGACACTAAAGTCGTTGCTGCTTTCATCATCCTGGGTGTCTGCTGTGCTGGTTGTTAATTGTCACTAAATGAAGGGAGCAAACTACACAGGAAAAGGGGAAAATAATAGGAAAAGAACAAAAGAGAGTTAAGCATCTATAGCTTTAGAAAAAAATAGAAATATTTCTAAATGTCTTATAAATGTAAAAACCACACTGTTTTGTTTTTCTGAAAACAGAATAAGAGAGGAGTAAAAAAGTCCAGCTAATTAAATGAGATCAGTTGTTATCGATTATTATCTCCGATTGTGAATCTGGTTGGAACAAAAACCTGCAGCCACAGGGGGTCCCCAGGACGAGTTTGGGAACCACTGGTGTAGAGGAAGGGAGGCAGGACAGTTCCCTGAGGTTCTCTATTATTAAACACCACACTATTATTGTTGATAGAGGTTCAAATCTAGACTTTACACACCCTGTTCTGAAATATTGAAGGGCTGTAATGGAGAGAAAGAGAAGAACAAAAGCAACACCACGCTATGCTGCCAAAACCATTCAGCCGATGGTAAAGAATTTAGCACGTCCTTTAGGTCTGGCCCTACTTACAGTGAAGGCTATCAGTGATTCAGTGGAAACGCATGGGGTATGATGGGGGACCGACACATAAATCACGTATTACTCAAATACAGCAATGTCTACCATCTTGAAATTTTGTATTTTCATTATTGTTCATGCAGTTTAAAATATAAGCTTTGTTGAGTTTTAAGTATTTCATTAGGGAGGCTCAACACCACAAAAACCACACGTTACTCCAAAAACAGCTCAGTAGTCGTTCATGATATTTTGCACGTATATTACAGTTAACCTAACGTAACATACAACATGGAGTTTACGGAGTTAAAAAGTTTCAACATGAACAGGGATTTTTTAAATAAAGAGAAAAACCTCAAACACTTATGGCGTTCCCTCAGCTTACAAGCCGTATCTATGACTCACTTACTCAACAAGCCCACCAGTTTATTAATGTGGGTTTACACATTTATTTGTGAAACCACAGGAAATACAAAGAAGTAGCTTTCATGGATCCAACGCAGCAAGGAGTTACTGTGATTATGAAATTCAGTCAGACACAAAAAGAAGCAATTCTCAACTTCTGAGAGCGGAGAGGTTGATAGAGAGCTGATGGGGTCAGGTGGGCTGACCCCTCTTAATTCTTTGGATTTTTGTTTCTCATTGGCTGAGCTTTCAAAGTAGCAACTTCCTTTCAATATCTGACATGCCTTATGGAAAACAGTAGTATTTCAGCAGTGACATTAAGTTTATTGGATTAACAGAAAATATGCAATATGCACCATAACAAAATTAGACAGTTGCACAAATTTGGGCACCGCAACAGAGATATGACTTCAATACTTACTTGAGCCTCCTTTTGCAAATCAAACAGCCTCTAGACGCTGTCCTCCTATAGCCTTTGATGGGTGTCTGGATTCTGGATGGAGGTATTGTTGACTATTCTTCCACACAAAATCTCTCCAGTTCAGTTCAATTTGATGGCTGCTAAGCATGGACAGCCTGCTTCGAATCATCCCATAGATTTTCGATGATATTCAAGTCATGGGACTGTGACGGCCATTCCAGAACATTGTACTTCTCCCTCTGCATGAATGCCTTTGTAGATTTCCAACTGTGTTTTGGTTCATTGTCTTGTTGGGATATCCAACCCCTGCGTAGCTTCAACTTTGTGACTGATCCTTGAACATTATCCTGAAGAATTGGTTGATACTGGGTTGAATTCATCCGACCCTCGACTTTAACAAGGGCGCCAGTCCCTGAACTAACCACACAGCCCCACAGCATGATGGAACCGCCACCAAATTTGACAGTAGGTAGCAGGTGTTTTATTGGAATGCGGTGTTCTTCTACCATGCAAAGCTCTTTTTGTTATGACCAAATAACTCATCAGTCCAAAGCACTTTGTTCCAAAATGACTCTGGCTTGTCTAAATGAGCATTTGCATACAACAAGCGACTCTGTTTGTGGTGTGAGTGCAGAAAGGGCTTCTTTCTCATCACCCTGCCATACAGATGTTCTTTGTGCAAATTGCGCTGAATTGTAGAACGATGTACAGATACACCATCTGCAGCGAGATGTTCTTGCAGGTCTTTGGAGGTGATCTGCGGGTTGTCTGTATCCATTCTCACAATCCTGCGCATGTGCCGCTCCTGTATTTTTCTTGGCCTAACAGACCTGCTGGGTTTAACAGCAACTGTGCCTGTGGCCTTCCATTTCCTGATTCCATTCCTTACAGTTGTAACTGACAGTTTAAACCTCTGAGATGGCTTTTTGTAGCCTTCCCATAAACCATGAGACTGAACAATCTTTGTTTTCAGATCTTTTGAGAGTTGCTTTGAGGATCCCATGCTGTCTGTTGCTCTTCAGAGGAGAGTCAAAGGGAAGCACAACTTGCAATTGACCACCTTAAATACCTTTTACCACTCATGATTTGACACCCCTGTCTGTGAAGTTCAAGGCTTAACGAGCTCATCCAACCAATTTGGTGTTGCAAGTAATCATATTGAGCAGTGACAGGCATTCAAATCAGCAAAATGACAAGGGGACCCACATTTGTGCACAGCCAGTTTTTCACATTTGCTTTAATTTCATACAACTAAATACTGCGCCACTAAAAATCTTTGTTCGGAAAACACCCCAGTACTCAGATGTTCCTAGGAAATGAAAGACATACCACTGGTATCTTTTTTGTTGAAAGTAGAGTCAATTATTATGCAGGCTGAGAGGGTTCGCAAACTTTTCATATGACTGTATTTGCAGTGAGTATGACAAATCCCCCAAATGAAAAACAAGAACACAAAAACTAGAAATCTTCTTAAATAAAAATGCAGAAATGAAGATCCTACACAAAAACACAGTCCTTCCAATAGTAAGATCTATAAAAAATATTTACAAGGAGAAAAATCAGTATATATACATAGAAATAAATACATAAGGTGCACCACAAACCCAATTCACATAAATACCTTCACAAAAACTATTCTATCACTAGGAAATTATATACAGGCGTGTGCAAAAGTAGGTTTACAGTTTTTTGTATGGAAAAAGAAATGCAGGTTATGGTTGCTACACTCAAGCACAATTTAATAAGAAGATAAATGATGCAAATAAATAATACAATAATTAATAAATAAACGGGTCCCTTGCATTTCAGCCAACAATGACAAAAGGGTTAACATTAAATAAATCTTAATTCTTAATCCCTTATATAAACATATCCAGGCAATACTGTACTCGGGCCTAGTTTCTTATAAATGTAAATTTCACACTAATGCAGTTTTTTGAATGTGGAATAAGACAAGAAAAAAGGCCATTAAAATTAAACCATAAGATCAATTATCGGTTAAATGACTGATTGTGAAACTGGCTGCAGCCACACGGAGTCCCCCAGAAGTGAACTTGAGAAGCCCTGCGCATGAACAGTACTGTAGTTCTCAGTGACTTCTCCCTCCCATTCTGGGATTATTTTCCTTGGTATCTTGCCTGGCGTGTCATAATGTCTGCAGTTTCAGGTGCCTCCTGGTTTTTTCCTTCCTGTAGCTGAATGTCAAGGGAAGCATTTTGAAAGCGTCACAACGTTCACTCCAGTTTTTCAACTGATTTCAATGCTAAAGGCACCTGTGGTTGCGATTTGACTCGTTTTCAGAGTAATTTCTATTTGCCTCCGTGGATCAGTGCGACACCCTGTGTAGTGGGAAAATGGGCACCAGACTACACACTTGGGCATCTTGTAGTTCAGGACCAGTAGGGATCAAAAATGGTAGCTTTCTCCCAGACAGGGCGGCATAGACACAGAAAAAGGTTACATTTCAAACAGAAGTGGGTTTGTAGTTACAGGTGCACATCAAATAAGGTCAGGCTGGCTTTTTATACAGTCCTCACCGCAAATGACACACAAAACACAAAGAAGCAATGTCCGCCCCACCCGCCACCAAAAAATAGCGAAACTGTACAATATTTACAGTGAGTATGGCAAGTCCCCCAACTGAAAAAATAAAAAATAAACACAAAAACTGGCAGTCTTCTTAAATAAAAATGCAGACTTGAGGATCCTACACAAAAACACGGTCCTTCCAATAGTAAGATCTACAAGAAATATTTACAAACAGAAAACTCTATATAAAAAAAAGTGCACCACAGACCCAATTCACATAAACACCTTCACAAAACTATACCGTTACTAAGAGATTATATGCAGGGTATGTAGGTTTACAGTTGATTGTATGCAAAAAGACATGCAGGTTATGATTGCTACACTCAAGCACACTTTAATAATAATATGAAAAAGATAAGTGATGCAAATAAATAATACAATAATGAATAAATAAATAATAGTACAAGAATAAAGTCTGTGTTTCGCATACTCGCAACTATAAACCTACTTTTGCCCACTCCTCTCTCTCTCTCTCTCTCTCTCTCTCTCTATATATATATATATATATACTCAGCAAAAAAAGAAACGTCCCTTTTTCAGGACTGTGTATTTCAACAATAATGTTTTAAAAATCCAAATAACTTTACAGATCTTCATTGTAAATTGTTTAAACAATGTTTTCCATGCATGTTCAATTAACCATAATCAATTAATTAACATGCACCTGTGGAATGGTCGTTAAGACCTTAACAGCTTACAGAAAGTAAGCATTTAAGGTCACAGTTCTAAAAACGCAGGACACTAAAGAGACTTGTCTACCGACTGTGAAAAACACCCAAAGAAAGATGCCCAGGGTCCCTGCTCATCTGCGTGAACGTGCATTAGGCATGCTGCAGGGAGGCATGAGGACTGCTGATGTGGCTAGGGCAATAAATTGCCATGTCCACAGTGTGAGACGCCTAAGACAGCGCTACAGGGAGACAGGAAGGACAGCTGATCATCCTCGCAGTGGAAGACCACGTGTAACAACACCTGCACAGGATCGGTACATCCGAATATCACACCTGCGTGACAGGTACAGGATGGCCACAACAACTGCCCGAGTCACACCAGGAACACACAATCCCTCCATCAGTGCTCAGACTGTCCGCAATAGGCTGAGAGAGGCTGGACTGAGGGCTTGCAGGCCTGTTGTAAGGCAGGTCCTTACCAGACATCACCAGCAACAACGCCGCCTATGGGCACAAACCCACCTTCGCTGGACCAGACAGGAGTGGCAAAAAGTGCGTGAGTTTCTGCATGACAGCAATGTCAGTGTTCTGCCATGTCCAGCGAAGAGCCCAGATCTCAATCCCATTGAGCACGTCTGGGACCTGTTGGATCGCAGGGTGAGGGCTAGGGCCATTCCCCCCAGAAATGTCCAGGAACTTGCAGGTGCCTTGGTGGAAGAGTGGGGTAACATCTCACAGCAAGAACTGACAAATCTGGTCCAGTCCATGAGGAGGAGATGCACTGCAGTACTTCAAGCAGCTGGTGGCCACACCAGATACTGACTGGTACTTTTGATTTTGAGCCTCCCTTCATTCAGGGACACATTGTGAAACATTTTTAGTTTATGTCTTATGGTGTTGACTCTTTTAGTGTTCATACAAATATTTACACATTAAGTCTACTGAAAGTAAAAACAGTTGAAAGTCAGGGGACGTTTCTTTTTTTGCTGAGTATATATATTGTCGCAGATGACGCTCTTGTCCACCTCTTCAACCCTCAGGTACCAGTCCAGACACCGGATAAAAGTCCAAGACTTCTTTATTAAATAACAATAACGTGCACAAAGCACCTTCCTCTCCACACTACTCATAAACTAAATCAAGACAACAATAATACTCTCTCCTCCTCGGCCCTCCTTCTCCTGTAGGGCCTTCCTGAACCCCATGCATGCTCAGCCACTGGTGTCTCACAGTGTGGACAAGCTGGGGCAAAATTAAAACGTTCGCTTGTACGTCAAATGTTTAAAAATGTTAAAATGGCCTTTACCTTTTGGACTTTTAGTATTTTCACACTGGTGTTCCTTTGAACTGGTGAGGCCTGGTAGGCCCATTACAACAATCAGCTGGCACTGAAAACTCAGAAGAGAATTTCACACAATCTGAGTGAAACTTGACACCCTTATTATATTGTAAAATGCTTGAAGCCTATTGATTTTGAACAAAATTGATCCAGTAGATTTAGTTCGAAGGAGACAACATTTTTTCTGCTCCATTTGCAACGCAATTAAGTAAAGTGAACTAAAGATTTTTTTTCCCCCCAACAGGATGAGATTCTTCCATTTTATTCCCATGTAATAAAATGTTGGCCTGCAATAGTTTACTGCTAAGATCACAGCTTTATGCAGGGATAGACAAGTTCTGAACCCAACTTAAGAAAAATAGATATACTGTATGAACAAATCATATTTGTTCAAGAATAATCCTTCCATCCGTGCATTAAGGAGACGTATATAAGGGCTCAAATATTATCTTGTGTTGTATTATAAAAATATAATTAATTCCATCATTAAGGTTTTGGCTAAAGATTTACAGCTGGTACCCTTCCTGATACTAAGCACCTCTCTTTATCCAGGCTTGGGATTGGCACCAAGTTGGGCTGGTAGATTCAAGAAGAGTTGTGTATTCAAAAAGACATTGCGTTGTGTAACACCAGAAAAGAGGAAGTGGAGAGGAAGTTGGAAGAATGGAGAAGGGCATTGGAAGATAAATGGGAAGAAGAAGACAATAGAAGAGGTGCAATGGTGATTAGAATTCAGAAGTTAGCCTCCACGTCGAGCTGTTGAAAAGAATGGAGACGTTTAAACATCTAGGATCAGTGGTAGCCAGAGATGGAGAATTAGATGTACAGATAACCCACAGAGTGAAGTGTAGATGGAACAATTGGAAGAATTAAGGTGAAGGTTAAGGTGTTTAAGACAGTGGCAACACCAACAATGATGTGTGGCGCTGGGACATGGGCAGTAATGTGGGCACACGAGAAGAAGCTGGATGTGGCAGAAATGAGAATGTTGAGATGGATGTGAGAAGTTACAAGAAAGAGCAGAACAAGAAACAAGAAATCAGAAGTACAACACAAGTGGGAGTAAAATCTAAGAATATTCAGGACAGGAAGTTGGAGTGGTATGAGAATGTGATGAGGGGGGACAATAAATATGTAGGCAAAAGACTGATGGGAATGGAAGTCCAGGGGAGGAGAAAAATGAGGGAGACAAAGACAAAGAAGATCTGAAGGAAAAGGGGTCTGACAGGCGAGGAGGTTTCAGGATCGAGCTCTTTGGAGAAGGTTGATCAAGCACATCGACCCCACACAGAGGTGGGAAAAGCAGAAGAGGAAGGAGATTTTATTGTATGAATTAGCTTTGCAGTCCTCAGATATTAAAAAACATTTTGTGATGGATAGTGACTCCTGTGATCCTGAACTGAGAAAGAGTGTTATAAAATGGATAGATGGTTATAAAAACATTTGAATATCAATGAAGACATTTTGTGCTTGGACTGTATAATGTGCTAGTGAGACCACATCTGGAATTCCTTCACAAAAGTCTTAATCTTAAATCCATGCAGTGGGTGCACCTGCCACCCAAACCTGACAAGGACAGACTCGGGACATAAGTTCAGCACACACGGTTTATTTTTTTTTTTCTTTTTCCACGTGGGAAACGCTTCCCCCCATTTCCCACCTGCATAGCACAGTCCAAGCACAAGCACAACCACTCTTTTCTTCTTTTTCTTTCTCTTCTCTCTCTCTTCGCCTCCACTCCTCCTCCAGCAAGCTTTGTCCACCTCCTCCAAACTCTGGCTCTCAGAGTAGTGGCTGCTGGCTCCTTTATTTGGGAACCCGGAAGTGTTCCATACCTATGGCACTGCTGCAAGTCAGGGGTACTGCCCTCTAGCGTTCCAGGGGCGGTAATGTCCTGGATAAGCTTTCTCCTCTAGTCTTTCCAGTATAGAGGCGTCCCGGCCACCTGACACAGCAGTGAAGAGCAACTACAGTGCCTTTAGAAAGTATTCTGGCCCTTTTACTTTTTACACATTTTGTTATGTTGCGATCTTATGCTAAAGTCCATCTATCCATTTTCTAAACCAGCTACACCCTGAGTACAGTTGCAGGAAATCTGGAGCCTATCCCAGCAAGTACAGGGCACCAGTCCATCACAGGGTGTATGCTGAAATTATTTAGATTCATGTTATCCCTTGTCAATAAACATTTAATACCATACAATGACAAAGCAAAGACAAGATTTTAGACATTTTAGCAAATTTATTAAAAATAAGAAACTGAAATCTCACAGTGACACAAGTATTCAGACCCTTTATTCAATAGTTAGTTGAAGCCCCTTTGGCAGAGATTCCAGCCTGGAGTCTTCTTGGATTTGATGGGACAAAATTCACATGCCAGATTTGGGGATTTTCTGCCATTCTTCTCTGCAGATCCTGTCAAGCTCTGTCAGGTGGGATGGACAGCTATCTTCGGGTCACTCTAGAAAGTCCGGGCTCTGGCTGGGCAGCTCAAGAACATTCACAGAGCTGACCCAAAGCCTTCTATAGGAACATTGTGCCATTGGAAGGTGGGTTTTCACCCTAGTCTAAGGTCCGGAGCACTTTGAAATAGGTTTTCATTTAGGGTATCATTATACTTTGCTCTGTTCAGTTTTCTCTCAGCCTGCCACTAAAAAAATAAACCTCACAACATGATGCTGCCACCACCATTCTTCACTGTTGAAATGGTATTACACAGGTGATGAGCAGTGCCTGGTTTCATTCAGACATTACTTACCGCCATCATGAGCACAGTTAATGAACCGCAAGGGACTGTGTGTTTTGCTCAGCCTTTACAGGACTGGGGCCTGTCCCTTGAGGTGATGGGTAGGTGGCTCCTGCTTGTTGGGAGACCACCCACAAAATACAAAGAACAAACCAGAAGATACTTGGATGCATCCATCCATCCATTATCCAACCCACTATATCCTAACTACAGGGTTATGGGGATCTGCTGGAGCCAATCCCAGCCAACACAGGGCACAAGGCAGAAAAACAAACCCCAGGCAGGGCGCCAGCCCACCACAGGGCTACTTGGATGCAAAGAAACAAAATAATGTTAACATAAAAAAAAAACAACACTCATAAGAACAGAATTTTATTCCAAGACAAGTGGGGAACCTTGGTTTCATGACAAAACACTTGGCATAGTCGGCAGGATTCATGCAGTGGATGGGTGCAGTTTAGTGGTGGTGTTGCACAGAAGGTGGGGGATGAGTGAGAGAGAGCTCAGTTGACGTCACCAGGAAGCAACGTGCTTACAGTGCGTACAACGCAGTCCCTGTGCATGTGACCATGGGAGTTTGTCGGTGTAATTCCATGAAAAACTAATCCAAATAGGCAAAACAAATGACCTTAGTGGCATTTTGCGTGGTATGATAGCTAGCACTAGGTGCATTGTTACTGATATTTCACAAATGGCTGGTATCATATGCTCAATTGTTTCAGGAGTTTACTAAGAATGGTGCAAAACACAATCAGGGATGGACCATCCTGTAAATGAAAACAGCTTATGGGTCAGAGGGGGTCAAAGGAGGATGGCATGAATTGTATAAGCTTTATTTGTAGGGATGGCTGCAAAAAAACTTTTAATCTCACGTTTTTATGGAGACCAGAGACAACAAAGTTCCTGACACAATAGACTTCAATGGGGACCAATGCTGAAAAATGGCAAACAATATTAATGAAAAAAATTTGTCATTAGTCGTCTCATATAATCCACACCTCAAGTCATCTATGCGCATGATCAGAACTGGCATGATGCATGCTTATTTTGCTCAATCATTGTTAAATAAATGCTTATGGAAAACTGGCGCAGTACACACAAAGACCAAACTTTTGAACTGAAGACCTGTCTTTTCTCCCTTTCATTGACCAAGAGTAGTGTCTGCATGAGATGCCCAGATATATGCCTGCGCTCTCCCAAACAGATGTACTTCTGATAAAATGTTGGCAAAAAAGACACTTCTGGAATATCCTCTTTTGAACAACTGGGGGCTGAACTCAAACAAGAACAATCTTTTGGATTTGAAGATCTTCCTCCATCCTCACCATTTCTGTGCTGCTCTTTTAACAGCCAGTTGAATCCATGGATGCTCTAAGGGCAGAAAGAGCTTCAACTGCCTGTAAGGTCAAAATATTGTTTTGTTGAGTCAAGGTCCTCAAAAGTTGAATCTGCACATCACCTTCAAGTCCATTCATCCATATGTCTAATTATATGTTTCTGGCTCAACTGTCTGTTAGATCAATATATAGTTCAATAGAGGGGTCCTCAAAAGTTGAATCTGCATGTTACCTTCAAGTCCATTCATCAATATGTCCATCTTCTAAATTAATCCGGTTCTAGCTCAACTGTCTTTTAGATCAATGTATGGTTCAATGCAAGGATCCTCAAAAGTTAAATCTGCATGTCACCTTCAAGTCCATTCATTCATCTGTCCACCTTCTAAACTAATC
>JANRMT010062789.1:13649133-13660435 GCA_026402145.1 Polypterus bichir lapradei
TAGATAGATAGATAGATAGATAGATAGATAGATAGATAGATAGATAGATAGATAGATAGATAGATAGATAGATAGATAGATAGATTCCCCACTACAGATCGGTATAGTGACTGCATAGCAGTACTCGCCGCTCCATCTCACCTTCCCTTTTCCCCTCACTCAGGAACGAGGCAGTGCGAAGCGGCAGATATGAGGATCAGCACCTCCAAACCCGAGGTCAGGGTCCTCAGCAGGAAAAAGATGGACTGTCCTCTCTGAGTGGGAGGTGAGTTACTGTCTCAAGTAGAGGAGTTTAAATACCTCGGGGTCTTGTTAAGGAATAACAGAAGTGAAAGGCAAACTTTATTTCAGTGTGTGACCATTACGGATATCAGGTGAATGTGGCACTCTGATGGTAAATTATAGGGTGAGCAGATTTTCAAAGTCCCAAACTTGGACACCTGTGCATTATGTATGCCCACACATAAAGCCCATCCTCATTTGTTCAATGGCTACTTTATGTCGTTGTCATCTGAGAGGGGTCAAGGCACAGGAACAGAAAAAAAAAGCCCCATCACAAATGAACGCATAGGACTCCACCCAGTGCTTGAAGTGGAAACAAATAAATGGCAGTGCTGTCTGTTTTTGTCTGCTTCTTAGTTTTCATTATGATGCTGTTCAAATTCAACACAAGTTCTTGATAAAGAGTTTTGACCGCACTATTATTACATTGGTGGGGTTTATGGGGTCTTGTATCCTTGGAGTTTCTTAAATATTTTCTAAATATATTGTGAGGATGCTTGCATCAACAGAGCAATGTTTTATTAAATGGGCAGCCTGTTAACACCGAGACATTTTGATGTTCTTCAGTTATTTATAAGGACGCATAGCCTGAAATCGGGGCTGTCCCCATCACCAGAACTTCTGATCAGCCTACTACAATATAGTTCAAGTAAAGTAGTGAATCATTATAATCTGCAGATAGCGGAAGAGTGAGGTTAGTTTAGCTCAGCTTAAATACTAAGTAAATGTTTATTTGCTACGTGTACAGAGGCTTACATGCCACAGGGTACTTTATTCATATCTCGATAACCTTTCGTCTTCCCTGCTTGCATTTTATTCTCTTACTGTTAAGAAAATCGTTTAGCTTACCTGTTACAACTTAAAACATTCGGAGGAGGGAGGTGCTTCTCTTCTGTTCATGCTCAAGCCGCTGGGGAGACTTCATAAAGCAGAAGCATCTTGCTGATGCCAAGATTTCTTTGTGTGTCGCCATCTCCACTTGTTGATGGAGGATTTCCCTCCCGCGTATGCAGTCTGCTGGTGATTCATTATCTTGTAATGGGGATCTGTTTGCCATCAGTAGAGGCTATTGGAGGTGATAAAGAGGAAAAAAAGATATAAAATATAAAAAATATATAAGTTGGTGTAGCTGCTGTAAGAGTCAATCTTAGAAAGTTAATGCTTTAAATTAAACTCATATTAGTGTTTGCTTAATTTGAATATAATATAGTTTTCTTTCATAGCCATATACAATGCTATAGTCTTTTACCCCCCGTAAGTTAATACGAGATAGAACTTTCTTGCTATATCTGAGATACAATGTGTTAATTAAGTCAGTTTTAGTTGTTGTTTAGAACTGGTCCCATTGCTAGCAGGGAACGAAGACCCATTTACAGTATGGAATTGGGATTAGCATAAACTTTTCTGACTGTTTAGAACTGTACGCAAACTTCAAAATGTAACAAGATATGTAAGCTTTAAACAGAACTCTTCTTAAACAAGAACTTTTCTTTTCTTTGTAATATCAATTCTTTCTCTATTTTTGTGCAAACTATTTTACTTTGAATTTGTACTAAAGTTTTTAAAATGAAGATATTTTGTCTGTGGAATCATTTCAACATGTCAAGCTTATCCCAGAATCCCATGAAGCATACTGAAGCTGCAGAACTTTGGTAATTTTGGATAAACGCAGCTACAGCCGCTGTCAAGATAAAACTGAAAAAGTAAAGTAATTCTTAGTTGAAGTCACACGGAATGTTTGTTTGTTTGTTTAAAAGGTGAACTGAACAACATGTAGCAGTCCGGTGACGCTAAGATTCACACCGTCGAAGAGACAATGATTTATTTATTTCTTTGGATGAGTTTCCAGGGACACACCCAGCCTGGGACTGACCCGCACACACTCACAAGCAGAGACACAAAACCAACGAATGAATAAATAATATTTTAAATGAAAATCAAATACAAAACAACAACAATCAGACAAACCCACCCTTTGACCTATGGAGATACAGATGTAACATAACCATGAACCACAACAACAAACGCTCACGACAACGTCCTTATAAAGTCCAATATGGCAAAAGCAGGTGAAATGTTATGGAGTGCAGATGAGAATACCAAGAACAGCTTCCATAGAAAATGAGTGAAACAGTCTTACCGGTAGTCCTGAGTGGCGAGGGGTGATATTTTAAGGTGCGCTCCTTTTGAAGACACACGACAATTAATTCACCACTATACACACGATAGGCAGGCAGGCACAAGACACTCCATTCATCCTAACGGGAAATGATCCAGGGCACAATTGACTTTTTAGGCGACACGCTGGACAGTATACACAAAAACACAGATCTTTGTTGCTCCGTCAGGCCCCCCTTTTCAACTTTCCCGCTGGCCTCTTCCATCCCCAGCAGCCCCTACTTCCGTTCCAGTCACCCTATGCGGGGAATCCCTCCTTGGGCTGCTGGGAAATGGAGTCCAAATCTCACTGGGAACAGGTTCGACTTACTGCCGGCAATGCGAACCAAGCTCTGACACCGGTTGTACAGGGACCGAACAGCTCTTATTAGGGGGTCCAGTACCCCATAATCATGGAGCACCCCCCACAGGATTTCCCGAGGGACACATTCGAATGCCTTTTCCAAGTCCACAAAACACATGTAGACTGGTTGGGCAAACTCCCATGCACCCTCCAGGATTCTGCTAAGGGTGTAGAGCTGGTCCACTGTTCCGCGACCAGGACAAAAAACACACTGTTCCTCCTGAATCCGAGGTTCGACTATCCGACGGACCCTCCTCTCCAGGACGCCTGAATAGACTTTTCCAGGGAGGCTGAGGAGTGTGATCCCTCTGTAGTTGGAACACAACCTCCAGTCCCCCTTTTTAAAGAGGGGGACCACCACCCCGGTCTGCCAATTCAGAGGCACTGTCCCCGATGTCCATGCGATGTTGCAGAGACGTGTCAACCAAGACAGTCCTACAACATCCAGAGCCTTGAGGAACTCCGGGCGTATCTCATCCATCCCCGGGGTCCTGCCACCAAGGAGTTTTTTGACCACCTCGCTGACCTCAGCCCCAGAGATAGGGGAACCCACCTCCGAGTCCCCAGGCTCTGCTTCCTCATTGGAAGGCATGTTAGTTGAATTGAGGAGGTCTTCGAAGTACTCCCCCCACCGACCCACAACGTCCCGAGTTGAGGTCAGCAGCGCACCATCCCCACCATATACGTTGTGAACGCTGCACTGCTTCCCCCTCCTGAGACGCCGGACGGTGGACCAGAATCTCCTCGAAGCCATCCGAAAGTCGTTCACCATGGCCTCCCCAAACTCCTCCCACGCCCGAGTTTTTGCCTCAGCAACCACCGAAGCCGCATGGTGCCAAGTGCACATGTGAACACCCCTATGCTTGAATATGGTGTTCATTATGGACAATCCCTGACGAGCACAAAAGTCCAATAACCAAACACCGCTCGGGTTCAGATCGGGGGGGCCATTCCTCCCAATCACGCCCTTCCAGGTCTCACTGTCATTGCCCATGTGAGCATTGAAGTCTCCTAGCAGTACGAGGGAGTCCCCAGAAGGTATGCCCTCTAGCACCCCCTCCAGGGACTCCAAAAAGGGTGGGTACTCCAAACTGCTGTTCGGCGCATACGCACAAACAACAGTCAGGACCCTTCCCTCCACCCGAAGGCGGAGGGAGGCCACCCTCTCGTCCACCGGGGTAAACCCCAATGTACAGGCTCCAAGTTGGGGGCCAATAAGTATGCCCACACCCGCTCGGCGCCTCTCACCAGTGGCAACTCCAGAGTGGTAGAGAGTCCAGCCCCTCTCAAGGAGCTCAGGCTTCTTCCCCTTCAGAGAGGTGACATTCTACGTCCCAAGAGCCAGCTTCTGTAGCCGAGGATCGGACCACCAAGGTCCCCGCCTTCGGCCACCACCCAACTCACACTGCACCCGCCCTCCTTGGCCCCTCCCATAGGTGGTGAGCCCATGAGAAGGGGGACCCACGTTGCCTCTTCGGGCTGTTCCTGGCCAAGCCCCATGGGTGCAGGCCCAGCCAACAGGCGCTCGCCATCGAGCCCCACCTCCAAGCCTGGCTCCACTGGGCGAGGGAAAACGCCGTCCAAATTTTTTATTCGTCATAGAAGATCTATTGAACCGCTGTTTCTCTCATCCCTCACCTAGGACCAGTTTGCCTTGGGTGGCCCTACCAGGGGCATACAACCCCGGACAACAGAGCTCCTGGGATCATTGGGACATGCAAACCCCTCCACCACGATAAGGTGGCAGTTCGAGGAGGGGCACTTTGGGCCCCTTTGTATCAATTGGGCATCATTTAATTGCCACAGCCTACCTGAGTATTGTTGCTGACCATGTCCATCCCTTTATGACCGCAGTATACTCATCTTCTGATGGCTACTTCCAGCAAGATAACACGCCATGTCACAAAGCTCAGATCATCTCACACTGGTTTCTTGAACATGACAAGGAGTTCACTGAACTCAAATGGCCTCCACAGTCACCAGATCTCAATCCAATAGAGCATCTTTGGGACGTGGTAGAACGGAAGATTCGTATTATGGAATGTTCAGCTGACAAATCTGCAAAATCCCTGAGATATGCTTCCAGCACCTTGTTGAATCTATGCTACGGAGAATTATGGGAGATCTGAAGGCAAAAGGGGGTCCGACCAGGGACTAGCAAGGTGTACCTAATAAAGTGGCCATCTGAATGTCTTTCTCAGATTGTGTTATATACCAATGATGCACTCTCTTCCTTTTGTGCCTGAAAATGAAAGCACCTACAGTTATAAATGATGGCTCTCGGCTCTTTGAAAACTTGATGTCAATTCTTCTTAAATCGATTTTCTCCGGCAGGAAGACAGAATTAGAAAGAACATCCAATCCAGATCAACTGAGTTAATAAAAGGGGAAGCCATCACCTTAATCAATAAAGTCTACTCAAGTTGTTCACCAGAAGCATTTTAAGGGGAAGTGAAAGACCACATGAAGAGCCGGTAATGCAACAAAATGAAAGAAGATATTCACACAATGGTGTGATGGCCCTTGACTCAGAAAGAAAGGGGGATTATAATCAACAGGCCCAAAATATGAGGGAAAGCTTCAAAGGAGACGTGTCAACCCAAAAACTGGTACAGGTTTCTATTATAAGCAATTGTTAACAAAATTCTCCTTTGCAAAATATTCATCCTTTTGATTGTGTCACATGTAGGAAGAATGTTGTGTTCTAAAGAACAGCGTAATGGAAGCGAGATGACGTGTTTCTTTTTCAAATTTTTTTAAAGGATAGTCAGGGTGGGCCGTGTGAAACTATCTAAACACTGTGACGGACGGCTGGAACCCTTCCCTGACTGGAACGCCTTCTTAATGGAAGGACTAGGGGGCAGAAAGTGTGTACAGGGCATTATCTCCCCCAGATCGCTAGATGGCAGTCCCCCTGGTTTGCTACAGTACCCCGGACTCTTACAGGGCACGCTGGGACTTGGAGCTTGGTTGTTCTGCCCTGTTGGGTTTCATGAGTACTGCCAGTGGGTCCTGCAGGGACTGTAGAGCTCTGCTTCATGGGTCTCCCACATTACCCTGAAGTGCTTCTACACCAAACCTATGGGAGCCTGGAAGTACTCCTGGGTATTAAATAATAGGCGCCAGCTGCCACTGCTCCAAGAGCCAAAGTCGAGAGGAAGAAGGACAAAGCTTACTGGAGGAGGAGTGGAGGAGGAAAGACAGAGACACAAAGAGAGAGAGAAAGAAGACAAAGTTCTGCAGTGAGCTGCCTTGTTCTTGCTTTATCGTGCTTACTTGCACTGTGCTTTGGTGGTTGGAAATAATAGGGAAGTGTTTCCCACAACAGAATGAAGCCTGTGTGTTGTGCTGAACTTGTGGCTGTGTCTGTCATTGTTGGGTTTGGGGAGCTGGAGCACCCCCTGCAGGTCACAACACATATAATGCCCAGGTTTTTTAAAAGGTGTGATGGAAACAAGGGTGTCAGCGAGTCCCAAACCCCCAAACACAAACACACAGTGAGTCCTGGGTTCAAACAGTGGAAGGTTTATTAAACTACTTCTTCCACAAAGTTGCAAACAGCACAAAAACACAAGTTTTCTCTCCCCACAATCCCTTTCTCTCATTACCACAGCACTGCCCTCCTCCAGTTGAGTGTTGTCTTCCTCCCTCCCAGCTCCAACTCAACTGGACAAGGGAGTGTGGTCCCTTTTCATTATGGACCCGGGAGTACTTCCGGTGCCAGGGTGATTGCCCGATAGAAGCTCTTTCGGGTCATGTGAAAGTCCATTATAATAGAGAGCTTGTCTCTCTGCAGCGCCCTCTTGCAGCACCCAGTGACCCTAACAGGGCTGCTCTGCCGGACTACATTTCCTGGCATGTCTTGCTGGCTTCCCACTGGGCACTGATATCCAGGTCCACTGCCATCTAGCGTGCTGGGGGAGTAAAAAAACCCCAGCGACATCTTGTCTTTTTTAGTGGGCTATCCGTCCATCCTTTTTGGCTCTGATCCCTTTCTCCTCCCTGGCCAGGATGACTATGTGCCTGTTAGGAGCATCCCGTCTGGATAAGGAACCATCCCCTGTTCTGGCCGGGATGCCCATCTAGCCCATGTGGCACCAACAAAGGGTAAAATGAAAACATGACAAAAGATGGTAAGTGGAATCTTTTCTAACAAATTTCTTTGTATGCTACTCTCATTAAGTTGATGCTTTAATGTATCAAAATTCGGACTCTCCTCACTGTGTGTTATAACACAGCCGCACTGATCTCACATGTTACACACACCTGGAATGTGCCATGGTTTTAAAATCTCTACAGCCATAAGGAACAATCACCTGTGATAGAAAATCAGGCAGCAGACAGAAAAAAGTTTGGGGATGGCCACCCAATATACTGAAAAATCAGCAAATGAAAAGCGGAATTCACAACTGAACTGACTAACAGGTTGAGTCCTCCTGTCTACTGCACAACTCGGTCACTTATCCCATGTGTCTGTTGTTCTTTAGGTAAAGAAAAACTTTCTAATGTTTAGGCAAAATTTACCCTTAACAAGTGTCGAGCTGTGTCCTCATGTTCTTGATAAACTCATTTCAAAGTCACCGTCTTGATCCACTGAAGTAATTCTCTTAATAATTTTAAACACTTCAGTCATGTCACCTCTTAATCTTCTTTTGCTTAAACTTTAAAGGCTCAGCTCTTTTTAATCTTTCCTCAAAACACATCCCTTTGTAGCCCTGCAGTCACCCTAGTCCCTCTTCTCTGGACCTTTTCTAGTGCTGCTATGTCCTTTTGTAGCCTGAAGATCAAAACTGCACACAGCACTCCAGGGGCCTCATGCATAACACCGTGCTTACAATTCACACTAAAACATGGCGTATGGACAAAAGCGGAAATGTTCGTATGCACAAAAAAATCCACATGCATAAATCTGTGCGTTTGCCAACTTCCACGTTCTTCCGCTCCATAAATCTTGGTCAGCGTGAAAAGTAATGCACATGCTCGTGCCTGCTGCCCCACCCCAACTCCTCCCAGAATTGAACCCCTTTGAATATGCAAATCAATATAAATAGCCCTTAAGCTCAGCATTTTGTGAAAAGGCAATGGTAAAAGCACAGGGGAAAATAGAAGAATTTCAGCGAATACCAAGTGGAGGCAAAGAAAACATACTATTTGTTGGTTTAAACAGTGGTATAAACAAGAAAAGGAAGTTGATCAAGTGATATAGAGTGTCGGAGAAACTCGAAAGCTCAAGCGTACAAAGTCGTACAGTGCCTGAAATAAAAAAAGTAGTGTTCATATATCAAAGTCGCTGTGATAAGGCGAGTCGTAGCCCACCGTCTGAGAGTCATATGAAAGCTTATTAGGGTACAGAAAAGAAAAAAAAATAGGGACACAGTGAGAAAAAAGCTTGAAACGTCAACTTTAATCATGTAGTTTATTTTGTCATCAAAGTAGAACATCGTAAACTTTATCTTTAAATCATTTAATTTACTAGTTTCTCAAATCCCATCTAAACTAAAGTAGCACGTTAAATGCTTTGTTTTGTATTTGATCTGTGTGCTCTATGTGTGTGAATCACTACGTGTTTCTTAAACGGGCTGTCTCTTTCTTCGACGGGCAACATAATCTATCACATTCGTGATATTACAGCTCTCTGAATAATTAAAATACTGAGATGTGTACATGATATCATTTTCATGATGATAGGAGTTAAAGCATGTTATTAAACATGGGAACACGGTGGCGCAGTGATTGCTCATGTCTCACGCAAGATGCTTGCTGCGCTCTTCGCGACCTTCGATGAAATAATTTATTGTAGCAGTACTGTCTCTTTCAAACGTACTGACCTCCAATTCCTGTCCTTTCTTTTCCTTCTCCAAGTAACCAATCGCCACACAATCAGCTCTACAGTATAATAGAAGTTAAGCCATCTGTAAGCTGAAAACGCTGATTCTTCAAAACTTTTAAGGAACATTGAAATATCTTCATAGTACGTGTTTAATTGTTCTATCCATCTATCCTTCCAGTGTCGTGTCAGCACCAGCAAGCACCCAGCGTGAGGCAGGAACAATCCATGAACAGGGCGCCAGCACCTTGCTAGTGCTGTGACACCGTGTCCTCACATGTTTAATTATTAACAATATAGATTATTTATATGAAGTTAACATTTTATCTGTATAATGTAATAAACATATTTTGCTGCATTTCATCTTAAAAATTATATCGTCATCATATGTAAATACGCACTTTATAAAATGGCTCAGGTTGTGCAATATTATAACTGTAGTGCAAGTTTACAGTGAGGTGATTGTACTTATAAGTACAGACAGTTCTACAAGGAGCACTTGATGGACTGATTGAGTGCATTTATAGTTCTTGGGATGAAACTGCTTCTGAACCGCGAGGTCCGTACAGGAAAGGCTCTGAAGTGTTTGTCGTATGAGAGCAGTTCAATAGACAGCATAGCTAAGGCAGCGTGTGCTTGATGCTGTATCCCGGTAATTCTCTTTCCGATTAGCTGCTGTAGAGCTGGGATTCACACTCAGACACAGTGATATAAATACTCTGAGTGTTGCCGTGAGAGTAATATGGAAAAAGATGATTCGCTGTGGCAACACCTAATGGGAGGAGCTGAAAGAAGAAGAAGAAGGTGCAGTGAAAGTAACAACGCTAAGGCAGCTATTGTATGTAGAATAGTTTGGCCATTCCGTGGACCATTACATTGTTACGGGTTAATTACAATCAGATGCATTAAACTAATAAACAATATGCGATTAATTTCAGCGTATTTGATAAAGCCGCATCAGGGATATGGATCTAAAAGAAAAAGGGAAACCACACTGGAACAAAAGCACTGCTTTGACGCTGGGTGCCGGCAGTTTGCAAAACCAAGCTGAGAACTTGCGTATGCCAGGGTTTGAGCTACCGTGAAAATGTGTGTGGCTTTATGGCAAGTTTAGGTTTTATACATCGCAATTTGACCGTGGAAATGGGAGTATGCAACATTTTTGTGCGTACGCACCGTTTATACGTGAGACTCCAGATGAGGCCTCACCAGTGTGTTATAAGGGTTGAGCAGAACCTCCTGTGACTTGTACTCCACACATCAAGGCGCTATATAACCTGACATGCTGTTAGCCTTCTTAATGGCTTCTGAACACTGTCAGGCAGTTGATCGTGTCAAGTCCACTATGACTCAGAAATCCTTCTCATTAGGTGTACTTTCAATTTTCAGACCTCCTGTTGTGTATTCAAACCTTGCATATTTACTTCCTATGTGTAATTCTTTACATTTACTGGCATTAAAGTTCAGATTCAGCTTGCTGTTTATATTCCTATCCAAATCATTTATATACTGTATATTAAAAGTAGGAGTTTCCCCAGCACTGACCCCTGCTGGTCACCACTCTTAACTTCAGCCAGTTCTGATGAGGTTCCTCACACCATCACCTCTGCTTCTTGTGTTTGAGTCAATTTTGCACCCATCTACACCCCATATCCTGAACTCCCACTTCTTTTAGTTTGAAGCCCAACCCGTCATGGATCACTTTATCAAATGCTTTCTGAATGTCCATAGAAATAATAATAATCAAAAGTCTTCCAAAATCAAAATAAATAATATTGCATATCCTGACAAGTGAAACCAATGAATTAAAAGGGAGGGTGCTTGCTCTTTCACATATAAAAAATAAAATTCACAATTACAGCAGGTAATCTCTGTGCCATTTTCCTCAATACATTCTACAGATAATCACTCACTTGAGGGTCTTGTGTCATATGTGCCCCTCTTAGAGCCTCAAATAGCTTTCATCGCGTATTTTGTCACCTTGCTAATGGCAGAGCTGTGCCCGTCATTGCTTCCTGATATTTATAGCTGTGTCACTTCAACAGACAAGACATTATCATAACCCAAAAATTCACTGGCAGGGCTTGTCGCTTTTCCATTAAGGTGTTTTAAACTGGAGGATGAGACCCCGCTAACTTTTGTCACAAAGAGGGGGGAACTTCAGCTTTTATACTGAAATAAAACACAAAGTGGGGTGCCTTTTAAAAAATACTTACCCACATATAATCTTCTGTCAAAAAGATTATATTTTTGAAATAAAATGGTTCATTAATAGTAGCTAGGTTCAGGAGGTGTATGGGTTATTATTACTGCTGTCTGTTAACTCCCTTGAAGGATTCCAGAAGAAGCCATAAAATAGCCAGACAGAGGTCAGCCTGTGATGCATTGCTGCATTATTACAAACAGCCACCGTACACCAGAAGCCAGCTGCTGCCCAAAAGTGTGCGCAGTGGGAATCCGATTGGATTTCCTGTGGGAAGCTGAATGAGAACCTTAGAATTCAGAAGCTGATTACAATCTCACGCAGAAGAAAACATGGAAAAGGTCAATAGAAGAGCCTGCTGCAGTCTGTTTAGATAGAGAGACAGACATGAAAGGCACTAGATAGATAGATAGATAGATAGATAGATAGATAGATAGATAGATAGATAGATAGATAGATAGATAGATAG
>JANRMT010062789.1:13668034-13682049 GCA_026402145.1 Polypterus bichir lapradei
GAAAGAACGTCACAAATACCAAAATAAAGGTTTGGGGACCATCCCCGTATATTGTCGTACAGACAATAATGAAAAAATGAAATGATTCAAAGTCCTGAAAGTACAATGAACAATTTTACTGTTACAAAATGGTAGTTATATAGTACAGCAAAACAGGTGACAGGAAATGGTTGTCAAATGGTGACGTTGCAGCAGGAACAGGAAACGTCATTTTGAGGAGCCGTAAGTGAGGTGGTTTGTGGGTGCCGGAAGTGACGGCATCAATGTTGGCCGGAAGTGACGTCATCGCGACCATTTTGAAACTGTGGGATTATTTTTCTTCTTGTTTTCTGTTGGTAAAAGCAAGTTTAGGTAAGCACCACGTGACAACCCCTTATCACGCAATGTTTTACTCACCTTTAGGCTCTTTGACTGCCTCCTAATTGCACATGTGTGACTATATATATATATATATATATATATATATATTTGAGCAACCTATCTAAGACATGTTGAATTCTAAATAATAAAGGTGGAAATCAATTTCAATTTTTAAAGTGCACCTTGCAATGCATATGTCTCTGTTATACACCATTTGGTATGGGACTTCTGATGTGCCATCTGCTGGAATGACAAGTGCAATGCATATCATTACTAAAAATGTTTGTGATACTCCATCTTTTGAAATTACAGAGACAGATACACAGCCACTTATCTTTATATTAAGATGGATATTGTTTTTTATATAGCTTTTGTGTTATATATATATATATATATATATATATATATATATGGGCGGAATGGTGGCACAGTGAGTAGTGCTGCTGCCTTGCAGTTAGGAGACCTGGGTTTGCTTCATGGGTCCTCCCTATGCGGAGTTTGCATGTTCTCCCCGGGTTTGTGTGGGTTTCCTCCAGATGCTCCGGTTTCCTCACACAGTCCAAAGACATGCAGGTTAGGTGCATTGGCGATCCTAAATTGTCCCTAGTGTGTGCTTGGTGTGTGTGTGCGCGCCCTGCCTGGGGTTTGCTTCCTGCCTTGCATCCTGTGTTGACTGAAAATGGCTCCAGCAGACCCCCGTGACCCTGTAGTTAGGATGTAACGGGTTGGATAATGGATGGATGAATATATATATATATATATATATATACAGTATATATATATATATATATATACAGCATATATATATACAGTATATATAATATGCTTGTAATAAATTGTAAAAGATTGCATGTTAACTAAAAATTCCATAGTTTATGTGGTATAATGTGTTCTAAAACCTAAATGAATCAAATCAAGAATAGAATGTTTATTCTTGTAATGTAAGTAATCATTTCACTTTTGGAAAATGGCTTTTTCTAGAATTTTACTTAAAAAGGGCAGTTTAGTATGTAGGTCTAAAGTTGTATTCAGCTGACACTGTTTAAATACTTAATAATAATTATATTGATAAAGGCAGCGGACCCTGGAGAATCACATCAAAGGGGCATTAGACTGGAAATTAAAGAAGAGCATGAGTCTATCTAAGGATTTCAACAGTGAGGGACACCTGACTACTGCAGTGTGCAGTGTAGGAGGGCAACCTTTGATGGATGACACCTCACTAGAGAAGATGTTAAACGCTTTCACAGAAGAGCTCTAACTAATGGATTGCCTGCTAGCCACCCTGTCTTGGAGGTCAGGGCCCCACATGAGTCAGTGACATACACTCTCTCACACACACACGTGTCCACCATCTTCAACAAGCACATTCTGTGTACAGCTGGCAGCGAGCTGTGCTATTCTCAAATGCCTGCACCCCAAGGACTTCTCACAGTGGATATTGTGCTTTGTATGTTGACATTTACCAAGAAGCTCTGTTTGGGAATGTTCGGGTTCACTGCAGTCATCTTCCTTCTGTAATGGAGATCTAACACCAAGCAGTTGAGGCTCTGCATACCGTTGCCTGGGTGGTAGAGTAATTAGAGCAATGGACAGACAGCTGCTGATGGCCGGCATGATTCTCATCCAAGAGGTCAGTGGGCTGTGTTTGGATGGCCATGTGCATGCAGGCAAACTTCATGTGAACAAATCTTTTAAATATTTCAACAAATACAACAACAACAACAACATTTATTTATATAGCACATTTTCATACAAAAAGTAGCTCAAAGTGCTTTACATAATGAAGAATAGAAAAATAAAAGACACAATAAGAAAATAAAATAAGTCAACATTAATTAACATAGAATAAGAGTAAGGTCTGATGGCCAGGGTGGACAGAAAAAACAAAAAAAAAAACTCCAGACGGCTGGAGAAAAAAATAAAATCTGCAAGGATTCCAGACCATTAGACTGCCCAGTCCCCTCTGGGCATTCTACCTAACATAAATGAAACAGTCCTCTTTGGATTTAGGGTTCTCACGGAAGGACTTGATGATGATGTCACGTAGACTTCTGGCTTTTAATCCATCCATCATTGTTGGAGCATCATGATGCTTTGAGTAAGTGGTGGTAGCGCAGGCCACCACCACCAAAAAACCGGAAAAAGACACAGAAGAGAGAGTAGGGGTCAGTACGGATTTTAGAGCCACTATGAATAATTATTATGATGAATTGAACATACAGAGTATCAGGATTTAGTTAAAGTGAAGTTATGAGAAGGCCATGTTAAAGTAATGTGTTTTCAGCAGTGTTTTAAAGTGCTCTACTGTATTAGCCTGGCGAATTCCTAATGGCAGGCTATTCCAGATGTTAGGTGCATAACAGCAGAAGGCCACCTCACCACTTCTTTTAAGTTTTGTTCTTGGAATTCTAAGGAGACACTCATTTGAGGATCTAAGGTTACGATTTGGAATATAAGGTGTCAGACATTCCAATATATAAGATGGGGCGAGATTATTTAAGGCTTTATAAACCATAAGCAGAATTTTAAAGTCAATCCTGAATAACACAGGTAACCAGTGTAGTGACATCAAAACTGGAGAAATGTGCTCGGATTTTCTTTTCCTAGTTAGGATTCTAGCAGCTGCATTCTGCACTCGTTGCAAACGATTTATGGCTTTTTTGGGTATTCCTGAGAGGAGTGCGTTACAGTAATCTAGTCGAAATTAATCTTCATTTATGACTAACAAGCCCCTCACCTCAAGGTGGCAGACTGGACTGAAAGATACTTCCTATTATGGTTGGACTGGGAAAGCTTGTCATTTCTGTTACCCTGATGAATCAGGACACCTCTATGAGATCCCAGTCCCTGAAAGTCTCTATCTGGACATATGAAAGTCCAAGAGCCCCGAAAGACTGAATCGAAAAGCTAAATCTGCACACATCTATGATAATCCTTCTGCCACAGAACCTAATGGCCATCTCCATGATAATTCTGATCCTAAAGGATTCAGTCCCAATATCTGCATACTATCTCCATGTGAAGGACCAAATATGGACACTTTCATGATATCACTAATCCCACAGGCCTGCTGAATCTTGACATCTTCATGATAATCCTTAAATGATAATTCAGGCCTTTGAAGGCACAATCTGAATTCTAAAACAATAACCCTGTGCATGTAGGACTGGATCTGGACCTCACAATGATAATCCTTGACCAACTAAGACTGGGCATCAAAATATAACTTTGCCCTCGGTGGACTGAGACTGGACATCACAATGATAACCCAGAGGACTGAATGTAAACTTTAAAGTGTTAACCCTGGGCCTGAAGGACCAAATCTAAGGACTATAATGTCATGGATATTGCTGGACTGAAGGTCTCAATCTGGGCATCTCCATGATGTCCAAGGCCTCGGATTTCTCAGTCTGGAAATCTCCATGATATCCAAAGCTTGAACTTCTCTTCTCGCTCTATATTTTTATGATAATCCGGCCACCAAGGAACGTACTGTATCTGTGATGTCTTTGGCCTTATAGGGCCAAATCCTAACTTTATACTGATAACCCTGTGCATGTGACACGGAATCTAAATTTCAAAGTTACAACCCTAGGCCTCAGAACACTAAGAATAAACATCAAACCCTGGGCTCAAAAGACTGACACCAGACATCACAATGGTAATCCTGGTCCCAGGGGACTGATTGTGAACTTTACATTGTTAACCCTGGGCCCGAAGGACTAAACCTTTAAATGTTCATGATATTTTTGGCCTTGAATTTTTCATCCCCAAAACACGAATTTCTCAATCTAGACATCTCTATGATATTTATAGCCTGAATTTCTCCATCTGGGCATCCACATGATAATCCTGCCATTAAGGAAACAATCTGTGAGAACTCTGGCCTCGTGGGACCAAATATAAACCTTATACTGATAACCATGTGTACGTAGGACTGAATCTGAACTTTAAAATGCTAACCCTGAAATTAAGGACTAAATCTAGAAATCGTAGTGATATTCCTGGTCCTGAATTTCTCAAAGATACCCAAAGCCAGAATTTCTGGATCTGGACATCTCCATGTTATTATTTGTTCTTCATCTTCTTCTTTCGGCTGCTCCCGTTAGGGCTCCCCACAGCAGATCATCTTGTTCCATATCTTCCTGTCCTCTCCATCTTGTTCTGTTACACCCATCACCTGCATGTCCTCTCTCACCACATCCATAAACCTTCTCTTACGCCTTCCTCTTCTCCTTTTACCTGGCAGCTCTATCCTTAGCATCCTTCTCCCAATATCCCCAGCATCTCTCGTCTGCACATGTCCAAGCTAACACAATCTCTCCTCTCTGACTTTGTCTCCCACTCGTCCGACCTGAGCTGACCGTCTGATGTCCTCATTTCTAATCCTGTCCATCCTCGTAACACCCAGTGCAAATCTTAGCATCTTTAACTCTGCCACCTCCAGCTCTGTCTCCTGCCTTCTGTTCAGTGCCACCGTCTCCAGCCCATATAACATAGCTGGTCTCACTACCGTCCTGTAGACCTTCCCTTTCACTCTTGCTGATACCCGTCTGTCACAAATTACTCCTGACACTCTCCTCCACCCATTCCACCCTGCCTGCACTCTCCTCTTCACCTCTCTTCCACAATCCCCTTTACTCTGTACGGTTGATCCTAAGTATTTAAACTCATCCACCTTTGGCATGTTATTTTATATATATATATATATATATATATATATATATATATATATATATATATATATATATATATATAAATTTATGGTCTGAATTTCTCCATCTGGGCATCTATATAATGATTGTGCCACCAATGAACCAATCTGTGAGAACCTCTGGCCTCACAGGACTTAATGTGAACTTTATATTGATAACCATATGCAAGTAGGACTGAATCTGAACTTGACAATGATAACCCCAGGCACAGAAGACCAAGACTGGACATCACAATGGCAATCCCAGTCCCAATGGACTGGATATGAACTTTACAGTGCTAACCATGAGTCTGAAACACTTCATCTGGACGTTGTCATAATGCTCAAGGTCTGAATTTGTGAATCTGGACAACTCCGTGATGACCACGGCTTCAAAGGGCTGCTTTTGGATATCACAAAGATCTTCATGACTTTAGAGGGCTGAAGGGGGGAATGTAAGTGATTTCTGTAGCACAGAAGCACTGAAATTGGACATCTCCATGATATCCATGGCTATGGAGACCCGATTGTCAAATACTTGGCTAACATCTGTGTAGTCACTGAATGATGTAGGCAGACATCTCAAAAATGCTGATTCAAAGGCATTGGCATGGTCTTAAAAGAAGTCCAAATGGACACCGTTCTGGATATCTCTAAATGTATGCCAATGATCACATATGTGCTCCTGTAAGATTGAAGATGGGCATTTTTGTGGCCTTTGCAGACTAATTAAAATTTCTACATCTTTTTAGGAATGAAGCGCTACATCACTCTGTTTTCCAAAACCCTGAATGAGATGCCAGGGCCCACTGGCACACAGACTACCAAGCTGGCAGTTCAGAACTGCCAATTAACCGAATGCACATATCTTTGGGAATGTGGGAAAAAAAACAGAGTACCTGGAGGAACATCCACACAAATATGGAGAGAACATGCAAACTCCACATGGACACATCAAGCCCAGCAGGCTGGGTGCCTGAAGAAGGAGCTCTAACCATACAGCACCACCATACTGGCCACAGTCTAAAATGACTTTCATGTTTTATAAGTAGTTAAAGATCAGTGTTGGTCCTGGAGGGCTGTAATGCCTGCAGCAGGACTCAACTCAAATCCTAATGAGAAGTCAATTCTTGCACAAGCAACATTTTTACACTTCACTTTAGTTGCCTCGCTTGTTAAGATCCCCCACCCGATTTAAGATTTCAATCTTAAATAGCAGCATTCCCCATTTTTAATGGCTCCTTATTAGCAAGATAGTCCAAATGACAAAGGAACCAGCAGTTCTCCATCTAACTTGTTTCCATTCCTACCAGTGAGTATTCATCACAAACTACCTGGTTTAATAAAATATTTAAAAGGAAACTAAAGAGAAAATGGTGAAGAACTGAGAATTACTCACCCACTTCGAGTTACAAATAATGTGGATGACTGTTATTTGTAACTAATCTGCACCACTATGACCCTCCAGGATTAACCCAATGCTTTAAATAACTAAATGGCACACAGCGTAGTCTAGTGGATCAGGAGCAGCAGGTCTCATTTATAAATCTCTGCATGGATTTGAACAAATAAATATGCATTTGCCAAAAAAACTGGAAAATGCATACACCAAAATAATAATTCTTCTTTACATTTTTATGGTGCTTTTCTCACTATTCAAAATGCTTCGATGAGTGGGGAGCCATTTCAACACCGCTAATGTGTAGCATCCACCTGGATGATGTGATGGCAGCCATTTTTGCACCACACATTAGCTGTTAGGTGGTGAAGTGGTGAGAGATAGTTAGCCAGTTAGAGACAGGGGATGTGTAGGGGGCCAGAATGATTGGGCTAAGGTGGGCAATTTAGCCTGGACATCGGGATACACCCTACTCTTTATGAAGGACACCCAGGGATCTTTTTTAACCACAGAGAGTCAGGAGCTCTGTTTTATGTCTCATCCGAAGGATGGTGTCATTTTTACAGCACAGTTTCCCCATCACTGCACTGAGGTCACATTCAGACCACATTGGTAAGCACCCCCTGCTGGCTTCACCAACACCTCTTCAAGCAGCAACCAAAGCTTTTCCTTAATGGTCTCTCATCCAAGTACTCACTGTGCCTAAACATGTTTAGCTTCAGCTTCTGGCCAAAGAAAATCTGATTTGTAAAATTAGCCATACACATATTACTATTTGTAAATCACAATCACCTTGTAAATGTACGTACGTGAACCCACTTTAAATGTCACCCAGAAACATCCATATATGGAGCATGCTAATCAACCTCATACATACGCAATCAGGATGCTGCAGACCCTAATTGGCTGGCAGAACTGCCTACCCTTCTGACTCATTATGACACCACCACTTGCATTCAAGAGTATCTGGCTGAGAGTGAGTGCCATTATAGCGCCTCTCCTCTGGCTCCTTATTGGTCCAAATGACAAAGGAACCGGCAGTTCTCCTTCTAACATGTTTCCATTTCCACCAGTGAGTATTTCTCACAACCTACCTGGTTTGTGTTCTGTGTTCTCGAGGTCATCTGAGCAGGTTGTTACTGTCACTTGTCACATGAAATTACGTGATTGATGTTACGATGAATAGTGCAGGCCAGATAAAACACAGAGGGTTCAGGCAAGTGAGCTTACCAATAAACCAGCCAGCATGTACAGCACTGCCACGTCTGTCAAAGCAACTGTGATGTAAACAGAACTCGAAAACAACAAAAAAGAGTTGGGGACCATCCCTGTATAATGTCCAAAGGACAATGAATGCAAAAAGGCAAGAAATTTGGATCAAAGTACTTTATGGTAATTGAACAATGTACATGAGAAAAGATGGCGTTTTTATACAGAGAAAAATGGGGGACGTAAATGAGTCTGCAGGAGATGACGTCATGGCTGTCAGACGGAAGTGACATCATCTTTAAAAGTCAGAAGTGATGTGGTGCCGGAAGTGAGGTCATCAGGGTGGAACCAGAAGTGACGTCATGTTGAAGGTTGCCGGAAGTGACGTTGTCCTTGGGAATCAGAGGTGGAAGTGATGATTGGACGTCATCTTGGGAACCTGGAAGTACAGAAGGTACTTTATATTTCTTCTTTTTGTCTCATGAGAGAGAGAGAGAGGTGTTAGTACTGTATATCAACCCCCTTTCTCGCAATATTTCGCTCACATCCAGGCTTGTTGACTGCCTTCTAAGCGCGCGTGTGACACAACTTTGCCTCAAAATAAATGACTCATAGGTTGACTCAGGCCTCCAAGACACAACGCTTGTCTATATCATCTTGGCATCACAGATGTCTTCTGTTTTAATAGACTGATACAACTTACAGTTAACAAAAGCAGCTTCATTCTCACTCTTCAATCCTATTGCAATATGAGTGCAGTAAATTGCTCCGATTACGTTAGGAGAGCCAGACACTGCTGCAAATTGACTTTTTATATTGTCATAAACATGTTATGTGTTATGTAAAGTATGTGCATCCACAACCATACAAAAAATGGATATGGTGCCTCAATTCATGGCTTCCGGTGCAGTGGGTATGATGAAGAGAAGCTTGGTTGAGATATTTCTGACCTGTCGGCCAGTTCACTGACAAGTAGACGATATAAACTGACCACAAAAACAAAAATGTTCTTCAGTGCAAATACGCAGCATTGGCCCTCTTAAGAGGGAACTAAAATGCAGTCTGTGTATAATATTCATCACTTTGAGGTTTAATACGCTTGTCACATTAATGCACATAATAATAACTGTCACACACGTGCGCATGGGGGCAGTTTACAGGCTCAAATTCATCAGCCAGACCAGGGGTTGGCACTCTCACCTGATCCTCTCGCCTCTTGTTCCTCCGCAGTTCTTCCGAAGGTCTTGCCTCTCAATGACATCACCCACTGTTGCCGTCACTTCCAGCAAACCCCTATGGCGTCATTTGCGGTACCCAGAATCCACCTTCCTGCCACGTCAGTTCCTGTCCCGGCCACCCTGACTCCATCTGACCTGTTAGTTCAGTGGTGAACTCCGCTTCTGTAAAGACGCGTTTCTTTTCTTTTGCTGATTTTTCAGTTATACAGGGTGGCCATCCCCAAACCTTTTCCTGTCTACTGACTAATTTTTTTTTATCACATAACAGATCGGAGATATGAATTATTATACACGTCAGTCGTCATTTAGCTGGTATGTCTGTATTGCCCTATTTGATCACGTGTGTTGTCATTTCCCACTTTCTCTGAAATGTTGCATATGTACAGGTCAGATGTGCCATAAATATAAGCATGTTACCCGTCAAGACATTTGCATAGAAAGCTGCCTTCGCACATTTCAAATCAACTCAGATGACATCATTTTGATCTTCTTTTGTGTGTATACAGCTTTTATAAATCTGAAACCAGGACTGCAAACCAGTAAACCAGCAGCAGCTCCCGTTGTGACCCTGAGTGAGACAATCAGAGCTCCAGCTGCACCTAGAATTCAAGGAATAAAGCACCATATCACGATGTTCACTATAAAAAACAACATTTAAAAATATTGGACTGTTACTTCTTATTTTTTTAATAAATTTTTAATATCTTCTTATATAATACTCTACAGTGGCTGTTCATTTGTCTGTCCAGGATTTGAAATCGCCTGTAGCTCGCAAACCGTTTGAACTATTGACCTGAAATTTGGTACACATGTACTACGTGACATCTACTATTCACTTTCAGGGTGATAATTGACCTCCAAGGTTATTCCTCTTTTTATTTTTATTTTATTTTATTTTATCAACTCTCAGCAACGGCCAGCAGGGCAGCCGTGCGCCCTATGCGTACGGGCGTCGTTCTCATTCCTACCACCATTGCCGTCACTTCCCCTACTTCTTCATATCTTCATATAAATCATTCTTGAGGCAGATTGTAGACTTAAGTGCCAGTTTAAGTGAAAAAATTAAGGAAAACGTACTAAGTAATTGCAACACAAACACTGACTTAATCAGTATTAATGCGAAAAGATGCCGATGAAAGAAGAGAAGAAGCGGGCCGCTAGGGTAGAGAAAAGAAGAGCTGCTCAGGAAGCAGGAAGCGCATCAGCCTCTGAGCAAACGAATGGTAAACATACAGAGAAAAAGGAGGAAAACTAGGAATGGTCAAGTCAAGTATATCCATGCAGTGCGCTGTTACTGGTATATATTGTGACGTGTCTAGCCATTGCATGGGCTATAGGGAAGGGAAGCAGTGTTGGGGTGGAGTCTTGGGGGAACACTGTTTGTAAGGGCTTGGGGCACCTCCCCAGAGAGAGATGAGTGACAGGGATCCGGGTTAATTAACGGGCGTGATAAAAAGGGGTGGTGTGGCCGGAAGCGTGAGTTGGAGAGGCTGGAGAAAGTGAAGAGAACAGCATCAGGTGAAAAGAAGGGAAGTAAATGTTTTTAAGAGAGATAGATAGGACGAAGTTGATTAGTCTTTATTATTTTGGAGGTGTCCCCGTGACCCAGACAACGGGCGGCTGTAGGGCTCCGTTTATATCGCGGCATATTGAATAAAAAGCCAGTCGGCATTTGGAGGACTTCCCCGGACAAGCGGCTCCTGAGTGTGTTTATTCGACGGGACGTCACAATATTGTGAGCCACTAGGGGGCGTATCACCAACCTAACCCGGACACAGACAGGCAGGAGACAGGTTTTGCCACACTACACATGTTTATTTACAGCTTTGACGTGCCCAAAATACCAGTCAACACAATACACCAATACCATTCAGTCCCTTCTTGCCACCAGTCCTTCTCCCTCCACTCCTCCTCAGGCTTTGTCCTCTTCCTCCCAACTCTGGCCAACTTATGGAGTGAGGCGGCTCCTTTTTATAGGGCACCTGGAAGGACTCCAGGTGCCTAACGAACTTCTTCTGGCCACACTTCTGGGTGTGGCAGAAGCGTGACCAAATAAGGCCCTAGAAAGGTGCATGCATCCCCTGTTGGTGGCCACGGGTTCCAACAGGGTTGAGCTCCCATGCTCATAGCCTGTGGCTCCACTGGAAATCAAGGGGCTGCCCTCTATCGGCCCGGGGGAGAAACTGTCCTGATAATACTCTCTCCCCCGTCCTTCCACACCTTGGGCGTCCTGGCCGGCCACTCGCCACAATATATATATATACATTTATATATATATATATATACACTCACCTAAAGGATTATTAGGAACACCATACTAATACGGTGTTTGACCCCCTTTCGCCTTCAGAACTGCCTTAATTCTACGTGGCATCGATTCAACAAGGTGCTGAAAGCATTCTTTAGAAATGTTGGCCCATATTGATAGGATAGCATCTTGCAGTTGATGGAGATTTGTGGGATGCACATCCAGGGCACGAAGCTCCCGTTCCACCACATCCCAAAGATGCTCTATCGGGTTGAGATCTGGTGACTGTGGGGGCCATTTTAGTACAGTGAACTCATTGTCATGTTCAAGAAACCAATTTGAAATGATTCGAGCTTTGTGACATGGTGCATTATCCTGCTGGAAGTAGCCATCAGAGGATGGGTACATGGTGGTCATGAAGGGATGGACATGGTCAGAAACAATGCTCAGGTAGCCCGTGGCATTTAAACGATGCCCAATTGGCACTAAGGGGCCTAAAGTGTGCCAAGAAAACATCCCCCACACCATTACACCACCACCACCAGCCTGCACAGTGGTAACAAGGCAGGATGGATCCATGTTCTCATTCTGTTTACGCCAAATTCTGACTCTACCATTTGAATGTCTCAACAGAAATCGAGACTCATCAGACCAGGCAACATTTTTCCAGTCTTCAACTGTCCAATTTTGGTGAGCTCGTGCAAATTGTAGCCTCTTTTTCCTATTTGTAGTGGAGATGAGTGGTACCCGGTGGGGTCTTCTGCTGTTGTAGCCCATCCGCCTCAAGGTTGTGCGTGTTGTGGCTTCACAAATGCTTTGCTGCATACCTTGGTTGTAACGAGTGGTTATTTCAGTCAAAGTTGCTCTTCTATCAGCTTGAATCAGTCGGCCCATTCTCCTCTGACCTTTAGCATCAACAAGGCATTTTCTCCCACAGGACTGCCGCATACTGGATGTTTTTCCCTTTTCACACCATTCTTTGTAAACCCTAGAAATGGTTGTGCGTGAAAATCCCAGTAACTGAGCAGATTGTGAAATACTCAGACCGGCCCGTCTGGCACCAACAACCATGCCACGCTCAAAATTGCTTAAATCACCTTTCTTTCCCATTCTGACATTCAGTTTGGTGTTCAGGAGATTGTCTTGACCAGGACCACACCCCTAAATGCATTGAAGCAACTGCCATGTGATTGGTTGATTAGATAATTGCATTAATGAGAAATTGAACAGGTGTTCCTAATAATCCTTTAGGTGAGTGTATATGTGTGTGTATATATATATATATATATATATATATATATGTATATATATATATATTGTGATGGATGGCCGGGGCCCATGCCTGGCTGGGACACCCCTGCAGCATATGTTCCAGGAGAGCAAGCATGGGAAACACAATTTCTCCCCCTGGACGCTAGATGGCAGCCTCCTTGGGACTTCCCAGGACTTCATGGGGGTCGGAGTGTTGTGCAGCCCTGTTGGGTTCCGCAGGCACTGCTTGGGGGTGCTGCAGCAAGAGCTGCTGGAACCTTCTGGGCACTAGTTTCGCCACACCTGAAAGTGCAGCTGTCGGCAATCAAGCACCTGGAGCATTTCCGGGTGCCCAATAAAAGGAGCCAGAGACCACCACTCAGCAGCCAGAGTCGGGTGGAGGAGGACGAGGTTGCCTGGGAGGAGTGGTGGTGCCGAGAAAGAGCGCTTTTGTATTGATGTATTGTGCTTGGGACTGTGTTGTGCCTGTCGGGATTATGGGAAAGGTGTGCCCCACAGGTGAAGAAAATAAATAGTTTATTTATTTTATACGTGTGCCTCCGTGTCCAATCTGTGTAGCGCCTTTTTACAATATATATATATTTTTTTTATATAGTGAAGCCGGTATAAACTGTCATTTGAATCTGCCACATGCTTTACAGGAAAAGGAAGCCAACTGTAACTGACGCCATTGACACTAATTAGAGTAATCTGTTATATTCAGATAAACTTCACTGGGAATCAAGGATGCGCAACAACTGGATTATTTATGAGGTGCTGAAGTGGAGGAATCCAAACCATCTGAGGACATAAACGCACTAAATAAATAAACACATCTGCCACCAGCCAATAGTTTAGACAGCGAAAATGACTTTTAAGGAGAAAAACATCCTGCTAGAGGTGCAATCTCAGTGTGAGTGTGAAGATGGGCAAAGGTGCAAAGAAATCGGCTTTCATCTAAAATACGGCAAGAAATGGTCAAAAGAAAGCAGACTCTCATAAAACAAAGGAAGACATGGGGATCTGAGCAGACTTTCATTACCGGATTAGTAGTACTAGGGTGTTGTAGCCATTATGGATGTAGTGAGAAGTCAAGCAAAATGTACAGTTTGCAAGCTTTCAAGGCAACTCAGGCCCCTTCTTCAGGCAAGATCTTGAGTTACCTCGAAAGCTTGCATTTCGTAATCTTTCTAGTTAGCCAATAAAAGGTGTCATTTTTGCTTGACTTCTCATTACTGAATTTGTTAATGGACTCAAATTATGCTGTGTTTTGAAACTTAATGGCAACAACACAAATAAATGCTATTATCATTTTGCTTGTCATTAGTAGAAAATAAGAAAATCACTCATCTTTTTTTTTGTTGATAACATGTTGCAAATGAGTGTAGATATTATTACTACTGTTATTTATTATATTTATTATACTGTTACTGCTTTTTTTTTCATTTTTTTCATTTTTATTACTATTTAATTTAATATTGTTTCTTTGTATCAGTATACTGCTGCTGGATTATGTGAATTTCCCCTTGGGATTAATAAAGTATCTATCTATCTATCTATCTATCTCTCTATCTATCTATCTATTTCTGGTGCTGCGCCATGAGTCAGCCTTTG
>JANRMT010062789.1:13682449-13722883 GCA_026402145.1 Polypterus bichir lapradei
TCTATCTATCTATCTATTTCTGGTGCTGCGCCATGAGTCAGCCTTTGCAGAAGTTCTCTCTCTCTCTCTCTCTTTCTTTTCTTTTAACAATTGTTAATTTTTTTTAATATTATTAATTTTTAATTTTAAGATTTGGCCTCTGGCTTGTTGCAATAGATTTTTGTACGAATTTGTAAATTAAATTGCAATTGACAAGACCAGAGCGTCGCTCGTCTTAGTTGTTTTTTCAGGCGAACTGCAAACTTGATACGTGTCACAGGGTGAGAATAAAGGATCTGATGGCTACCTACACCTGTAACACCTGAGAATGTAAAGAACATAATGTGTTAAACGTTAAATGTTCCTGTATCCCACTGGTAGCACTGCCATCACTACCACCAGGAGCTCTGAAACACCCTATCGGAGGAGCAGCTCGTCAGAAGATGGAAAGGACCAAAGGGTAAGGACCTGGGGCCTCATGCATAACACCTTGCGTAGAATTCACACTAAGGGCGCGTTTATACTTCACGCGGCATGAGGCATGCTGCAGAGGACGCAAGCTTTTTACTGTTTATACTTGCGCGCGTACATTACGGAAATCTGGAGGAATCCACCAGGTGGCAGTGCGAGATATCATCACGATGAGAACAGGTTCAGCTTCGCTTTGTTGTGAATTGCCTGGAACACCCATTAAATTCCGATGACACCTTACCGCAATATCTCTGAAAAGGATATTTAATGATTAAATCCATCAGTCCAGGGATTTTTCCATTCCAGCATGCATTGAGCACGAGGCTGAAACAATCCCTGGACGGGCATTGGCTCATCGCAAGGTGAATACATGCACTCACATACACTGGTGTCATTTTAGTGTCACCAAATATGCATATCTTTCGAAGGAAAAAACCCAGAAGGAAAACATGTAAACTCGAGGCAGAGAATAGCAGCGACGCGACTCCCTTCGAGACAGCTGTGCTACCGCTCTGCCTCCATGTCACCCCCATGTGTGTAATTATTAACAGCGTTCATTATTTAAACAAAATTAATGATCTGTAAAATGTAACATACATACATTAATGCATTTCATCATCAAATCAAATCAAATTAAATAGCCTTCCATCCATCTATCCATTAACCAACCTGCTATATCCTAACTACAGGGTCACGGGGGTCTGCTGGAGCCAATCCCAGCCAACACATGGTGCAAGGCAGTAAACAAACCCCGGGCAGGGCGCCAGCCAACCGCAGGGCACACACACTCACACACCAAGCACACACTTGGGACAATGTAGGATCACCAATGCACCTGACCTGCATGTCTTTAGACTGTGGGAGGAAACCCACACAGACACGGGGAGAACATGCAAACTCCACGCAGGGAGGACCTGGGAAACAAACCCAGGTCCTCTAACTGCGAGGCAGCAGCGCTACCCACTGTGCCACCGTGCCGCCCCAAATAGCCTTTTATTGTCAATTTATTATATGTGTAGAACATACAGGAGAATCGAAATACTGTTCTCTCTCATCTTCGTAGTACAATAAAATATAAAAAGTATAAAGTATAACATATAAGATAAATAACATTAGAACTTGTAAAGTAGACCTGTGTACAATGTGCAATACTCATTAGTGCAAAAGCCAATTACAGTAAAAAAAATGAGAAGGTGCATTATAGAGTAGCTTATGAGATGTACAAAAAGACAGAGAGTTAGCAGCAGATGTAATATTGAGTCCTTATATAATACCAGCGAAGGTAGGGTACTTGGTAGATAGTGACTCTTGTTACGGTCCAGGGGTGGGGGGCAAGGGGGGAAGGTAGTGGACAGAGTTCAGCATCCTGACAGCTTGGTGGATGAAGCTGTAAGACAGTCTGGTGGAGCGTCCCGGAGCTCTGGTACCTTTTCCCTGAGGGGAGGAGGCTAAAAAAGGGAGTGAAAGGGGTGGGAGGAGTCACCAGCAATGCTGATGACTCTACAGGTGAGACGGGTGTGGAAAATGTCCTTGAGGGAGGGCAGTGGGGCACCAATGATCTTAGTGGCCGCATCCACTATGCGTTGCAGGGACTTCCTTCAGGAGGCAGTGCAGCTTCCATACCACACAGAGATGCAGCTGGTGAGGATGCTCTCGATTGTGCCCCAGTAGAAAGAGCACATGATGGGGGGGTGGAACTTGTGCCCTCCTCAGTTTGCGTAGAAAGTAGAGGTGGGAATGAGCTTTCTTGGCCAGTGATGTGGTGTTATCTAACCAGGAGAGGTCCTCGGAGATGTATGTCCCCAGGAACTTGGTGCCACTCCCCCTTTCCACAGATGCACCGTCGATGGTTAGTGGGGGGTGCTGTGAATGACCTCTCCTGAAATCGACCACAATCTCTTTGGTCTTTCCCACGTTCAGAAAGAGATTGTTATTTTTACATCACTGGACCAGTTGGCTCACCTTGTTCTTGTAGTTGGCTTCGTCATTGTTGGTGATGAGGCCGACCATGGTTGTATCGTCCGCAAACTTGACAATGTGATTGGAACTGTAGATTGGTACACAGTTGTGGGTTTTCAGGGTAACGAGCAACGGGCTGAGCACACACCCTTGTGGGGCCCCTGTGCTCAACGCGATGGTCTTAGAGGTGTTTGTGGCCTCCCTGTAAGAAAGTCCAACACCTAGTTGCAGACAGAGGTATTGAGTCCCAAATGGCTGAGTTTTTGTATTAGCTGCTGGGGAATGATTGTGTTGAAATCTGAACTAAAATCTAAGAACAACATTCGCACATAGGAGTTCTTTGAGTCCAGGTGGGTGAGGGCTGGATGGAGAACAGCAGAAATGGCATCCTCTATAGACCCGTTTGACCTACATGCAGACTGAAATGGGTCATGGGAGGGAGGAAGAATGGACTTAATGCTCTGCATAACCAGCCACTCAAAGCATTTAATGAGGGTGGAAGTCAGTGCTACGGGCCAATAGTCATTATAGCTAGATGGGAGGGGCTTCTTAGGGACAGGAATTATGGTTTGACTTTAAAACATGTGGGAACAACAGCTTGGTCCAGGGAGATGTTGAAGATGTCAGCAAGGACATCCTTGAGCTCCTCAGCACAATCCTTCAAAGCACGACCACGTATGTTGTCCGGTCTGACTGCCTTCCTTGGGTTGATCCTAGAGAGGGTTCTCTTCATGCTGGCTAGGGCCAGACATATGGCCTACTCGCTTGTGGTGGGGGAATGGTTTTCTGTGCTGGTGAGCTCTTTTTTGTCTCTAACCGGCCAAAGAAGTCATTTATGCAGTTGAGCAGTGTGATGTCACCTTCACAGGTCTGTGGTGGGGGTTTGTAATTATTGAGGGTTTGGATGCCATGCCAGAGAGACTTTGCATCTCTGGTGTTGGTGTTGCTAAAGTGTCCAGATATTTTCTTGCTGTACTGCTTCTTTGCTTCCCTGATGCCATGGGACAGGTTGACTCCAGCTGTTGCTAGTCCTGCTGTGTCACTGGCCCTAAAGGCTGCGTCACAGATCCTCAGAAGCCTGTCGACCTCTCCTGTCAACCATGACAGGTTAGCACGAACAGTGATATTTTTGTAATGGGTGACATCATCAGTACATTTTGCAATGTATGCTGTAACCTCCTCAATGTCTGTGTGGTCATTGTAAGTGGCTGCTTGTTTGAAAATGTCCCAGTCTGCAGTGCTAAAACAGTCCCTCAGAGCACTGGAGGCACCCTCTGGCCACACACATACTTGCATTTGTATGTCAGCATTTTGCTTCACCACATCGAACCATTCATCAAACATCAAAGCACGCACATCGATCTCGTAGGATCCCCAAAGCGGCTTTCTGTCACATGTAGATAGTAACCAAGGACTCTGACGTCACATTCCAACTTTAAGCACACTGCACCCCCTGACTTTTTGCTGGTACTGCAACTCGCGCATGCGTCGCATTAATTTCTGAGGACCTGCTCAGAGGACACGTCAAATGAACGCTGGGAACGTGTGGCAGCAATGATGCGGGCGCATATGCATTATGAGCATGAAGTATAAATAAGCCCTAAAACATGGCGTATGGACAAAAGCAGAAATGTGCGTACGCACAACAAATCCAGATGCATAAATCTGTGTGTTCGCCAACTTCCACATTCTTCCGCTCCATAAATCCCGGTCAGCGTGAAAAGTAACGCACATGCATGCACCTGCAGCCACTTCCCAACTCCTCCCAGAATTACGTCTCTTTGAATATGCAAATCAATATAAATAGCCCTTAAGCCCAGCGTTCTGTGAAAAGGCAATGGCAAAAGCACGGGGGAAAATAAAAGAATGTCAGTGAATACCAAGTGGAGGCAAAGAAAACATACTATTTGTTGGTTTAAACAGTGGAATAAACAACAAACGGAAGTTGATCGAGTGACATAGAGGGTCGGAGAAATTCGAAAGTTCAAGTTCAGAAAGTCGCACAGTGCCCGAAGTAAAAAAGAAATTGTCAAATATCAAAGTCGCTGTGAAAAGGCGAGTTGTAGCCCACTGTCTGAGTGTCAAAAGGAAGCTTATTAGGGTACAGAGAAAAAAATAGGCACACAGTGGGAAAAAAACTTGAAATATCAACTTTAATCTTGAAATTTCCACTTTAATAACGTAGTTTACTTTGTCATTAAAGTAGAACATCATAGCCTTCATCTTAAAATCGTTTAATTTACAAGTTTATCAAATTCCATTGTAACTAAAGTAGCACGTTAAATGCTTTATATTGTATTTGTTCTTCTATGTGCTCTATGAGTGTGAATCACTACGTGCTTCTGGGCTTTCCCTTCCTCCGACAGGACACAGAATCCATTACATTTATGATATTGCAGCTCTCTGAATAATTTAAATACTGAGATGTATATGTGATATCATTTTCATGATGATAGGAATTAAAGCATGTTACTAAACATGGGAACACGGTGGTGCAATGATTGTTCTTGCCTCCCGCAAGATGCTTGCTGCACTGTGCGCGACCTTCTATGAAATAATTTATTGCAGCAGTACTATCTCTTTCAAACATACTAACCTCCAATTCCTGTCCTTCCTTTTCTTTCTCCAAATACCCAATCGCCACACAATCAGCTCTGTAATAGACGTTAAGCCATCTGTAAGCTTAGAACTCAGATTCTTCAAAACTTTTAAGGAACATTGAAATATCTTTCATAGTACGTGTTTAATTATTCTATCTATCTATCCTTCCAGTGTCGCGTCAGCACCAGCAAGAATACACCGCGAGGCAGGAACAATCCCTGAACGGGATGCCAACTCCTTGTTAGCGCTGAAACACCGTGTCCTCACATGTTTAACTATTAACAATATAGATTATTTAAATGATGTTAACATTTTATCTGTATAATGTAATAAACATACTTAGCTGCATTTCTCTTAAAATGATATCATCATCATATGTAAATATGCTAAAGTGGCTCAGGTTGTGCAATATTATAACTGTATCGCAAGTTTACAGTGAGGCAATTGTTCTTATAAGTACAAACAGTTCTACAAGGAGCGCTTGATGGACTGATTGAGTGCGTTTAGAGTTCTTGGGATGAAACTGTTTCTGAACCGTGAGGTCCATACAGGAAAGACTCTGAAGTGTTTGTCATATGAGAGCAGTTCAATAGACAGCATGGCTGAGGCAGCGTGTGCTTGACGCTGTATCCCGATAATTTTCTTTCCGATCAGCTGCTGAGCTGTGATTCACACTCAGATACGGTGATATAAATACTCCGAGTGGTGCAGTGACAGTAATATGGAAAAAGATGATCTGCTGTGGCAACACCTAACGGGAGCAGCTGAAAGAAGAAGAAGAAGAAGGTGCAGTGAGAGTAACAACACTAAAGAACCTATGGTATTTAGAATAGTTTGTCCATTCTGTGGACCATTATATTGTTACGGGTTAATTGCAATCAGATGCATTAAACTAATAAACAATATGCAGTTAATTTCAGTGTATATGTTAAAGCCGTGTCAGGGATGTGGATCTAAAAAAGAAAGGGAAACCACACTGGAACAAAAGCACTGCTTTGACGCTGGGTGCCGCCAGTCTGCAAAACCGAGCAGAGAACTTGCGTACTTCAGGGTTTGAGCTAGTGTGAAAATGTGTATGGCTTTACGCAAAGTTTAGGTTTTATACATCGCGATCTGAGCATGGAAACGGGAGTATGCAACATTTTTGTGCATACGCACCATTTATACATGAGGCCCCTTGAGCATAGATAAAACTCACCTGCTTGTCTGAGGATGGGAGAGGCTGTAACACTGCCTACGTCACTTCCGGTGTCCATCTGCCCAGACTGGTAGGACCTAAGACTGGAGGATCTGCCATCTTCAAACAGTTCATGTTGGAACTTGCGTCTGGAAATTATTGCTTGTTTTGCTTTGCACTGCTGCAATCCAGGGTGGTATCCCAACTCTTTATCTTGGTCTGTCTGTTCTCTTACAAGGGGGGTACACACAAACTCTACACAAACGACAACCTGACACAAGTTTGACCTCATACTACTGCTCTTTTGTAAATTCAGAGTAAGAGAAGAGGAGAAAAGGACCAGTTGAATAGACAATGAGATCAATTCAAGATGAAATGACAGATTGATTGTGTAACTGGACGGAACAAAAGCTGCAGCCAGTGGGGGGTTTGGGGTGTAGGGGGTATCAGGCCTTCATAACTGGAGGACTACGTTCCCACCTAGAGTTTCTGTTTTGGCCTACTGAACATTTTCTTTGGACTTTCAGGTATTCTGACATTATGGTTCAGTCCATTCCCTGCTGGTTTATTATTCCCTTGTTCTCCTAATTCCCCTACAGTTCTAGCACAGCCCTCTTGATCATATTCAGTGTGAAATGATTCGACTCAACACACTTAAAAAGGTTTGGGGCAGCCACCCATATTATTTCCCTGGCTGCAAAAAGGATTGAAAAATAGCACTCATGTGCATTGGTTGTAGACTGTAATTAATCTGAAGAATTGTTGGTATGATGGTGGCTTTAGATGCCAAGACCGGAAGTGATGTAATGAACCTGGAAGTGATGGTTTTCTGGCGCCGGAAACAGAAGTGACATGCTTTTGGGTGTTGGAGCCAGAAGTGACATTCTTCTAGGTGCCACAACCGGAATTGACATTCTTCTGAGTGCCAGAACCGGAAGTGATGTTCTTCTGTATGCCGGAACCAGAAGTGACATGCTTTTGGGTGTTGGAGCCGGAAGTGACATTCTTCTAGGCGCCACAACTGAAATTGACATTCTTCTCAGTGCCACAATCGGAAGTGATGTTCTTCTGGATGCCGGAACCGGAAGTGACATGCTTTTGGGCGCCAGGACCAGAAGTGACATTGTTCTGAGTGCAAGAACTGGAAGTGACCTTCTTCTGGGCGCCAGTACTGGACGTGATGTCTTCAAGGTCGAATCAGACAGGTTTTCCAATTTTAGGTCTGCAGAGACAACAGAAGAAGGTTTAGCACACCCCGCCACCTCCTGGCCTGGAGTGGCATTACCCTCACTTGGTCCATACAGCCTCCTCCTACTCACACGTGTGTGACAATATAACACATTGAAGACATAATCAGGGTTTCCCCATCCTACCAACACTCAAGTAGCATGGACTCTTTCAAATATCCTATTTAATCTTCTCACATGGCCAGCTTTGCGGTTTGATAATCTCTCTTTTTCTTGCTCTTCTCTTTCCCCTTCCATGTCCATCCCTCATCTCTTAACTTCATTGCATTTTCCAGACTCTTCAACATTACCAAATACATTCTGAAAAATGTATTACTTTCAAGTTAACAAGTGGAATTTTATGATGGAAGAAACATTATAATGGGCTATGGCATTCAGCCCTCACCACCCCAAAGCTGAATATAATAAAAAGCAGAAATTGTTGGACTCCTTGTTCATTTGATTAGATTGCTCACTCATTTTTTTTTTCATTTCTTTCAGCATTTTCCTTAACTTTTTCCCATATGGCGGTGGTCTGCCATTAAGTACCAATTCATGGGTTGGGGGTGGTGGGTGTTGGGTTGAAAATGGCCACTCGTGCCCTATAAATCATTTCTGTCCACAAAGGTACAAACTAAAGACGGCTCATTAAGGGGCCGCTCTGTGCATTGTCATGGGTACAAATTAGCAGGACTGTAAATTGGCACCTGGTTATAATACAGAGAAGAAATTTAAATCAGCTGCTTGGCATTTAGTTAGAGGTGTGAATTTTTCATATGCAATGAGCCATCCAAGAACAGGTTCAGGTTGAGTAGCATGCGTCATAAAAAGTACTCACAATTACAAAACCTATATTTTAAATATTTACTAGTTCACAGACTGCATTTCACTATCGCCCTGTCACGCATCCTGACTTTTCCAGGTATTTTCGGCCGTGGCCTTCATTTACATAATCGATGAATCTATCAGTCACGTAGCGTGACGTTCCTTTCCTAGCTTTGTGATTAACCACAACAAAATCAACTGGTGTGATGTGATCTCAACCCATAGGAACAAAAAATCAAAAACGAGATCTCCTAAACATCTTTTTGGTTTCTCCTAGGCAACAATGAGACCAGAAAGAAAATGAAATGGTGACATGCTCATTTGTATCATGCTTCTCATATTTTTCTCCTGAGAAAAAAAAAATAACGCAGCGGTCTCACAGGGGTCTCCTCTTGAGTTTCAATGGAAAATCTCTGCAAAGTCAAACAAGGGGCTCAGATTTTCCAAGTAGTGTCTTGACATTTTTTTGCAATTTCAATGTATTTGCATTTCATGCTCAGCAATATATAGTGAAATGTATTACCAGTTCTTTATGGTAATAAAACATGCTAGTATGATTAGAAAACTATGGTCCTTGCTTCTGAATAATACTATTAGTTGGCCTTTTTATTTTGCTGTGCTCCAAAAAGTCATTCTGAAAGATTAGGCAGGCATTACGACATTTGACTTCAAGCCCGGAGGTTATGTATTTAAATCCCACTGCTAACACCATGTAACTACGAGCAAGTCACTTCACATGGCTGTGCTCCAATTGGAAAACACATAAAAAAACGTAACCAATCATATTTCAGATGTTGTAAGTCACCTTGTATAATAAGAAAGAGTCTGGAAATAGATTAAAACAAATCCAGAAAGAGGTCTCACCAAAAATAATATGCGTTTCAACCATAATTCTCAATTTCAACTCCTTTAACCTCAGTTACATCTCATGTCTCCTTTTTATCTAAAGCTATTTCTCCTAAGGAATTTTTTTTGATTCTGAAAGGAAACATAAATGAGATTCTCTTTTAAGTCCCGTGAGGCATCAAATATGATCCTTTGAACAGAAACATTTTCCTATGGGAAGTCTTAAGGGCAATGCATACCAAACTTGTTCTACAACCAAAATAAATGTGGTGTTCTCCAAGATTTCAATGTCTTCTTTTGTACTCTCATTACAAATGTAGACACAACAACAACAACAACAACATGGCTACTACCTCCTGATTGTTCTTCATGTTGCTGGTTTATTTTGATCAGTATACCAGTTCCTGTTCTGTTGTACCACAGCCAAACCAGAGCTGAATGCATAATTTTGCAAATTTTGTGAAATTGTGAGGGGAGTCTGAAAGCGTTGCTGACACCAAATGTTGACTTCGCTTACTCCATCCTAATGCCAAAATTGAAGGGATTTTCTCCACACTTCATACTATTTTGCTAACATTTACATTTATTTGTCTTTTCATTCTGATTTTTTTTTTTGCCTTTTTGGTAGAGTTATTATCAGAACCATTGTGTGACGCCATGTTATCCATGTTGCTTAACATCACTTTGCTGAGCATCTGGGGCCTCATGCATAACACCCTGTGTAGAATTCACACTAAAACATGGCGTACGGACAAAAGCAGAAATGTTTGTATGCACAAAAATCCAGATGCATAAATCTGTGCGTTCGCCAACTTCCACGTTCTTCTGCTCCATAAATCCCGGTCAGCGTAAAAAGTAATGCACGTGCACTCGCCTGCTGCCACTCCCCAACTCCTCCCAGAATTACGCCTCTTTGAATATGCAAATCAATATAAATAGCCCTTAAGCTCAGTGTTCTGTGAAAAGGCAATGGCAAAAGCACGGGGGAAATAGAAGAATTTCTGCGAATACCAAGTGGAGGCAAAGAAAAAAGTACTATTTGTTGGTTTAAACAGTGGTATAAACAACAAAAAGAAGTTGATCAAGTGGCATAGAGTGTCTGAGAAACTCGAAAGCTCAAATTCACAAAGTCGTACAGTGCCCGAAATAAAAAAAATAGATATCAAAGCCATGAAAAGGCGAGTCGTAGCCCACTATCTGAGTGTCATATGAAAGCTTATTAGGGTACAGAGAATAGAAAAAGAAATAGGGACACAATGGGAAAAAAAAGCTCTAAATGTTAACTTTAATCACATAGTTTATTTGGTCATCAAAGTGGAATATAATAAACTTCATCTTTAAATCGTTTCATTTACTAGTTTCTCAAACACCATCATTACTAAAGAGCACTTTAAATGCTTTGTATTGTATGTATTCTTTCTATGTGCACTATGTGTGTGAATCACTACATGCTTCTTAAACGGTCTTTCTCTTCCTCCAACTGGACACAGAATCCATTACATTTATGATATTACAGCTCTCTGAATAATTAAAATACTGAGATGTATACATGATATCATTTACATGATAATAGGAGTTAAAGCATGTTATTAAACATGGGAACACGGTGGCGCAGTGATTGTTCCTGCCTCCCGTAAGATGCTTGCTGAGCCGTGCGCGACCTTCGATGAAATAATTTATTGCAGCAGTACTGTCTCTTTCAAACGTACTAACCCCCAATTCCTGTCCTTCCTTTTCTTTCTCCAAGTACCCAATCGCCACACAATCAGCTCTGTAATAGACGTTAAGCCATCTGTAAGCTTAGAATGCCGATTCTTCAAAACTTTTAAGGAACATTGAAATATCTTCATAGTACGTGTTTAATTATTCTATCCATCTATCCTTCCAGTGTCGCGCCAGCCCCAGCAAGAATACAGCGCCAGGCAGGAACAATCCCTGAAGGGGGAGCCAGCTCCTTGCTAGCGTTGTGACACCGTGTCCTCACATGTTTAATTATTAACAAAAAGAATAAAGTTATGTTAAAACCAAGCACATCATTGTTTTTCTTGTGAAATTCCCAATAAGTTTGATGTGTCACATGACCCTCTTCCTATTGAAAAAACAAAAGTTGGATCCAAAATGGCCGACTTCAAAATGGCCACCATGGTCACCACCCATCTTGAAAAGTTTTCCCCCTCACATATACTAATGTGCCACAAACAGGAAGTTAATATCACCAATCATTCCCATTTTATTAAGGTGTATCCATATAAATGGCCCACCCTGTAGATTATTTAAATGAAGTTAAAGTTTTATCTGCATAATATAATGAACATATTTTGCTGCATTTCATCTTAAAAATGATATCGTCATCATATGTAAATACGCACTTTATAAAGTGGCTCAGGTTGTGCAATATTATAACTGTATCGCAAGTTTACAGTGAGGTAATTGTACTTATAAGTACAAACAGTTCTACAAGGAGTACTTGATGGACTGATTGAGTACGTTTAGAGTTCTTGGGAATGAACTGTTTCTGAACCGCGAGGTCCGTACAGGAAAGGCTCTGAAGCGTTTGTCGTATGAGAGCAGTTCAAATAGACAGCATGGCTGAGGCAGCGTATGCTTGATGCCGTATACCGAAAATTCTCTTTCCAATCATCTGCTGTAGAGCTGTGATTCCCCACTCAGATACAGTGATATAAATACTCCGAGTGGTGCAGTGAGATTAACATGGAAAAAGATCCACTGTGGCAACACCTAACGAGAGCAGCTGAAAGAGGAAGAAGAAGGTTCAGGGAGAGTAACAACGCAAAATATGCTATGGAATTTAGAATAGTTTGGCCATTCCGTGGATCATTATATTGTTACAGGTTAACAAACAATATGCGGTTAATTTCAGTGTATATGTTAAAGTTGTGTCAGGGATGTGCATCTAAAAAACAAAGGGAAACCACACTGGAACAAAAGCACTGCTTTGACGCTGGGTGCTGCCTGTTTGCAAAACAAAACGCGGAGAACTTGTGTACGCCTGGATTTGAGCTAGTGTGAAAATGTGCGTGGCTTTTTGCCAAGTTTAGGTTTTATATATTGCGATTTGAGCTTTGAAATGGGAGTACGCAACATTTTTGTGCATACGCACCGCTTATACATGAAGCCCCTGGTCTTTGTATCTCTTCAAAAGGAAAGTCCTGTTAATAATTGTGTTATACAGCAGCTTCAGAAAGTGTTCGGATGCCCTCACCTTTTCCACATTTTGTAAAGTTGCAGCCTGATGCTAAAATAATTTAATTTTTTCCCTAATCAAATGACACTTAATACCCAAGAATAACAAAGCAAAAACAAGACTACAACTTAACAAAATGTGAAAAAAGTGAGGGGGGTCTGAATACTTTCTGAAGTTTTGTGTTTATTGCTGTTTTTTAAATTATAGTTTTTCAAATTTTTATGCATTTTCTGATTTTTTTGGAATTATCTTCTGTCTTTCAAATGTGTTTTGTGGGCGAAGACCTCAGCAGACGGGGCCACCCTGGAGTCACTGCTGCTGGCTCCTCCCTTTGCTTTTAACTGGAGAAGGAGGAGAGGAGAGGAGAGGTTAGGAGCACACGGCTGATACAGTGCATTGCCACACCCACCACATAACAAACCACCTCAAGATCACAGATTAGGACCCGAGTGCAGCCATGAGACGGGTAACACCTCAGCACCACTCTAGCTCAGATGGAGTGGAACCAATGTGAAGCTTTTTATGGTGGCTGGAGGGCAGGCTGAAATCCCCAGCTAGTGGATCATTGAAGCCAGAGGCTTTTTTAATTGTGACAATCAGATTAGATAAGATTAAATAGATCTTATTTGCTCCAAGGTAAAACTAATAATGTATACTTTACATTTTAAAATTCAGGACCATTGAATTGCAGCTCTCTAATGAAAACACCATTAACAGATACTTGGACTTTAACCCAGCATACGCAGGCTTTAAAAAAAGGAGAACATCTAAATACTATGAAAGGCTTTAAGATGAACTCCTTCTGAACCCCACCTTACTAATCCATCCCTTTACAACCTCTCCCACCATACCCCCCCCCTTCACCGTCTATGTATTGCCTTTGATTCCTGTATGCCTAATCATTTTCTTCTGGTAATGATACCTGGCAGGTTGTCAAAAGCTTAGGAGTAAAAAACTATTTTAAGATATGTGATTCATTTTCTTCCTTTGTGGATCTCTTGCTACAAATATGCAAACCGTATCACAGACCTTCACTTCCATATATACTGTATATAATATATATATATATATATATATATATATACACACTAGGGGGCTTTCCCCCTGCTCACTTTGCTCACCCACCGTCTCTAGGCGTGCCTTTGCATCTCCGACGCTCACGATATGAAGGACGGGCTGAACACACGTTAAGGAGATGCGGTCTGATCAGCTGCTGTCTTTCTGCTGCTGCTGCCAAGCTGCGTGTTCTGCTTGTTGCGCTGCACGTCGATCATTTAAAAGCCTGTACAGCAGCTGTCTTTGATTCACTGGCCCACCCCCCTTCCCCCCTCCTCGGCATGCTAAGCGCAGCCACTTTGCATCATTTACACTCACGTTGTGAAGACGGAGCTGAACGCAGGCTAAGGAGATGCAGACGGATCAGCTGCTGGCTTGCTGTTCCTGCTGCCGAGCTGCGTGTTCTGCTTGTTGCGCTGCGCGTCGATCACTTAAAAGGCTGTACAGCAGCTGTCTTCGATTTGCTGGCCCACCCCTTTATTTTGTCTCACTGCCTTATCTCACGGGATGTGAAAGTGTCTTCCGAGAACACTACATCGCGACCCAAACTTTTTTTATTATAATATATATATATATATATATATATAATATGTGTATATCTCTTAAGAGCTCTGGTGATGGTAGTTGAACTAAATGGGTGCTAATGCCGTCTCTCTTCTTCACTCTGCAGGAAGATTGTTGGCATTCCACATCTAAAATCTGCCCTCCAGAACCCCCCACTTCCTGCCAGGAACCCATATGATCAGCAGTCTGACTATCTTTGAGTCAGTTCTGTAACGGACTTCCATCTGAAAGGATATCAACAATATCTTTATAAACAGATCATTATTATTTTTTTTAATTATTTTCATTATACAGGGCCATGGATGAACTCCTGGCTTAGATAATGAAGATCACACTGAAGTATTAATCATCTCTCTCTCTGGTTCATTTAGATGCATACAGCAGCAGAAACATAAGAAACAAAGATACAGACTCACAGGACAAATAATACAATCAATCAATCAACCAAACAACCAGTAAATAAATAAATAAATAAATAAAATACAATAAATAAATAAATAAATAAATGTTGTTTAGAAATTGCAATATGAACTTAAAGAGTATCAGCATTTAGTTTGGGATGTCAGGAGTAAGCACTGAATTGTCTGAGAGCAGGGGGCAGAAAAGACCCCCAGAGGTACTTTGGCATACCGTGGAGGAATGAGCCTGTGGATACATGCGCACCAAGAGAGCACCTCCTGGAGGGGATTTTGCATGATGACATCCAGTTTTGCCACATCTTCTTTGCCACAACAGCTTCCAGTGTGTCAAGGGTTCGCCCGTTGATGGCGCAGGTTTTCCTGATAAGTTTGTTCAGACTTTGTGCATCTTTTCAACTCAAGTTGCTTCCCCAGGAGATCACAGCGTAGAACACCACTGGCTACTATGGACTGGTAGAACATCTCCAGCGGTTTGCTGCACACATCATAAGACCTGAGTCTCCATTAGGAAGTCTAGTCTGCTTTGGCCCTTCTTGTAAAGCGCCGCTGTGCACCCAGACCAGTCCAGACCCCCAGGTCCTTGTAGCTCTGTACCACTGCCACATCTGTGATCTTTGCACCCCCCAGGGCTCACTATTAACATGAATCTCACTTTGATCTCAGTGCTTTTTCCCATTATCTTTTTCTATTAAACAATCAATGAGGTAGAGTTTCAAAACAGCTCTTTTGCGTAAAGCTTTCCCTCTGTAGTCTCCATGGATGTCAGCGGGGTCCTTTCAATGTGTTTTATGACGTGCTGTTATTTACAGTTCTTAAACTTTATGCCCCTTTTAATGCTGTTTTATGATGTTGAAACATAAAACATGGAAGCAGACTGGAATGGCCAAAAAAAAATACTAAATGACTTGCAATTCCAAAACTCTCCTTTTACAGCTTGACCACAGGTAGCATTTTGTTACATGAGACCCCAAAAAGAAAAGGCTGCTTTCAGTACAAACTTACTGAGTTAGTGAAGCCCATCCACTCCTTCTGGAGCACAGGCCATTGACAACAGTTCTCCAGCATTTCTTGTTCTGCGCTGTTATCACCAATTGCCCACATCCATTTCCTGTCAACTTGAAATCGGAATCAACAACAACAACATTTATTTCTGTATCATGTTTTCATACAAATGATGTAACTCAAAGTGTTTAACAAGATTATGAAAGAAAAAAATCAGGCAATACTAATTAACAAAGAATAATGTAAGGTCCGATGGCCAGGTACGACAGAAAAAACAAATAAAACTCCAGTGGGCTGGAAAAAAAAAATCTGCAGAGGTTCTTGTCCTGGGTATGACATTAAACTGCATCCGGCCCTGCAAGTGGTACTCCCACTTGTAGGGAAATCATGGGGGTTGGTGGCAGGATTGGCACTCCAGCCACCGTAAAAAAACTTCACACAGCTCCGAGATGACAGAAAGGACTCCTTTTTGCTCTCCGCGCGTGTAGCTCTGCTGAAGCCGCCCATAGGGAGGCTGCTCGCATTATGAAGGGAATAGGGGAAAAAGCCCTCGGGATCTCCATCCTTGGAAGAGTTGAAACCGTTGGAGAGCCAATGGGGTCAGGTTTGTTGGGGATCGGAACTGGTTTTGGTACTGAGGCATCGCCCACAGCACAGCAGCACTTGGGTCCCAATTTTTAGGCGGCCCATACTGGTAGGCGCATGGAACGTCTTGTCTCTCCGGCAAGATGATCATCTTCCTCTGCTGCTGGAGGAGCTGCGTAAACTCTGTATTTCAATGGCGGCACTTTCTGAGGTCTGCAGACCGGGGACTGGCCAGATCTCTGTAGGTGGATACACTTTTTATTGGTCTGGTCGGTCTGATGGCTGTCATACTCAGGGAGTAGCTGTTGCTGTAGCAGATTGGCTTCTTATGGTGTCTGATGTCACTCCTTTCAACGAGCGTATTATGGGACTCAGATTACGGCACTCCCTGAGTGCCTTGTCTGTTGTCTCAGTGTATGCTCCGACCACGGTGAGTGATGTCAGGGAGACATTTTATTCGCAGCTTCGCTCGGTGGTTGATGGGTGTCCACGAGGTGACACTCCTCTGGTCATGGGTGACTACAATGCAGCCACTGGCACTAACAGGGCTGGCTATGAGGATTGTCTTAGTCCCCATGGGTCTGGTGACCGTGGTGAAAGTGGCTCCATGTTCCTTGACTTTGCAAAAGGTCAGGTACTGTGAATCGCTGGATCCTGGTTCCAGCGCTCAGAACCACATCATTGGACTTGGTACTCCAATGCTGGTGGTGCAGTGAAAGAGATTGATCACATCCTTGTGGGCAGACACTGGAAGCTCTTGCAAAACTGCAGGGTCTACAGAAGTGCCCAGTTTGTGAATTCTGACCACAGAATTGTTGTTGCTACTCTTAGGATCCAGCTTAGGTCCAGTAGGTTACCACCTACTAGGAAAATGGTCCTGGACTTGGCTAGACTCCAAGACCAGGCTGTTTCTAATGAGTTTGCATGCAGTTTCTGTGAGGAACTTGCAGATTTGGGTGTGACTGCCAATCCTAATGTGATGTGGGAGACCTTCCGTGACAAGACCATGAAGGATGCTGAGGGTTGTGTTGGTGCTACCAGTGTTCCCAGAAGGAGGTGTTTCATCTCGCAGGGCACCCTGAATATCATCGAGAGGAGTCGCAGCGCGTGGCTCAGTGGCAACTCTGATCTGTACCAGGAGCTGAGAAGGACAGCTGCGAGGGCTCTGAGGGCAGATAAAGAGGCGTTTGTTAGAGGAATCTGAGAGCAAGTGATACACCATCTGTGGTCTAGCGACCCACGTCCTGCTTACAGAGGAATCGAAGCTTTACGCACATCCGAATCTGTTCCTCGGAGAGTCGCAGTCAGGGCAGCTGATGGAATGGTCCTTACGGATGACACTGCAGTTGTGACCCGCTGGGCTGGCTACTTTGAGCAGTTGCTCAAAGCTGATCCTCCAGCTAGTGCGTTGGATATCTCCGGGTCCATGGTTCTTGAGGCTGATCCTCCAATTAGCTGTGAACCCCCCAGTCTCACTGAGATTGCACAGGTGGTGAACCAGCTGAAGGGGGGAAAGGCTGCAGGGATCTGTGGTATCTGGTGTGAACTTCTCCAGGCTGGTGGTAAGGCTGTCCTCCTGGCATTGCAAGCAATCTTTGCTTCCATTTGGGAGACTGGCATCATCCCAGCTGACTGGAAAATGGGAAGGGTGATCGCCTGGATTGCAGCAACTACAGGGGGATAACACTGCTGTCTGTGCTGGGTAAGGTCCTTGCTAGGGTCGTCCTCAAAAGGATCCGTGATCACTTGCTCACCTACCAGCGACCGGAACAGTCTGGTTTTACACCTAAGAAGTCTATCATTGACCGCATTCTGGCACTGAGGGTTCTCATGGAGCGCAAACACAAATATCGGCAGAGTTTCTTTGCAGCCTTTGTCGATTTTCGTGAAGTATTCGACTCAGTTGATCGAGCTGCCCTGTGGGACATCCTGAGGGTTTGCGGGATCCTCGTGAGGTTGCTGGATATCATGGCCGGCCTGTACACTGGTACTGTGAGTGCTGTGCAGAGTGGAGGCAGGACCACTGTGTTTTTCCCAGTTGATTATGGGGTTTGTCAGGGGTGTGTTCAGCTCCTACTCTGTTCAATGCTTGTATGGACTGGTGTTGGGAAAGGTCATGGGGTCCAGTGGCTGTGGGGCATCTGTTGGTGAAGAAAGATTCACTGATCTTGATTTTGCTGACGATGCTGTGATCTTCACAGAGTAAATGGAGGTTCTGATCGGGGCACTCGAGAGACTGAGTGAGGATTCTGGGGGTCCGGGCTTGTGAATATCCTGATAAAAACCAAACATTCAGGCCTTTAATGACCTTGTGGGCACGGCCATCAGCAGTGTGTCTGTCTGCGGAGAGAATGTCAACCTCATTGAGAGGTTTACTTACTTTGGCAGTGACATTCATGTCTCTAGTGACTCTTCCTATGAAGTCAGTAGACAGATTGGGAGAGCATGGGGGGTCATGAGGTCGCTGGAAAGGAGTGTGTGCCGCTCCCGATATCTATGCAAAAGGATGAAGGTCTAAGTCTTTAGTGTCCTGGTGCTTCCTGTCTTGCTATATGGTTGCGAGACATGGACGCTCTCCAGTGGTCTGAGATGAAGACTGGACTCCTTTGGTACTGTCTCTCCGGAAAATCCTTGGGTACCGTTGGCTTGACTTTGTGTTGTTTATGGAGTTCATTGTGATGGCACTACGGCCAGGTGGTGCGTTTTCCCAATGGTGATCCAGCTCGTAAGATCCTCATTGTTAGGGACCCGAGTGGCTGGACTAGGCCAAAGGGTTGCCCATGTAACACCTGGCTGTGGCAGGCAGAGGGTAATTTCCGGAAGGTGGGACTGGACCGCGTGTCTGCTTGCGTGGTTGCCAACCGGGATCCCGAGCTGTTTCGTCGTGTAGTGGTTGCAGCAACGCACTTTACCAGTGCATGCTCCCCAACTTGACTTGCAGAGGTTCCGAGGCCACAAGACCATCCAGCCCCCAGTGGGCATTCGACCTAACAATGATCTCAATCAGTCCTCATGGTTTTCAGGCTTCTCATGGAAGAATTAGATGATGATTGTCATGTGGACACACTCATTCGATCAATGTAAGGACTGCATGGTGCCCTGATCAGATGGTGGGGGCACAAATCACCACCTCAGAAAACCGGAAAAAGAACAGCAGAGAAAGTAGGGTTTAGTACGAATTGCGGAGCCATGAAAATAAATAATAAATCAATGCATATACAGAATATCAGGGTTACACTAAAATAAAGCTATGAGAAAGCCATGTTAAACTCAGGGGTTTTTAGTAGTTTCTTAAAGTGCTCCACTGTATTAGACTGGCAGATTTCTATCGATCAGCTATTCCATATTTTAGGTGCATAACAGCAGAAGGCCACATCATTACTTCTTTTAAGTTTAGCTCTTGGAATTATAAGCAGACACTCATTTGAAGATATGTTGAAGGTGTCCCTTGGTCTTCATTGAATCCTTTTGCCTTGAGGGTTCCACGTCAATGACTGACACGTGGCACCTGTAGGTGGTTTTCACAAGGTGTGGCTGAGTCATCCCCGTCTTCTCCTCAGGATTTCCTCTTCCATGGGACGTTGCTGGGCTCTTTGCTACAGGTCAGTGTTGCTGATGGTCTTTGGCCAACGGATGTAAAGAATCTCAGGATGTAAAGAATCTCATTCCAAAATTCACAAACATCTGGGATTTTTCTCATGGTGGTCTTGGTGGTTCTTTCCATCTTTGTCCTGTAAAGAAGTAACAAATTGAAATAAAAAGATGTATCTTGGTAAAGTATTTGGAGTTCCAGATTCATCCTAGCTTTGATGTCCATATCTGTTCCTCTTTGCTTGTCCACCACACTGCCATGGTATGATTAGGCACAACATCTTCCAGACGGTTTCCATTTTGTCTGATTAGCTCTTCCCAGTCTGTGTTAACTTTCAGTCATGGTTGCCAGGTCCTACAAAAATGTCCAGCTCAAAAACAGATCAAAACCCATCTAATTGTGGTAAAAATCTGGAGTGGTCCCCCCTCGACTTTCTCATATACTCAGATATGGAGATGGATATTTGAGGAGGAAACTGCAAGACAATGATTATATTTTTATATTATATGCATTAAAGAACTGTCAACAACAAATCAAATCAAATTAATAATATATTGAACAATTATTATAAAAGTAAAGGTGAATAAATCAGACTCTGCAGCTGCATGAATACAAAAGTACCACTTCCAATTAACAGAAAAAGCTGAAAAATTAAAAGAAATCTAATACTTGCATGCAAAATTTTGTTACCCTATGTGAAAGTGTACTCAAGTTATCATGTTTACACACACACACAGACAGACATAAATGAAAAATGGTATTTACGGACACAGGATAGTCTAAAACATAGAGATTCATCAAAATCTCCACATTGAATCTTTGGACGATTACAATACTTTCCCTGTACTTCATATACGAAAAAGGTAAAAGTTACCCAATAAATGAAGTACTTTGCCTGTTGACTAGAATATATGTGCCTTGAGGAAAACAATCGAATAAAGCAAAGATCTATACAGTAATTTGTACACTGTAGTGGTATAAGGACTTTGTTAAGTGGTGCGACTCAAACCACCTACAACTGAACACCAGCAAAACCAAGGAGCTGGTGGTGGATTTTAGGAGGCCCAGGCCCCTCATGGACCCCGTGATCATCAGAGGTGACTGTGCAGAGGGTGCAGACCTATAAATACCTGGGAGTGCAGCTGGATGATAAATTGGACTGGACTGCCAATACTGATGCTCTGTGTAAGAGAGGACAGAGCCGACTATACTTCCTTAGAAGGCTGGCGTCCTTCAACATCTGCAATAAGATGCTGCAGATATTCTATCAGATGGTTGTGGCAAGCGCCCTTTTCTACTCTGTGGTGTGCTGGGTTGGCAGCATAAAGAAGAGGGATGCCTCGCGCCTGGACAAACTGGTGAGGAAGGCAGGCTTTATTGTAGGCACGGAGCTGGACAGTTTGACATCCGTGGCAGAGTGACGGGCGCTGAGCAGACTCCTGTCAATCATGGAGAATCCACTGAATAGGATCATCTCCAGACAGAGGAGCAGCTTCAGCGACAGACTGCTGTCACCGTCCTGCTCCACTGACAGACTGAGGAGACCCCACACTATGCGACTCTTCAATTCCACCCGGGGGGTAAACATTAACATTATACAAAGTTATTGTCTGTCTGTTATACCTTCATTGTTATCACTCTTTAATTTAATATTGTTCTTTATAAGTATGCTGCTGCTGGAGTATGTGAATTTCCCCTTGGGGATTAATAAAGTATCTATCTATCTATCTAGATAGAATTTAACAGAATTTAACAGAATACTGTTAAATTCTGCTCCATACTTCTAAAATTTTTATTTTTATGCTGTATTGAGGATTTGTTCTGTTCTGTGTATTGTATTGTATTGACCCCCTTCTCTTTGACACCCACTGCACGCCCAACCTACCTGGAAAGGGGTCTCTCTTTGAACTGCCTTTACCAAGGTTTCTTCCTTTTTTCCCTACAGGGTTTTTTTTTGGGAGTTGTTTCTTGTCTTCATAGAGAGTCAAGGCTGGGGGGCTGTCAAGAGGCAGGGCCTGTTAAAGCCCATTGCGGCACTTTCTGTGTGATTTTGGGCTATACAAAAATAAATTGTATTGTATTGTATTGTATTGTATCTATCTATCTATCTATCTATCTGTCTATTCCAACTGATGCTGCATCACAGGCACTAACACTGCTTTTATAAATCCCACTCAAATGCAGTATAATAGAGACTCTCACATTTGTAGTAATAAAATGCATTGCATTTGTTATTCCAACATATCACAAATGCTTAACACATTTTATTACTTCAGATATTTTTGATGTGCCATTTTGGAATGACAAATGAAATGCAGCTGATTACTGCATGCATTACAAAATTCATTTCAAAAGATGGTGCACTGCAAACGTTAATGCTGACGTCTATGACGATTACTTAGATTTGAACTCGCCTTTGAGTCCTACCTGACAGGGGAAAATTCTTTGTTAGTTGTGGTAATTATACTTCAAAGACACCTGATATTCTGTTTGGTGGTCCACAAGGCTCTATCCTCGGTCCGCTGCTCTTTTCAATCTCCATGTTTCCATGAGGTCTGATTATCTCGGGGCATATTGTGAGCTACCACAGCTATGCTGATGACACACAACTGTATTTATCAGTAGCGCCTGATAACCCTGACTCTCTTTATTCACTGACACAATGTCTTACTTGTGTTTGTGAATGGATGAATAGTAATTTTCTCAAACTAAATAAGGAGAAAACAGACATTTTAGTAAATGGCAAAAATTGATATAATGAGGGTATTAGAAATAAACTTGATCCATTAGGATTACAAGTCAAGACAGAGGTAAAGAATTTAGGGGTACTTATTAACTCTGACCTGAATTTTAAATCACATATTAATCAGATTACTAGGAGAGCATTTTTTCACTTAAGAAATATAACAAAAGTTAGACCTCTTATAACATTGCAAGATTCTGAGAAATGAGTTCCCGCTTTTGTTTTCAGTCGGCTAGATTACTGTAACGCACTCCTCTCAGGACCACCCAAAAAAGTCATAAATCGATTGCAACAAGTGCAGAATGGAGCTGCTAGAATCTTAACTAGGAAAAGAAAATCCGAGCACATCACACCAGTCTTAGCGTCACTACACTGGTTACCTGTGTCATTTAGAATTGACTTTATAATCCTGCTTATGGTTTATAAAGCCTTCAATAATCTGCTCCATCTTATATCTCAGACACCTTACACTCCAAATCGTAACCTTAGATCTTCAAATGAGGGTCTGCTTAGAATTCCAAGAGCTGAACTTAAAAGAAGTGGTGAGGCGGCCTTCTGCTGTTATGCACCTCAAATCTGGAATAGCTGACCGATAGAAATTCAGCAGGCTAATACAGTGAAGCATTTTAAAAAACTGATAAAAACTCATTACTTTAACATGGCCTTGTCATAGCTTCATTTTAGTGTAACTCGGATATTCTGTATATGCATCTAATTATCATTATCATTCATGGTGGCTCCAAAACATTTCACCTGGGTTGATTGTCATTCTTCACTTTGCCACATCATGTAAATCGTTTTCATGAAAAATAAATGTTATCTAATATAATAACTAATTTGAAAAAGTGTAGCAAAAGTGAAATATTCTGTTCTGTGATGCCACGCTTTTCTTTCGAACTTCAGATGCCCATTATCCTCTATTTCCGAATATACTCGTCTTTGGCACTGCAGAGTTTACGAGATGACTTGTAGGTGGTGTCTGCCTATAGAGTGGCTGCTATGAGTTAAGTCGTATTTTGAAAAGTGAACATGTTAATGGTCTCTATTTCCACGATATGGCTATATCACAACACCTCCATTTTTTTATTGTTCAGGAAGGACAATTTCATCCATGAAGAACAAATTCTAGTCTGCCTCTGCTTTTTTGGATGTCTTGGGAATGTTGGACAATAAGCTATCTGGAACATACTGTGGACCACCAGGAGGCGTATTGCTCCCCAAACCCTGACACACACAGGCTGAGACACAAGTCTTTCCCAATAGCACATGTCTTATCCGGGTCAGGAAACAGTTTTTCTCCTGCCCAACCTTCACAGCAGAGTACACAGACACCAACTAATATAACACACTCCTTTTCTTCTTCTTTCTTTCCTCTGTCACCTCCAGTCCTCCTTGCAAGCTTTGTCCTCCACCTCCCGACTCTGGCTCACTGACTGATGGTAAAGTGGCTCCTTTTATAGTGCACCCGGAAGTGCCCCAGGTGTTTCTTGACCTTCTTCTGGGTGTGGCAGAAGTGGGGCCCCAAAGGGAACGGATGTAGCTACTGCACCCCCTGGCGGCACCCATGGAGCCCAACAGGGCTGCTCCAAACTGCGGGGACCCGTGGTGCAGTAGCAACCCAGGTGGGGCTGCCCTCTAGCATCTCATGGAGGATACTGTCCCAAAGAGGTTCTCTCTTTTGGTCCTTCCTGGTCGTCACAGTACATACATTTCCATACGTTTTGTGCATTACAAAATTGCCTTTATATAAACTCAAGAAGACTTTCAACTACAGAAAAGACAATATTTTCTTCCAATCTGACCCATTTGTCACAGAAGTTATAAACAACATGATAAGACGTCAGATGTCTGCTACAGATTTCCATTTGGGCGGTCAGTGCTGTTGATCACCCACCTTGTTGTAGATGGTTGCTTTTCCATTTTGGGTAAAGTGCATGGTATTTCATAGCCACGAGAGGTAATTGATTTTCTTTCATAAATTCTAAAAAGTCAATCATCTGACGCCTTCCTCAGGATATAAGAAACACTTTCAGTGACTCTGAGATCTCATTAGGGTTGCTTCTGGAGGAAATGTGGCCTCAGCTTTTATATTTGTGAGGGTCGTGGGCAAAGCCCAGAAGGATTTAAAAATCCGACCTAGTGATGCTTTGTGAGAATACATATTTATGTTTTTCTGTACATAGGATGCAGTTGAAATTTACATCTAGCCATAAACTTCAGTTCTTTTTCTGCGTGATTTATGACCTCGGGGCTCAAATTTACCTTCTGCAATCCCCTACACATGTCTTAAAGGAAAAGGAAATTAAAAAAAAAAAAAGTTAAACTTGAATTGAATGTTTCAGAGTCTGTTAACAATAAAACTTGAAAACATTCATGTAAATATATAGTTTAACAAAAGGTACAGTACTGCTGGCATGGGGTTGCTGGGGCAGTAGGGACACATAATCGAAACATCAAAAGAGAAACCAAAATAAAAATTGCAAGAGAAATATAAATAAACAGCAAGCATTCTTTTCAGTCCTACTCCAGTAAAAGGTTGATAAAAGAGAATTTAAGAAACTTTAGGGACACGAATGGAGAAATCATTGAAAATGAGAAGGAAAGGCAAATGAACTGAATGAATATTTCACCCAAGTATTTATAAAGAATGAAACAAGTGGAACACCTCATACCAAAGTAAATACAAACTCTAAGTTCATAGATTTTAAAATACAATAATCAGATGTGTATCAAGCCCTCGATACGTTAAAGAAAAAAAAGCCCCCTGGACCGGATGGGATCTTACCAAAAGCATTGAAATAAATGAAAGATGTCATCTATAAAGCCTTATTGGGCATATTTGAGCAGTCACTTCAGAAAGGAGAAAAACCTGAGGATTGGAAAGTTGCAAATGTGGCTCCATTCTTCAAGAAGGGAGACAAAATGGATCCTAGTAAAAACAGACCAATAAGTCTTACTTTTGTGCCATGCCAAATTATGAAAATTATAATAAGGAAAAAATTAGAAAATTATCTACTGTATATACTCGCTTTTAAGTTCTCCTGTGTATAGGTCAAAGCTTGATTTTACTGTATAATTTCCGGTATTTTATAATGTCGATTGTATAAGTCAAATGCGGAAAACTCACACTATTGGTCCAAGAGATTATGCTATGCTAACACCAACCTGAGAGAATAACTTTTACTCTTTTTTCTATGTATTGTGTCTATGTGACCACACTGTAATACCCAAACTATACTGAAGTGATGTTTTCACTGTTTTGTGTTTTTTGTATTTCACGCCCCCATACACCTTTATCGTAAGAGCATCCCTTATCTACGATGGAGCGCTCGATCAGAAGAAAATATTAAGCTTGTTTTAAATTAAAAGTTGTTAAAGTGGCGAAAAAAATTGGTAACTGCGCTGCTGCAACAAAATTCGATGTGTCTGAGAAACTGGTGCGAGACTGGAGGTGAGAAGAAGATGTAAAAAAAAAACAAAATTAAGTGTTGTATTTTTGAACGGGCGTAGAAGTCGGCTTCTGATTTTATGATCGATTTTTTCAGGTTTCAAGACCCGATTTATACGCGAGTATATACGGTAAATGAAAATAATATTGTAAATAGCAGCCAGCATGGATTTACGAGAGGAACGTCCTGCTAAACCAGTCTTGATTTTTGTGAAGAAGCAACCAGAGTAATTGACAAAATCAAAGATACAACATAATTGACTTCAACTTTCTAAAAACCTTTGACTCTGTTGTCCAACACTGAAGATTAATTCTGAAACGAGAAGCTGTAGGCATCAGAGATCACCTGCAAAACTGGATATCTAATTGGTTATCTGGCTGTTGACAAAGAGAACAGATAAGAGGAGAATGGAGTGAGGTCATCAGAGGGTCTGCCCTTGATCCATTACTTTTTCTGATTTATATTAATGACATTGATCTATACTAATAAACGGCAAAGCCCTCACTCACTGACTGACTGACTGACTGACTGACTCATCACTAATTCTCCAACTTCCTGTGTAGGTAGAAGGCTGAAATTTGGCAGGCTTATTCCTTACAGCTTACTTACAAAAGTTGGGCAGGTTTCATTTCGAAATTCTACGCGTAATGGTCATAACGGTCGATAACGGTTGACAACGTCCGCCATGTTGAACTTTCTTATTTATGGCCCCACCTTCACGAAATTTGGTAGGCGGCTTCCCTGCGCTAACCGAAACCGATGTACTTACTTATTTCGATGGTATGACGCCACTGTCGGCCGCCATATTGAACTTTCCAACGTCACCAATTTTCCAACTTCCCGTGTAGGTAGAAGAATGACCCCGTCTTCACGAAATTTGGTAGGTGGCTTCCCTGTGCTAACCAAAACCGATGTACGTACTTATTTCGGTGGTATGACGCCACTGTCGGCCGCCATATTGAATTTTCCAAACGTCACAAATTCTCCAACTTCCCGTGTAGGTAGAAGGCTGAAATTTGGCAGGCTCATTCCTTACAGCTTACTTACAAAAGTTAAGCAGGTTTCATTTCGAAATTCTACGCGTAATGGTCATAACGGTCAATGACGTCCGCCATATTGAACTTTCTTATTCATGGCCCGATCTTCTCGAAATTTTATAGGCGGCTTCCCTGCACTAACCGAAACCAATGTACGTACTTATTTCGGTGGTATGATGCCACTGTCGGCCACCATATTGAACTTTTCAACAGTCTTTGTTACTTATGGGCCCATCTTCAAGAAATTTGGTACATGGGTTCCCAACGCTAACTGAATCCTACTTACGTACATATATACGTCCATAGCCTGCAGCTCAGTCACTGTGTGAGGTGGCGTTGGGTCCCCCATCCCAACGCCTCCCACGTTGTTGGCTGCCTGCCTATATAAGACCGTCCATCGCTCCGGTCTCTACATTCCCTTCCTTGCTTCGCCATGGGATTCACATCTCCCTACTGATAACTACAGCCTTTTTATTTAATCCACGGCTTCTCCGCTGTTTTATTGTTTGTTTATTACAATTATAGTTATTGTATAGGTATTTTAGACTTACTTTACATTGCTCAGGTACCCATTTCCTTTATCATTCCAACCCCCATTACCATGTCTATCGAGGTGATCACTATCGATCAAAGAACTGTCACTTACTGAGTGGTTTCCATGTCCGGAGATGGCACCTACCTTTTCCATTCTCTTTGTTACATATTGCACGGCCATATCAGGCTCACTCTTGATATCCGGAGGAACATTGTTTCTTATGTATTGAATGACTGGGACAGGTTCAAGGTGTGGACTGATGACGGTACAGGAGATAATTATACTACACAGGAGCACTAGAAGAGTGAAATGCTTAAGCCCTTCACCTATGGTTCTGCATGTGAGTTGATGGCTGCCGCTGAATTGTTCGGTTGTCGCTTTCAAGTGTACCGAAATGGCCAGATATTTTACACCTTTCGACAACCGCCAATGCCTCTTAAACATCTTAGATTCACAGTTGACGATTTCAGTAGTGGACACTTTGATGTTTATGAATGTTTAAACTCTCAAAAGCTGGATGTGAAGTTATCGATGAAACCGGTTGTAAGCTTACAACGCTTGACAGATGCCGAATGTCACTTCAACACAACAAATCCTGCAAATACTGTCATAATTGAAACAAACCATGAACCTCAAACTGATTATGACAGCAGCAATCCAAGCTGTGAGATTTGAGACAAGATTACTGTTCACATGGTCAACTGTAAGTTACATGCTCAAGAGTAAGCTCAGCGCACAGCTTGGTCAGGTTACAACCGGAGGGCTGAACTGACAACATGGTATACAAAGAGATCCTTAACAAATAATTATTGGCATATTTTCCCTCAGTTTAAAAAGGTTAAATTTTGTTCTTAATAAAAATTTTAATGCAGTACTTCGCCGCTGCGAAGCGCGGGTATTTTGCTAGTGTGTATATATAAGGGCCGGCACAAGGGGAGAGGGAGATAAAAAAAAGATGTAAAAGAAGAGAGGGGAAAGGATGGGATAGATGATGGAGGTTGGTTAGATAGATAGATAGATAGATAGATAGATAGATAGATAGATAGATAGATAGATAGATAGATAGATAGATAGATAGATAGATACTTTATTAATCCCAAGGGGAAATTCATATAATCCAGGAGCATCATACTGATACAAAAAACAAAAAAGAAAACACAATATTAAATTAAAGAGTAATAAAAATGCATGTAAAAACAGACAATGACTTTGAATAATGTTAGCATTTACTCCCCCGGGTGGAATTAAAGAGTCGCATAGTGTAGGGGAGGAACGATCTCCTCAGTCTGTCAGTGAAGCAAGCCAGTGACAAAAGTCTGTCACTGAAGCTACTCCTCTGCCTGGAGATGACACTATTAAGTGGATGCAGTGTATTCTTCATGATTGACAGGAGTTTGCTCAGCTCCCGTCACTCTGCTACAGATGTTAAACTGTCCAACTTTATTCCTACAATAGAGCCTGCCTTCTTAACAAGTTTGTCAAGGTGTGAGATGTCCTTCTTCTTTATGCTGCCTCCCCAGCACACCACCGCGTAGAAGAGGGCACTCGCCACAACCGTCTGGTAGAACATCTGCAGCATCTTATTGCAGATGTTGAAAGACGCCAACCTTCTAAGAAAGTATAGTCGGTTCTGACCTTTCTTATACAGAGCATCAGTATTGGCAGTCCAGTCCAATTTATTATCCAGCTGCACTCACTGGTATTTTTAGGTCTGTATCCTCTGCACACAGTCACCTCTGATGATCACGGGGTCCATGAGGGGCCTGGGCCTCCTAAAATCCACCACCAGTTCCTTGATTTTGCTGGTGTTCAGGTGTAGGTGGTTTGAGTCGCACCGTTTAACAAAGTCCTTGATTAGGTTCCTATACTCCTCCTCCTGCCCACTCCTAATGCAGCCCACAATAGCAGTGTCGTCAGCAAACTTTTGCATGTGGCAGGACTCCGAATTGTATTGGAAGTCCGATGTATGTTGGCTGAAGAGGACCGGAGAAAGTACAGTCCCCTGCGGCGCTCCTGTGTTGCTGACCACAATGTCAGACCTGCAGTTCCCAAGATGCACATACTGAGGTCTGTCTGTAAGATAGTCCACGATCCATGCCACCAGGTGTGAGTCTACTCCCATCTCAGTCAGCTTGTCCCTAAGGAGCAGAGGTTGGATTGTGTTGAAGGAGCTAGAGAAGTCCAAAAAACATAATTCTTACAGCACCACTGCCTCTGTCCAGGTGGGAGAGGGATCGGTGTAGCATACAGATGATGGCATCCTCCGCTCCCACCTTCACCTGGTATGCAAACTGTAGAGGGTTGTGGGCGTGGTGGACCTGTGGCCTCAGGTGGTGAAGCAGCAGCCGCTCCATGGTCTTCATCACATGTGACGTCAGAGCAACAGGCCGGAAGTCATTCAGCTCACTAGGACGTGATACCTTTGGGACTGGGGTGATACAAGATGTTTTCCAAAGCCTCGGGACTCAGGTTGAAGATGCGCTGTAGAGGACTCCCCAACTCCAACGCACAGGCCTTCAGCAGTCGTGGCGATACACCATCTTGACCCGCTGATTTGCTGGCACGAAGTCTCCTCAGCTCTTTGCTTACCTGGGCTGCTGTAATTGTGGGTGGGGATGTCTCACCTATGCTGGTATCAGCAGAAGGATGGTTGAAGGGTGCAGTACTCCGAGGTGAGAGTGGGTTAGGGTGGTCAAACCTGTTAAAGAAGTTGTTCAATTGGTTTGCTCTCTCCACGTCTCTCTCGATGGTGGCACCCCACTTCGAGCTGCAGCCAGTAATGATCTTCATCCCATCCCACACTTCCTTCATTCTGTTATTCTGCAATTTCTGCTCCAGCTTTCTCCTGTACTGCTCCTTTGCCACCCTGAGTTGGATTCGGAGTTCCTTCTGCACGCGCTTGAGCTCATGCTGATCACCGCCTTTAAAAGCCCTTTTCTTCTGGTTCAAACGGCCCTTGATGTCACTTGTAATCCATGGCTTGTTGTTAGCATAGCAGCGTACTGTTCTGTATGGACATTGTAGCTCCAGTAAGAAGTTGATGTAATTAGTTGTGCAGTCAACAGCCTCTTCAATGTTCTCACTATGTGACCCCAGCAGGATATCCCAGTCTGTAGTTCCAAAGCAGACTCTCAGAGCCTGCTCTGCCTCAGGGGACCACTTCCTAAATGAGCGTGTGGTTGTAGGTAGCGCCTTCACTCTTGGTTTTTAGTGAGGCTAAAGCAGTACCAGGTTATGATCTGCTTTCCCAAAGGCAGTCAGAGAGAGACGATCGGGCCACCTGTTTGAAGAAGGCAGATCGAGCTGGGGCTCCGGAAGGGAGTGCAGGCTAAAGTGCTCTAGGCGCTGGTTTGGCCCACTGACTAAGTGTGTAGCGTGGGGCGAGCGAGACGTAAGACCTCCCAGTGGATTCAAGGAGCGACTGCATGAGCGTGAAGGAAGATGGGAGGTGTGCCAACCTCAGACGGTCTGGCTGCACAGTGTGGCGGCAGCCAAGACGGGGGTCGGCAGAAAGGAGTTCGTGCTGCAGAGGCTCTGCTGGCAACGCCTTTGATGGAAGAGCCAGGGAGACAAAAGGTGGTGAGAGAAGACTGCTTTTTAACCTCCATTTTAACTGATTTATTTATTATGGATTTTATCTCCACTTTTCACTGATTTTATGGATTTGTTTTTTTTTACACTGTACAATGGACATTTTTGGCTATACTTTTTTTTTGGATTGTGTTTTTTTGAAAAAAGCACCTGAGCATTTTACACCATCCCCTGGTGTCAATGAGATTTGTCCTCATTTGTCAGCTCATCTTGGTCATAACTATCAACGGTGTTGGTTCAACAGACTCCCATGTGGGAAGAGGGAGGACTGGCATCGTCACAAAGTATTGCTGTGACCCTGTCCTCTCCCCTGGTCCTTCCATCACAGGGGAATCCTCGCCACCCTCCACAAAGTCAAAAGATGAGTAGCCACATCCTGGACCATTTGTAAATGACCAAGTAGTTACTGTCTTACTGGGAGACCAAGATATAAAGAATCACAATCATCCAAGCGTGATGTATTGAACACATGAATGTCTTTTTCCAGATCCTGATCCAACAAAATAGCTCAGAACTGGCAAAAACAAATTACTTTTAACAACTGAACCAATCTGTTTGTCAACATTAAGAGAGGTGTCAAAAATCACACCAAGTTTATGGCATGACGTGACACATAAGAGGCACAATAACCTAAATTTTTACAAGCATGTTTAGTTCACTTGGTGGGATTTGATAAAATAACCTCAGATTTATCATTATTAATCTGAAGAAATTTACTATCCATCTAGTCTTTAGGTCATTAAAAGCTTTTATTAACCTCTTGGACACAGCCATCAGCAGTGTGTCTGTCTGTGGAGAGAGTGTCGACCTCGTCGAGAGGTTTACTTACCTTGGCAGTGACATTCATGTCTCTGGTGACTCTTCCTATGAAGTCAGTAGACGGATTGGGAGAGCATGGGGGGGTCATGAGGTCGCTGGAAAGGGGTGTGTGGCGCTCCTGATATCTGCAAAAGGACGAAGGTCCAAGTCTATAGAGTCCTGGTGCTTCCTGTCTTGCTATTTGGTTGCGAAACATGGACACTATCCAGTGACCTGAGACGAAGGCTGGACTCCTTCATGTCTGTCTCTCTGGAAACTCCTTGGGTACCGTTGGTTTGACTTCGTGTTGCTCATGGAGTCCAGAATGAGGCACATTACCTGCATTGTGAGGGAGCGTCAGTTACGGCACTACGGCCATGTGGCGCGTTTCCACAGCTCGTAAGATCCTCATTGTTGGGGACCCAAGTGGCTGGACCAGGCCAAGGGGTCGTTCACGTAAAAAAACCTGGCTGTGGCAGATAGAGGGTCATTTCCGGAGGGTGGGGCTGGATCGCGTGTCTGCCTGGGGGGTTTGCCAACCGGGATGTTTCGTCGTGTAGTGGGTGCGACAACGCGCTGTACCAGTGCATGCTCCCCAACTTGACTTGACTTTAGTCTTTGATATCCTCTTGAGCATCTTGAGCATGTGAAAGGCACTATATAGATAAAATGTATTATAATCATTATTATTATCTTGTAAACAATCAAAAGGAAGCTGTAAGGATTCATTTGATTTTAATGAGAAATATAGCTGTAGGTGGGCGGCACGGTGGCGCAGTGGTAGCGCTGCTGCCTCGCAGTTAGGAGACCCGGGTTCGCTTCCCAGGTCCTCCCTGCGTGGAGTTTGCATGTTCTCCTCGTGTCTGCGTGGGTTTCCTCCGGGCGTTCCGGTTTCCTCCCACAGTCCAAAGACATGCCAGTTAGGTGGATCGGAGATTCTAAATTGGCCCTAGTGTGTGCTTGGTGTATGGGTGTGTTTGTGTGTGTCCTGCGGTGGGTTGGCACCCTGCCCAGGATTGGTTCCTGCCTTGTGCCCTGTGTTGGCTGGGATTGGCTCCAGCAGACCCCCGTGACCCTGTGTTTGGATTCAACGGGTTGGACAATGGATGGATATAGCTGTAGGTCATCGGCATAAAAGTGAAAGGAGATGTCATATTTCCTAATGGTGTTGCTAAGAGGGAGAATGTATAAACAAAAAAGTTGAGACCCTTGAATAACCCCACATGGAACAGGTGAAGAAGAGGAACAAAACTCACCTGGGGCCACTGAAAACCTCCTATGTGGTAGATAAGAAGTAAAGCAGTTTAATGCAATACCCTTAATACTAACAATATGCTCTAAATGATAAATGAGAATAATATGATCCACGGTGTGAATGCTACAAATAGGTCTGGCAAAATTAAAATAGCACCGTCACCAAACTCTACAGAGAGTAACACATCATTTGTCACTTTTAACAAAGGTGGTTAGCAGGAGTATGGAACTGCCGGCCCATAAGGACCAAATTATTTAATAAAAGGACTGGGAATTGAAGACTCACTAAAACAGTGCAGAGGCACAAGAAGTTTCAAGTCTAAGGTCAGAAGCAGGAAGTGTGATGCCTGGTACACTCTATGTGTCTTGCAATGGTTCAACTATGGGGCATCAGCCAGGTCAAGTGAGAGAGACGCAGTCACATTGTCACAAAAACAGACAAGTTCTTTATTTAAAAAATGTGATATGAAAATATCACGGGTCCGGAAACTTACAGAAAATCACAGAATGAAGCCAGTCGACTCACAATACGTTTGAATACAGAAGAAAAAAGAAACAACAATCAAAGCCCTGTCCACCACTTTCCATCTTCCTTCACGCTATAAAAGGGGCAAGAAACACTTTTTGTATCAAAATAACTGAAAACACGACACTAATCTCTGCCCTTTTCCCTTATCCATTTACCCAGGTTGTTCAAAGGTTAGGTTCGGGAAAATGACCAATAAAAATTGATCCGGCTCCGACTCACACACTACAGGTCAGGTCACATCAGGTTGGGGAGTCTGCACTGGTACAGCGCGTTGTCGCATCCATCACATGAGGAAAACATGGTTTGCAACCCCACAGGCACACACATGGTCCAGTAACACCCACCGGAAATGACCCTCTATCTGCTGCAGCCAGTTGTTACATGGGAGTCCCCTTGGCCTGGTCCAACCTCTCGGGTCTTCAACAATGAGTCGGATCACCCTCGGGGAATCACGCCACATGGCCAAAGTGCTGTAACTGACGCTCCCTCACAATGCAGGCAATGTGCGTCAATCGGGACTCCATGAACAACACAAAGTCAAACCAGTGGTACCCATAGACTCTCCAATGAGACACAGTACTGAAGGAGTCCACAATAGGAAGAGTCACCTATCAGAGACATGAATGTCACTGCCGAGGTATGTAAAACTCTCAATGAGGTCGACATTCTCAGACACACCACTGATGGCCGTGCCCAAGAGGTCATTAAAGGCCTGGATGTTCGTTTTTATCAGGACACTCGCAAGCCCAGACACTCAGACTCCTCACTCAGTATCTTGAGACCCCCTGATCAGAACTTCCATTGACTCCACGAAAGATCACAGCATCGTCAGCAAAGTCAAGATCTGTGAATCTTTCTTCACCAACAGATGCCCCACAGCCTCTGGACCTCAAAATCCTGCCCAACACCCAGTCCATACAAGCATTGAACAGAGTAGGAGCAGAACACACCGCTGAGGAACCCCAGAATCAACTGGGAAGAACAAAGAGGTTCACTCCGCACAGCACTCACAGTACCGGTGTACAGCCCAGCTATGATGTCTAGAAAACTTGAGGGGATCCCGCAAAGCAGCTGCATTCAACTGCAGCTGAGATTCAATTGGAATCTCCAACACGTTGCTTGCAAGCCACCAGTAGCTTGCAACCCCTTTCCAAGTAGCTCGCCAAAAGGTTAATGAATCCTACATAAATTTGAAAACTTGATTAGTCAAATTAGTGGTGGGTGATCTTTCTAAAATATCATATCATGATCCTTTTAACACAAAATCACGATCCACAATCTGAATTGCAATCTCTCTTTTCAATGCGGCAGACACTTAGGAGAATATCCGGACTCAAACTCATCAAGACCCAAGTAACATTTTACTTTAAATATCAGACAAAGTTGAATTCAATTGTTCTCTCGTTCGCTAGCTAAGCGGAGTTAAGGCACACGTCCCGAAGCTGGCGAGTGAGTGAGGAAGGCCCCTCCCCTAGGCCGGCTGAATCTCTCTTGGATTCGCACTAATAAATCACTACCGCAAGCGAGTGCGATGAGAGAAGTCGCAAAATCAACCAGAATGTTCAAGCAAATTCTAGAAAAAAAATGATCTAAATCCGTGAAGTAGTTCTTTCGTTTGCTAGCTAAGCGAAGATAAGGTACGCCCCGAGGCTGGCGCGTGAGTGAGGAGGGTCCTGTCCCCTCCTCAGCCCACTGCGTCTCTTGGATTCACGCAAATAAATCGCTACTGCAAGTGAATGCGATGACAGAAGTTTCAAAATCAACTGGAATGCTCAAGCAAATTGTAGAAAAAAACCCAAACTAAATCCGCTAAGTAGTTCTCTCGTGAAAAGCGGACAGACATACGGACATGCATACGTTGGATTTTATATACATATAGAGATGGAGACATTTGGGAAGTCCTCAGCTCCTTCTCGACCATTCAAGTCTGTGGATAAACAAAATCTGGTGATTCCATCTCAGCATGGCTTCAAATCTCAATCCAGACTCCTCTTCTCATGTGTGGCTCCTAGCTGTGGGCATGAGATGCCCACCTCCATTTGAACTGCTGACCCCCCCACCCCAAAATGGGTTTAAGAAGCATTTGAAGACTCTCTTGTTCTGTGAATATTCGGTCTATGCAGTTAGGTTTTGTAAGCACTTGTGATGATCAATTTTGTCATTTTGTCCCATAACACTTGTCACCAAACTGTCCGTTAACTCGATTACGTTGACCTCTTTTGTAACTTGCTTTTGGTAAAAGTGTCCCGTAAGCAAGTAAATGGAGTTGTATTGTAAATGTAATTTGGCCAAATATGAACGTGTGTGAGAGGACCCTGCTGTGACTTGGTACCTTGGTTTGCACCTTATTTTACTGGGACGGGCACTGGACCCCCATGATCATGATCTGGCAATAGAGGACTCTAAAATTTACATAATCCCAAATAAATTAAATTGTAAGATCTTGGGGCAGTATGGTGGCACAGTGGGTTCGCTTCCTGGGTCCTCCCTGTGTGGAGTTTGCATGTTCTCCCCGCGACTGCATGGGTGTCCTGCGGGTGCTCCGGTTTTCTCCCACAGTCCAAAGACATGCAGGTTAAGTGCGTTGGCGATCCTAAATTGTCCCTAGTGTGTGCTTGGTGTGTGGGTGTGTGTGCCCTGCATTGAGCTGGCACCCTGCCTGGGGGTTGTTCCTGCCTTGCGCCCTGTGCTCGCTGGGATTGGCTCCAGCAGACCCCCATGACCCTGTGTTAGGATACAGCGGGTTGGATAATGACTGACTGACTGTAAGATCTTGAAAGATTCCAGTTCAGGGCACTTGGAAGGGAAGAGACGTAAGTGTTTACAAAATCAAACACCCCAGACATTCAACAACTTCCGTTTGTGATGGCTGAAAGAGAAAAGAGTGACAGAGCCAGTGGTCACAACTCAAAGACAAGGATGAGAACTGGCATGTGCTCAGAGAAATGTGGTACAGTTCCTCAGAAGGCTCATCCTGAAGTTTTTATCTTCTCAAATTCTTTATAAACCTTTGTGTTTATTTTGCTACCATACCCCCTCATTAAGCCCCCAGTTTGTTTTAGTTTCTAAGTGGCTCTGTAAACAGCATTTAGCCCTTGGCCTGTCCCTTCATCTGCATTTAACTTTCACCACCACACTTTTCAACAGAACATTTGAGATCCCCCCAACTCGTCTCCTCCTCCTCATCATCATCCAATTCAGATCTGTACTAATTTTGAACTTGATGAAAAGCAAAATGTATAAGAGGTGGACCTGTCAAGAGAAAAGAAGCTTTTATGACTCTTGTTAAAGGCAGCATTAAACACCTGTTTTCAAGAAGGTCATTCTCCCTCCAGTGCTTTGACTTCTTTCTGAGTGAAGCGGTGACCTGCTACACCCCCATGGTAACCAGACGCCATGCTTCTAAATGCAAGCCATATGAGCATCAAGGGGCCTGGCATGGCAGGAAAGCAGAGTAATTCATGAGTGCCTCTTTGGCTCTGGGAGTTTGAGCGCAAATGTAATTGAGAAATTTATATGCTGTATGAGCTGTAGAAAGATATCCCACCAGCCATTACAGAGAATGCAATGGATAGATAGATAGATAGATGTGAAAGGCACTATATAATAGACAGATAGATAGACAGATAGATAGATAGATAGATAGATATAGATATGAAAGGCACTATATAATAGATAGATAGATAGATAGATAGATAGATAGATGTGAAAGGCACTATATAATAGATAGATAGATAGACAGATAGATAGATAGATAGATAGATGTGAAAGGCACTATATAATAGATAGATAGATAGACAGATAGATAGATAGATAGATAGATAGATAGATGTGAAAGGCACTATATAATAGACAGATAGATAGACAGATAGATAGATAGATAGATATAGATATGAAAGGCACTATATAATAGATAGATAGATAGATGTGAAAGGCACTATATAATAGATAGATAGATGTGAAAGGCACTATATAATAGATAGATAGATATTACATTACATTTAGTAATGTAAATTCTAAGAAAACACGTAAATGTAGAAGGATTAACACTTTAAAAATAGCTTGCCTTAATGCTAGAAGTATCAAAAATAAGGTAAGTGAGTTGGAGTTGTATGTAGCAGAGCATAATTATGATATTATAGCAATAACGGAAACCTGGCTAAATAACAAAGATGGAGATGAGTGTAACATAGAGGGATACACATTTTTTAGGAAGGATAGACAGAACAGAAAAGGAGGTGGGGTTGCTGTTTATGCCAAACAGGGTTTAAATGTAAGTCCTCTTCAGTTGGATGATGAGCCCCATCTTAGTGAGGACATGTGGCTTCGCCTGGAAAATATTAGGGAAAGAGGTCTTATTTTAGGAGTATGTTATAGACCACCCAATTCAGACAATAATTTCAACACACATCTTTTTAGTAATATCAAAAAGACAAGTTTACAGGGGGATATTATAGTCATGGGGGACTTTAATTATCCAAATATTAACTGGGATAACCTTGCAGATGGAGGAGCACAAGAGCAGGAGTTTTTAGAAGTAATCAGAGACTGTTTTTTAACACAGCATGTTAAAGCACCAACACGGGGTGAAGCCTGTCTAGATTTAGTATTCTGTAATAATCAGGATAGAATTGAGGGTGTAGAGGTAATTGAACCACTAGGGTCAAGTGACCATAATGTAATACAGTTCTCAGTATTTTGTAATAGTACGGATGCAAAGACTAAAATTGTTAAGTTGAACTTTGGTAGGGCTAATTTTGAGAAGATGCGACAAAGTCTAAGTAGGATAGACTGGGATAAGCTTTTAAGTGTGGAGACAGTCGAGGAGCAGTGGAACAGGTTTAAAAATGTTTTACATGTAATGCAGGACAGATACATACAGTACCTAAATTTGGAATTAATAGGAAACTAAAAAAAACTCCACGATGGATTAATAAAGATTTAAAAAAGAAGTTGCAAAGGAAAAAACTGCTGTATAAGGCATATAAGACTAATGACTGCAAAGTGAATCGTAGAGCATATGAAAATATGAGAGCAACCATTAAGAAGGATATCAGGGAGGCTAAAAGACAGTTGGAGAGGAATATAGCAGATAAGGCGAAAGAAGACCCCAAGAGATTCTTTCAGTATTTTAGTAGTAAAAGAACAGTCAAGGAGGAGGTCAAGTTCATCAGGAATAGTAAAGGGGAATTAAAAGATACAGACAATGAAATAGCAGATGCCCTAAACTTACATTTTTCGGAGGTGTTTACAAGTGAGCGAGTGGATAACCTCCCAGAGGTAAACGCAACTACTAAGGAGGTACTGAGGGATTTGGAAATTGAAGAGGGAGAAGTGCTGCTCAGATTAAATAAGCTGAAATCAAACAAATCACCAGGCCCAGATAATATTTATCCTCGTGTTCTTAAGGAGGCTAGTGAGTACATATATAAACCCTTGACACATATTTTTAGGAAGTCACTGAGCACTGGAGAGATTCCGAAGGACTGGAAAATGGCAAATATCATTCCATTATATAAAAAGGGTGACAGGGCAGATCCAAGCAACTATAGGCCAGTAAGCTTAACATGCATCACAGGAAAATTAATGGAAGGAATTATTAAGGATAAGATTGAGCAACACATGGCAAGGACAGGAGTGTCAGTGAACAGTCAGCATGGGTTCAGAAGAGGGAGGTCGTGCTTTACTAACATGTTGGAATTCTATGAGGTTGCAACAAAAGCATACGATCAAAGTGGAGCATATGATGTTATTTATCTGGACTTTCAGAAAGCATTTGATAAGGTGCCACATGAGAGGTTGGGCATCAAGTTAAAAGAAGTGGGAGTTCAGGGTGATGTTTTTAGATGGGTACAGAATTGGCTCAGACACAGGAAGCAGAGGGTGATGGTGCGAGGAACCTCATCAGAACTGGCCGATGTTAAGAGTGGTGACCAGCAGGGGTCAGTGCTAGGGCCGCTGCTATTTTTAATATATATAAATGATTTAGATAGGAATACAAGTAATAAGCTGGTTAAGTTTGCAGATGATACCAAGATAGGTGGATTAGCAGATAATTTGGAATCTGTTATATCATTACAGAAGGACTTGGATAGCATACAGGCTTGGGCAGATTTGTGGCAGATGAAATTTAATGTCAGTAAATGTAAAGTATTACACATAGGAAGTAAAAATATTGGGTTTGAATACACAATGGGCGGTCGGAAAATCGAGAGTACACCTTATGAGAAGGATTTAGGAGTCATAGTGGATTCTAAGCTATCAACTTCCCGACAGTGTTCAGAAGCCATTAAGAAGGCTAACAGAATGTTAGGATATATAGCACGATGTGTGGAGTACAAGTCCAAGGAGGTTCTGCTCAACCTTTATAATGCACTGGTTAGGCCTCATCTTGAGTACTGTGTGCAGTTTTGGTCTCCAGGCTACAAAAAGGACATAGCAGCACTAGAAAAGGTCCAGAGAAGAGCGACTAGGCTGATTCCAGGACTACAGGGGTTGAATTATGAGGAAAGATTAAAAGAGCTGAGCCTTTACAGTTTAAGCAAAAGAAGATTAAGAGGTGACATGATTGAAGTGTTTAAAATTATGAAGGGAATTAGTACAGTGGATCGAGACGTGTATTTTAAAATGAGTTCATCAAGAACACGGGGACACAGTTGGAAACTTGTTAAGGGTAAATTTCGCACAAACATTAGGAAGTTTTTCTTTACACAAAGAACGATAGACACTTGGAATAAGCTACCAAGTAGTGTGGTAGACAGTAAGACGTTAGGGACTTTCAAAACTCGACTTGATGTTTTCTTGGAGGAAACAAGTGGATAGGACTGGCGAGCTTTGTTGGGCTGAATGGCCTGTTCTCGTCTGGAATGTTCTAATGTTCTAATGTTCTAATATGAAAGGCACTATATAATAGATAGATAGATAGATGTGAAAGGCACTATATAATAGATAGATAGATAGATAGATAGATAGATAGATAGATAGATAGATA
>JANRMT010062789.1:13722893-13807266 GCA_026402145.1 Polypterus bichir lapradei
ATAGATAGATAGATAGATAGATAGATAGATAGATAGATAGATAGATAGATAGATAGATAAATAGATGTGAAAGGCACTATATAATAGATAGATAGATAGATGTGAAAGGCACTATATAATAGATAGATAGATAGATAGATGTGAAAGGCACTATATAATAGATAGATGTTAATGGCACTATATAATAGATAGATAGATAGATATTAATGGCACTATATAATAGATAGACAGATAGATAGATAGATAGATAGATGTTAATGGCACTATATAATAGATAGATAGATGTGAAAGGCACTATATAATAGATAGATAGATAGATAGATAGATAGATAGATAGATAGATACTAAACATTCGGATTTACCCTTGAATCCCAGGACACTCATATTGAATGTTTTCTAGTGCTGCTAGGACTTTTCACTGTGTAGTGAATAAAACTATATATAAAACATTCCAGCTGAAATCTCTTTTGTGCCACCTACAGATTTCCACTATGTCATCAAATGGAGTCACAAAGATGAATGACTCCAATGTGGAACGCCATACCACCCTGGGACAAGAGGAGGCGCTGTCGCTATTGATATCTTCTCCTTTGCCTTATTCCAGATCTGACGTCTGAGGAGGTTGCCTAGCGCTCCCATGCTCTGCCCAGATTTGCCACACCCTTTCAGGCACAGTCGGTGTTGGACCCTGCCTCGCTGTGGACTGAGCTCCTGACAAAGTCTTATTCCCTGTGTAAAGAGAACAACATATTGAGAGCCTTTAATCTTATAAGCAGATTAAAAGGGGTAACTCAGCTGGTGGTCCAGCATTCTTTTTTTTTGTTGCTTTGGGTCTCTGTCTTGCTCACAGGGGTATAGGGATGAAAAGGAGCAAAAACTATCACACCTATTTAACCTCCACACGACAATACCAGCACTTGCCACCAGGCATATCACAGTGGTTTAGTTGTACAGCACTGTATACTTGAGTTTCCCCTTCCATGTCAATGTCTGATGCCCAATTCACATCATCATCACTATCATTTAATTCAATCAATGTTACAGTTTCAGTTTGTCCTAAGACTGCCTTTATAGTTTTTCATTTTGCAATTGTGTTTTTCATTGGGAGCTCTGTCCCACTCATGAATATCGATGAGTTACCTTAGAGTCACCAAAAAGTGTTATTGAAATGGCCTTTTCTGTCCAGCTCACCGCCTCATATGATCTACTCCATTGATGACACTGGTAGCATTTCACCAGGTCCCTCTGCCACTGATGATTTAAACAAAGGTGTTGTTATCTCTGGTAGTTTGGCAATGACTTGTGGTGTCAATTGCTTGCATTCAGCACTGCTTAGATTTATTTTTCTTATCATGAAGTAGCTCTTCATTGAAAATTAGCTAACTTATGAAAATTTCAAGAATTATCTCACCCACCTATTTGTTGTCTGTTAATGTCACAAGACACACCTACTTCTCACTGTCTTGTTTGAAGGTGCGTCTCAAACATCAATCACCCTGTGACACCACTGGGCAGGTCTGACCACAATCTGATCCATCTTACTTACATATTAGATGACAAGCTGTTGCCTCTTGAAATAGTAAGGAAGTGGAGCCAGGGTCTGAGATATATCTCTGAATGTCTGTTTCCAAAGGACAGACTGGGAAGTGATGTGCGACTCATATGGGGATGCTTGAAGGGAACGTTCCATAAAGTTGTTCTCAACCTAACCCACTGTAAATTATTCCTGAAAAATCATTACATTGTTATCTAAAAAAGCAAGACGAAAATTATGCCTGTAATTTGAATTACTATGCACTGTATAGGTTTTTAAGGATTAACGTTAAGGATGTGGGGGAATGTGGTGTTTGTAAATCATGCTGCTATTAGAATATTAGAACATTAGAACAATCTAGTCTAGCTTGCTAGTCCTATCCACCTAATTCTTCTAAAAAAACACCAAGTTAAATTCTGAAAATACTTAGTCTTACTGTCTACCACACTACTTAGCAGCTTATTCCAAGTGTCTATGGTTCTCTGTGTAAAGAAAAACTTCCTAATGTTTGTGCAAAATTTAACCTTCACAAGTTTCCAACTGTGTCCCCGTGTTCTTGATGAACTCATTTTAAAATACAAGTCTCGATCCACTGCACTAACTCCCTTCATAAGTTTAAACACTTCAATCATATCACCTCTTAATCTTCTTTTGCTTAAACTGTAAAGGCTCAGCTCTTTTAATCTTTCCTCATAACTCATCCCCTGTAGCCCTGGACTCAGCCTAGTTGCTCTTCTCTGGACCTTTTCTAGTGCTGTTATGTCATTTTTGTAGCCTGGAGACCAAAACTGCACACAGGACTCCAGATGAGGCCTCACCAGTGTGTTATAAAGTTTGAGCAAAACTTTCTGTGACTTGTACTCCACACATCAAGGCGCTATATAACCTGACATTCTGTTAGCCTTTTTAATGGCGTCTGAACACTAATGAGAAGTTGATCGTGTCGAGTCCACTACGACTCCTAAATCCTGCTCATGAGGTGTACTCTCGATTATCTGACCGCCCATTGTGTATTCAAACCTAACATTTTACATCCCATGTGTAATTCTTTATATTTACTGACATTGAATTTCATCTGCCACAAATCTGCCCAAGCCTGTATGCCATCCAAGTCCTTTTGTAATGACTTAACAGATTCCAAATTATCTGTCAATCCACCATATCTTGGTATCATCTGCAAACTTAACCAGCTTGTTATATATATTCCTATTTAAATCATTTATATATGTTAAAAATAGCAGCGGCCCTAGCACTGACTCTTTTGGAATGCCAATTCAGATTTGGTTCCCCTCACCATCACCCCCTGCTTCCTGTGTCTGAGCCAGTTCTGCACCCATCTACAAACACCACCCTGAACTCCCACTTCTATTGAGGAAATGGAAGAAATCTCTTTGGACTGTGGGAGGAAGGCAGAGTTTCCATGAGAAAATGAGGGGTACAGTGAAGCTCCACATGATATGCCCTCCAGCTTAGAACTGAAATGTGCAGCTCCTTAACTACACCCGGCAATCCACAACAGCTTGCCAAGCCAAATGTTAAAAAGACAAGCCAGAGCAAAAACAAATCCCAATATGAAATCCAGAGCCAAGATCCACAGACAGAATCAAATAAATCAGAAGACCAGAAAAACAATACTATGAAAGCACTCTCCAAACAGCAATCAGTGAGCCACTGAAGGATCGGCTCTTCAACCTCATAATATATAGTTTGGGGGCGGTGCTTCAGCTGTGACATCAGCATGGCCCTACCCCCTTGAGGCTCAACCCACAAAGGAACATAGAAGAACAGGTAATACACAGATAGTAAATAATAATTAAATAGAACAATGGTTAAAAAAATACATAAATCTAATGAACACATGTAACATAATACTTTGGAATAAAGTAAAATAAATATTCCCTGGCTAGAAACATGGTAGTGACCCCTGCCTGTCTTAACATTTCTTTTTCTCAGCCCCTTTCAATTACTGTGCCCATCAAAATGTTTGACACAAACACACATTTTTCCTTGATTTCTCCCTCTTCTCTATAGTTTAAATTTACAAATCAAACAATTCAGACATCTTGATTAAAGTGCACATTGCAGACTTTGATTTAAGGGGATTTGCAGACATTTCAGTCACTGCATGTAGAGATGACAACACTTTTTCAACATGCACCCAGAAATTTCATTTCACACAATTGGTGTTACAGGAGTTTGTGATTGGTCCGGTGGGTTTCATGGCTTCATAAGGTACCTCGGCTTGCTTCTACCTTTTGGAGTCTGTAGTTGGCATTGTTTGACACGAGGACAGGAGCTGCACCGATAAAAATCAAAGCAGCCATTTTGTGTCTGACAAACAAGAATAAAACCATTGGAGAAATCAGTAAAACTTTAGGATGACCGAAATCAAATGTTTGGAATATCATGAAGAAGAAAGAACACACTGGTGGGCTCAGTAATCACAAAGGGACAGGTAGGCCAAGGACAGAAAAGACAAAGATGAATGAAAGTGAGGAGATGAGAAGGAACTACCCAAGAGCCAAAGCAGACCACCTCATCTGTTAAACATGGCGGTGCTGGAGGGTGTTATGGCTTGGGCATGTATGGCTGCCACAGGTCCTGGCACACTTCTCTTCATTGATGATGGAACTGCTGACGGTACAATGAATTCTGAGGCGTAGAGAAACATGTGAGCTGCTCAGGTTCCAGTAAGATGCCTCCAAAATCATTGAATGGCACTTCATCCTACAACATGATAATGAGCCAAACATACTTGTTACGGCATGAAATTTTGCATATAAGTTGATAAATATTTTGTATGTCTTTATTTGTAACTTAGGCAAAGCAATGTAATATTAGTATTTCATTAGGACTAAATGAGGACAGCAAATTTTACGACAGGGTTGGAGGAAGTTCCTTAAACAAGATTGGCAAGTGATTCTCTGCAGGACCCTCTCAGTCAACCCCCACAGGAAAGCCAGACTGCCTATGTGGCAAGCTTCACCTTAACACTTGGCTTTGGGGGTCAGGTGTGAAAGTATTCTGTCCACCCACTGGTCTGAAGTTTGGCCGTTTGGAATTGGCTTGTATCAGGAGCCTTTAAGTACCATGATGTCCTATTCGCTGTAGGGTTAGGGATGGACAGAAAATCTATAAATTTCCTTGTTTTAACCTCATCCCCCCCGCCCCCCTTTTCTCTTACCTAATGATGAAGGACCATCTCACACACCATGAACTAAAAAGGACAACACAATGAAGAGCACAGCTCGGCAGCCATATTGAGACAGGCATGCGGCCTGTTCTGAACAAAGCTGACCACCAAGGATGCCTTAACTAGAGACATTTTTAAGTAACTAACAAGTCTGTGTGCCACCTGAAAGTACATATCAGCATTTATCAGGTTGTATGGTTGCCAGTATTCACTTGTACTTTGCATATTGTTATTATTTATGAATATTATCAATAATACATTATTTAAAGTGTAACTTCACTCCTTCTTGTCTTTTACTACACCTAATTGCCTGAGGTTATAAATGTAGAAGGGAAGGTGGGGAGAAGTTATATGGAACAATATCATAGAAACAGTGCTAGGTCTGTGAGATTAGAGGTATTCTGACAAAGGCTACATATTAATAATACAAAAGGGGAAAGTAGAGTAATATATTACAAATAATACTGCTGAGGGAACGAATGGAAAACTTAAGGGGACAAGCCAGTCACCCAATTTCAATCCAATTGAGCAGGCCTTCAATATGCTGAAGAGAAAAACGTAAGGGGACAAGCCCACCAACACAAGCAGGAGATGAAGATGGCTGCTTTAAAGGCTTGGCAGAGCATCACCAGAGAAGACCCTCGGCTCCCAGTGATGTCTATGAATCGCAGACTTCAAGCAGCCATTGCATGTGAGGGATACGCGACAAAGACCTAAATATGACGACGGCTTTAATAGACCTGCCATTGCTGTGTGCCAATCATTATGGTGAACTGAAATGGGGTAGGCGTGTAGAAAAAGTGCCATCATTTCAACATGGTGTGTCTAAAATGTCTGCAAATCCCCTTTAATGAAAGTCTGAAATGTGCACTTTAATCACAATGTCAGTATTGTTTGATTTGTAATTTTAAACTGCGTAGCGGTGGGGTAAATCTTTGTGCTAAACATTAAGGATGAGAAAGACGCTATATAAATGTAAATAAAATGTATTATTATTATTATCATGTAGGTTGGGGGTGGTCCTTCAACTGTGATGTTAGGGTGGCTCCACCTCTTGAGGGGGATTCCACTCACGAAACACAAGGAACACAGGGGAACAGGTAATACATACATAGTAAATAATAATTAAATAGAACAATGGAAATGTCCTGACACTGCACTCTATGTGGGAGAAACTGGACAAACACTCCGTCAGAGAATGAATTTGCACAGATTCCACATTAAACATGGCAACACAGATGTTCCTGTAGCGGCCCACTTTAACAGCCATGGACACTGTGAGAGGGACTTTAAAGTCACAGTGCTTATGGGCAACTTCAAAACACAGCAAGAGAGAAAAGAATGGGAAGTTAAGCTCATGCTAAAATTTAATACATTACAGCATGGCTTGAATAGAGACAAGAGTTTTATGGCCAGGTATGAGGACTGTTTGCATCTCTCAGACTGACACAGATAACCTGTCTACAGACCCATATTGTTTTGAAAAACTCATCACAGACTTCAAAGGACTTTGTTGGACAGTTATCTTATCCAAAAATCTCTTGACCATACATCGTTTTTCTCTCTCTTGTTAAATTAATCTTAGCCTGAGTGAACCTATTAATTTTTTACATTTAAGATTTTTCCTTTAAAGATTTACCATTGTTGTTTCTTGTCCTAGTGTGTGGATATAAACACAGGAAACTTCAGTTTCTGTATTACATCTTGCCTGAAGAAGGGGCCTGAGTTGCCTCGAAAGCTTGCATATTGTAATCTTTTTAGTTAGCCAATAAAAGGTGTCATTTTGCTTGGCTCTTCTCTACATACATAAATATAATAAACACATGAAACATAATACTTAAAAATTAGGAAAAATAAACATTCCCCGGCAATGACCCTCGCCTGTCCTAACTTTTTTTTTTCTCAGCCCCTTTCAATTATCTCTGCGTCTCTTAATCAAATGATCCTTTGGTCCAGCCATTTTTTGCAGAGACCCCATGGAATTCAAAACTAAGTCGCTGGAGCTCTGAAGCAGTGCAGACCACTGTGCCGCTCTGCAGCCCGTAAAGCAGATATGGCCATAAAAAATGTTCATTTGCCATATGGTAAAACAATAGCAGCCTATGGGTTAAACAATCAGGGCCTAGCAAGTTTGGGCCCTGTGATGGACTTGTGCCCCATTCATGGTGGTTCACTGCCTTAAGCCAAATCTTACCGTGAGTGACTCAGACCCCTGAATTGGTATACGTACATTAGAGAACGTATGGATAGACAGACAGATGGCGTGTTTTAGATTTGGAACACGAAAAGAAGCTGAAACTGCGAATAAACAACCCTTAAATATCCTAACCAAGGAATCAGGTGAAAGGGTATGGCAAACAAGCACCTGGATTTTATTGGGAGGATGTAAATGCGAGAGCCTGGAGCAAAACATCACACTTTAGACTTCCCACCATTGGAAAGTTTCAGCTGAAGTGACGGGAATTCCTCTGGTCTGTGAAAATGTCTCCATTTGTAATTTGTTAATTAGTTTTGCAGGTTAAGATGGCACACATTCAACAAAGAAATGTTTTATGATTACTTTACACCAAAGATAATACATCCTGTAAAAATAATGAATTAATTAATTTCATCGCACAGTATGTCTGTTTTGCAAGCCCTGTACCACTTTCAGCCCCTTCTTATAAATATTCCACCTGATGTGACGAGGCATTTGAATAAACTCATTGTGCATTATCCAAATGTAAAACTTTATAGGATTTTGTTTTTGTGGTTTTTCAACATGCATAGAGTGTCATACCAAAATCCTGACAGTGTGATGTAGTGGATGGCACACTGGATATTAAAACCTCAACCCTGCCTATTCAATCCCTATTGGCTGATCCTGAACAAATCACTTGATCCAGTTGCCTAACATCCGCCAGATCAGACAGCATCTGACAGAATACGTAGCCTAACTCCTGGCTCGGGTTTTGGCCTTGTCACATCTGGACTACTGCAGCTCTCTGCTGCATTTGTGTCACCAAGCCACTGAAAATGTGTGGTGTGGGTACATGCCACTCCTTTCTTCAGATCACTACACTGACTTCCTGGACATGATTAAGTTCAAATTCTTGATGCTCAAATACAGAGTAGTCAATGGGTCAGCAGCTCTAAGTGCTTTACTACCACAGGAGCCCATAAGTTCCTGTACGACGTATGTCCTGGGCCACTTGTGGTTCCCTGTCACTTCCGTGTGTTGTGTTCCTACCGCACAACAGGAACTTTGTAATGTTAGTGCAAAATATGTGATGTGCAAAGAAGAGTGATAAGCTGTGACGTGAGAACCATTCAGGAAGGCGTGTTGGCACTCCCGTATCCTATTGGTTCAAATCGATCATGACATCACGGGGGAGATTATTGCTACAATGGAGGTAGCTGAGAAGAATTATGCAGTACAAAATGTGGTAAGATTATGAGGAGAACCCTTATTGCTTCAAAGCAATTGCAACATCAGAGGGGAGATTATTGCTTTGATGTCACGGCGTAGCATGGCATGGCACCCTAGGAAGGCACCATTGAAGAGTGATTTGGTGCAAAGTCCAAAGACCAAAGTACTAACAGATTTGTAAGATGGAGCCAGTGCTTATGAGGTCGTCTGGGGTAGTGTTCACTCTGGAGCAGGCTGTCTTCAAGGATGTCTCTGTATTTGACTCTGTTCATCCTTCCCTCAATTCTGGTCAGTTACCCTGTCCCTGTCAATGAGAACCACCACCATTCTTCACCATAGCAATGGTATTAGGCATTGTGCCTGGCCTTCTCCAGACCTAGTGTTTTGAGTTTTCTCATCAGACCAGGGCATTGTTTTCCTCATGCTCTCAGAGTTATTTAAAAGCCATTTGGCAAACTCCAAGTGGGAATTAGCCACTCTACCATAAACAGCTAATTAACAGAGTGATGTAGAGATGGTTGTCCTTCTGACAGGTTCTCCCATCTCAGTAGAGGACTTCTGAAACTCAGTCAGAGTGACCACTGTGTTCTTGATCACCAGTGCTGGTCGAAGCCCATTTGGAGCCTTAGGCAGGGTGGATGGATGTTGCTCCTCATAGCAGGTAGTCAGTATTATTCGACTTCAATGACCTGTGGTGGGTGGGGGGATTCCCCCTCAGTGTCCAGAGTGCACACCTCTTCAGTAGCAAAAACGGCGCCCCTTCGTGAATATATCATAAAATTTAAGGAGTGTGGGACCCCTCGTGTAAAGAGCATGTGCACTTTTACTTTCATAAGCGTCTACCAGCAGGTAACAGCGCCCACTTAGTATCTGCCTAGGACTTTGACCTTTTCAGTGGGGTTACCCCCTCAGTGTAAACTGCTTGTGCCCCTTAATTTTTATAAATGGTGCCCCTTTGATAACGGCTCCCTTTGATGGCCAGCAAATGGATTGACCGCTGTTCATCACCTCCCTGACCAAGGCCCTTTTCTGGTTATTCAATTTGGCCAGTTTGCCAACTCCTGAAAGATTCCTGGTAGTTCCAAACTTCTTCCATTTCATAATTTTTGAGGTTGCCGTGCCCCTGAGAACACTCAAATCTTTAGAAATGGTTTTATCATCTTGCCCTGATCTCTGCCTCACTTCCAGTTGATCACGGAGGTCTACAAAGAGTTCCTTGGACTTCGTGGTTTGGTTTGTGTCCTGATATGCAGTGTGAATTATGGGGCCATCAATACGCAGCTACATGTGTGCCATTCTAAATGATGTCTAGTCAATTCAGTTTGCCACAGGTGGACTGCAATCAAGTTCTAGAAACATCTCAAGGACAATGAAAGCAAAAAGATGGCACTGGAGAACACAATTTGGAGTACCAAAGCAACGAGTCTGAATACTTCAAGAAATCTGAGATTTTAGTTTCTGATTTTTAATAAATTTGCATACCTTTCTGAAAGCATCTGTTCACTTTGTCGTGGTGGGTTATTGTGTGTAGACTAATGGGCAGACATGGCAACCGTATCCACTTAAAATGAAATCTATACCACAATAAAGTATGCAGAAGTTTAAATATTTTTCTGAATTCACTGTAAGATGTACATGTTCTTTGAATGATTAATTTAACTACTCCTTCAGCCCATAAAAAGTTTGCTGGTGTGTGTAAATAGACAGATGGGTGGCCATGTTTACTCCTTCAAAACCATAAGAGAAGCTGACTGATCAAGGATCAAGACTTCAGCACTGTGACCACAGACATGCTATAACTCCACATGTGCTCCAAGAAAGTTGTACAGCCAACCCAAATAAAGTTATCATGAAAGTAATGATAAGTATTGGCGGGCGGCTGGGGTCTGTGCTCAGTCGGGACGCCAAGAAGGACCGGGAGAGGGACTATGCCTCCACTGGAGCACGACAGGGAAGCCACCCTGGTTTGTGTGGGGGCCACGGGACTTGAGCATGGAAGCTCAACCCTATAGGGGTCCATGGCCACCACCAGGGGGTGCCCAGAAGACTGTGAAGCCCTGGACGTTAGCACTTCCACCACACCTGGAGCTGCTGGCGGAAGTACTACCAGGGACACCCGGAGTGCTTCTGGGTGCTCATGCAGCACTTCCACCACACCAGGAAGTGCCGAAGGGACCTCATCAGGAGGCACCTGGAGCACATCCAGGTGGACATAAAAGGGGCCACCTCCCTCCAGTCATCAGCCGGAGTCAGGAGGAAGAGGACAGAGCTAGGAGGAGAGGAGAAGAGGCGGTGAAGGAAGGCATTGGAAGGCTCGGACTTATGGGTGATTGGTGCTGGGGCACTGTGTGCTGTGTGGGACTTGGCAAGTGTAAATACTGTAAATAAAAACGTGTGTAGGATTTATTGATGTCTGTCTGTCTGTGTCCGGGCTGAACTTCCACACCTTTTTTGTTCTTCTTTGGTCATTTTCTGGTAATGATATCTTTCATCATTATCTTTATGTTTTCTCCACCATTATAAATTGCACATTTCTGAATGGGTCAGTTTTGAGTCATCATTTAACCCTTTACACGGGCTCATCTTATTAACTTGGAGGATTTGATCGACTGCTGCTTGTGCAATGCGGCCTACGACATGGTGACTCACCCTCTCCCCTAGGAATGGAAAATCAAACAACAGATCTTCTTGATATCCTTTTGGTTTCACCTGGACAACAACAAGTTCAGAAAGAAATAAAATGGAGGCCAGTTTCTTTTGTCTCATGCTTCTCAGATTTCTCTCTTGATACCCCGGTATCCTCACAAGTGTCTCCTTTTGAGTTTCAGCAGTGATCTCAGCAAAGTCACACAAGGGGCTCAGATTTTCTGACATTTTTTTTTTTTTGCCATTTGAAAGTATTTGCATTGAGTCCTCAGCAATATCTGTGTTGCTACACAGGGGTTTTCATTTTTGTATAGTATGTTGTCACATACGTGCGCAAGGGAGGCAGCTATAGGGCTCGAAAGTGGGAAATTCCATGCCAGATCAGGGGATGGCAGAATGTGCTAACCCTTTCTCTCTTTCTTCTGCAGACTCTATACGGTCCCGATGACAACACTTCTTCTGACCGCCTTTAAAAGATGCCATTTTGTGTTTACAGTCAGTTCTGTTTTGGACTCAAGTCTGTAAACACTGACCATTATTCCTTTTCAGCAATCCTTTTTTAAGTATACGGGGTGGATACCCCAAACCTTTTTGTGATGTCTCTGGCTTTATTTCACAATGTCCTGTTTAATGATTGTTAATTGATAATAATGACACTGGTAGCTCAGATACCTGGTTTGTAAATCACCAGCATGCACCTAAAACCATTTGTGAACTGGACGTTTGCAGCGGAGCAACATTTTGCACAACCATCAGTTACAGGGACGGCGGTGGACACTTCTTCTCCCAGTCCTGTCTACAGTTATTCTTTGTAAAGAGGCGCACCTCAGAAGATCATTCTCCTTCTGGACACCGGTGGTATGGCTGTGTTCTTTATCCAGGTTTCCAGGAAGCTTTATTAAAGGGGATTATTCCATCACATCTCTCTTTCTAGGAGCTATTGTTTGAGCTTCTGGATCCACACTCATCACTTACCATAAAGACTTTTCCAGTACTCTACTACTATTGTCAGAGGGTTGTTCATGGTGTTCATTTGTATTTTTGTCATTATTTGTCGTTGCTGTGTTTGTAAATACAGGGTGAGCCAAAATGAAGTACCACATTTCTCAAGGTTATTGTGCGAGGTAGAGGCAGCCGAGTGGGTTGGAGTGGGTGGCTAAATTTAGTCAGATAGGTACAACATTGAATAGAAGATCTCCAGGCCGTCCTCAGACTGTAGAAACAACTGAAAGCATTCAAGCTGTAAGGCCATCAATTTTGCAGTCCCCGAGATGTTCAGCGTGCAAACCTGCTTCTGTCTTAGGCATTTCCAACACGTCTTTGAGGAGAATTTTGCATGAGGACCTTAATTTCCATCCATACAAAATGATGGTAGTGCAGGAACTCACTGAGAGAGACTGGAAGAGCCGTACAGAGTTGTGTGCAAACATTCTGCAAACCGTTCATTGAGATACCATCGTCATGTGCAGTGAGGTGGCACGTTTCCATTTGAATGGTTGTGTAAATAAGCAAAAGCTTTGCTATTAGGCTGAAATCAACCCTCTTGAACTTCATCAGAGACCCCTGCATGGTGAGCGTATTACAGTTTGAAGTGCCGTTGCAGAATTTGGCATTGAAGGCCCTTACTTTTTTGAGTAGGGGGAAGCAACGGTCACCGTCACTTCAGAACGTTACCTTGAAATGCTAGAGAACTTTTTGTGGCCCCAACTGGAAGAAATGGATGTGGTGGATGCCTGGATTCAACAGGATGGAGAAACAGCTCATACGACGCCAGAGATCCATGCAAGTGTTGTAGGAGATGTTTTGGGGGAAGCTGAAGTCAGGTGGCCTTCACATTTGCCTGATCTCCACACCATGCGATTTCTTCTTGTGGGGCTATCTCAAGTCGAAGGTGTACACACATTGACATCAAAACCTTGAAGCCCTCAAGGACGCTATTCACCATGAAATCGCCGCCATTCCCCTTGAAATAGCCGAACAAGTCACGCGAGCGTTCAGAAATCGTCTTGAGGAGTGTAGCGCTAATGATGGCCACCACCTTGAAGATATCATCTTTACATCTCAGTGAAAACAATCTACTTTGCATACCCTTTCTTGTGTCATATATTCTGGTGTTTTGATGGAAATACTGTAGGGTTCAGGTGTTGGCCTGATTCCACCCATCCCTCATTTTAAAAGTGTAGTGGCTCCATCGTTACCCAAATCTGTTGGCAACCTCAGCACCCTCCAGAAGTCAGGGTTCGCTACATGTTGTTTGTGGTGATAAAACACTTTACTATGTCTTAACCCACAATTGCTGAGTCCTGGGTATGACGTTAACTTGCATCCAGCCCTGCCAGCAGACCCTCCAACTTGCAAGTGAAAACTTGGGGGCTGGTGGCAGGATTGGCACTCCTTTAAAAACCTCACACTGTTCCGCTCCATTCGGTCCAGTGTGGTGCTGAGGTGTCACCCGTTGCACGGCTGTACCTGGGTACTAATTTGGGATCCTGTAGTGGTTCGTTGTGTAGTGGATGCTGCAATGCGCTGTTTCAGTGCATGCTTCCAACCTCTCGCTCTCTCTCTGTGATTGCAAAACTGAAGTCCTTGCTTCTGAATAATACTATTTAGTTGCTCTAATTGATTTTACTGAGCTCCAATTAGATGATAGTCTGGCAGTAAAGGCATGCAGTGTGGCACAGTGGTTAAGACTTCAAACTTCTAACCAGAAGCTTACGGGTTCAAATACAATACAATACAATACAGTTTATTTTTGTATAGCCCAAAATCACACAGGAAGTGCCACAATGGGCTTTAACAGGCCCTGCCTCTTGACAGCCCCCCAGCCTTGACTCTCTAAGAAGACAAAGAAAAACTCCCAAAAAAACCTTGTAGGGAAAAATGGAAGAAACCTCGGGAAAGGCAGTTCAAAGAGAGACCCCTTTCCAGGTAGGTTGGGTGTGCAGTGGGTGTCAAAAGAAGGGGTTCAATACAAGTATACAGAACAGAACAAATCCTTAATACAGCATAATAATAAAACTTTTAGAAGTACAGAGCAGAATTTAACAGTAGATGATATCACATAATAAGATTTTGATATTTTTAGAGAGCTGGAGACCTCATCCGTCAAGCTGCCTCCCCATTTGGCCATTCCACGGCTGAAACGTTGCTCGGCCAGCCAATCCGATGAAAGGGCCCCTCTTTCCCATGATTCCTGTGATCCTCCACCAGGGATGACTTTACCATAGGCAGGCAAACAACTTGGCAGGTGGGCCGTGGCACCAATTGCCACATTTGAGTACCGAGAACAGAAACAGAATAGGTGAGGGTTAGTATTCAATTATAATTATCATGTTACTTATGTTTTAGTGCTAATGACTAACAACAGAGCTGCAGTCTGTACAGTTAATCAGCAGCTCTAGTCAGGATATGCTAAACTGAAGTAGTGAGTCTTCAGATTTAAAGGCTGGGACCGAAGGGGCATCTCTTATAGAAGCAGGAAGACCAACCCACAGTTTAGGGGCCCTGTAACTAAAAGCTCGACCTCCCACTGTTATTTTATTAATCCTTGGAATCATAAGCAGACCGGCATCTTGAGATCTTAATGTGCGCTCAGGTTTGTAAGTCATGATAAGTTCAGACAAGTAAGCCGGACCTTGGCCATTTAATGCTTTATATGTTAAAAGGAGGATTTTGAAATCTGCCCTAAACTTAACCGGGAGCCAGTGTAAGGATTTAAGAACTGGAGTTATGTGTTCATATTTTCTTGTTCTTGTAATAATTCTTGCAGCCGCATTTTGGATTAACTGGAGGCTGTATAAAGAACAGTTTGAACAGCCAGTGAACACCGCATTGCAGTAGTCAATCCTACTAGAGATAAATGTATGAATTAATTTCTCACAATCCTGTTTATTTAGGAAGCGCCTTAATTTCCTAACATTTTTAAGAGGGAAGAAACATGTTTTGGACAACTTTGTAATATGTGCTTTAAATGACATGCTAGAATCAAAGATAACTCCTAGATTGCGGGCTGATTCAGTAAAATTAATTGGGATTCCAACTGAGTTAAATGTCGACAAAATATAAAATTAACATTATGTTTCCTAATGAGAGATCCCAGTGGAAGCATGTAAAGTGAAAACAGTAAAGGTCCCAGTACTGAGCCCTGCGGGATACCATGATGAACTTCTGTGTTTAATGATGGAGTCCTGTCAGCACATTTCTGTACATATTGGAATTGATTTGATAAATAAGAACTGAACCAAGCGAGCACGGGGCCTGTAAGACCAACATCGTTTTCTAGCCTGTGCAGTAAAATAGAATGGTCAATGGTGTCAAATGCTGCACTTAAGTCTAATAACATAATTACAGTGGAGTTTCCTTCATCAGAGGATATCAGAATGTCATTTACAACCCGTGTTAGTGCTGTTTCTGTACTATGACCAGTGCGAAAACCAGACTGGAATTTCTCAAATAAATTGTAATGCGTAAGGTGTGACTGAAGCTGACTGGTGACTACTTTTTCTAGTTTTCTAGTATTCCCAAATCCCACTACTGACACCAATGCGTGACTACAAGCAAGTCCTTTCCTCTACCTCTGTTCTACTTAGGAAAAGAAAAAGAAATGTAACCAATTGGATCTAAAATGTTGTAAGCCACTTTAGGAAAGGGAATCAGTCCAACAAAAAGTTTGAAGTCCTTGAATACATTATAACAAGACTAGAAAGACATCTCGCAAGTAATGACATGCTTTTCAAACCAAGCTTGACTCCTTTTACCACAGTTGTATCTCATGTTTCCTTTTTGTCTAAAGCTGTTTCTCCTAAGGAATTTTTGGAGAAACATCTGTGACAACGTTGATCTTTAAATGAAACACAAACGAGAAACTCATGAGCTATCAAAGATCAACCTTTGAGCAGTAACATTTGCCTATGGGCTGCAGCCCCAACGTCCAGGCTCCCTTCAAGGAGGGTCAGAAGACAATTCAACACTTGATAAGGAGAAGAAAGTAACTAGCAGTAAAAGTTAGTGTGGAAGAGTGAGGTCTGTGGCTGATTGGCATCTTTTTAAATAAATAATCGCTGCACTCGCGTCTTGGTAGGATGGTGCGTGGTAGCATTGCGAGAGCAGACAGCCCTACACTAAGTGCACAGGTGTAGGATCATCCGTGACCCTAATAGGTGCCGGGAGCAGCTAACTGACACAGCTGTGTGCCACGTCCCCATTTTAAAAGGGTAAGCACGAGTGCGAGGAGGGAAAGGGAAGGAAAAGAAAAGACAAAATGGAGGTTACGGAGAGAAGAAGGCAGGAGGTGAAAAGAATCGGTGTGGGCACGAGTGAGCAAGCGAGTGACAAAGAGCAGGCTCACGGTAGAAAAGGTAGGCAGCTGGGAGGAGAGCCTCTGGGAAGGAGTGTGTGGCCGACACTTGGGTGGGCAGTCAGAAGTGGTCACTCCAGGTGCAGAAGAATGGGAAGGCAGTTGAGGTTGAGGAGGCTTGGGAGGAGAGCCCTATCGTTAGCGCCATGGCTGTTGGGGCCCCGAGTCTTGGTCCAGAGAAGGAGCCTGTCTGTAGCCATGGGACGGAAGGCAACCTGACCTGTGGAAGGTCAGCTGCATCTGTCAGTAAGGCGACTCCTCAGCTGCAAGGCTCGTATGGGATAAGCAGAGAAGCCGCCAGAGTTAAAAGAAGAAGGCACCGGGCTTTCAGAAAGGACTGTTCCTGCCAGTGGACTTTAACCGCATTTTAAAGAATTGTTTTAATTTTAACCTCCACGTTTTGTACCTCTTTTGATTGGATTTTTTTTTATTTTTTTTATTTATTGAATATTTTTATGCACTGCACTTTTGAACACTTGTATGAGTGTTTTTAATAAAAGCACTGGACACTTTTGCACCTTCCCCTCGCTTCAAGTGGTGTCCTCATTTATACAACTCATCCCAGTCATGACTATGGCTTCCAAACGAGAAGAGGGAGCATGAAGACGGACCCGCACCATCACAGTCAGTCAGTCATTTTCTACCCCACTTAGTCCTGAACAGGGTCCTGAGGGTCTCCTGAAGCCTATCCCAGCTAGTATAGGCAGGTAGGAGCAAACCTGGGACAGGCCACCTAGCAGTAAAAGTGCATATCTGTTTTTGTGATTTCCACTAGTGGAGCACGTAGAGTTAGTGTCGAGAGTAGGAAGGAACAAAGCAAGCTAAAAGCAGGGAGAGACATTGTGACTAGCAGTGGGGAGGTCTCAAAGTGGAGCTGTAAAATCAGAACATAGGTGAAGGTCACAGTGAAGCTGAATTCCAAAACAGGAGGGAAAAACAAAACACAAGGTAGCGACTCAGTAAAAATTTACCAGGAAAAAAAAGGTCAAAAAGCTAAGCGGACTAAGTTGAAACAGAACTTGGAGCCCGAGGCAAGAAACACTCAAAAGGAATCAATGTGGAAGGATTAAACAAGATGGCCAAAGTACACTCAACCCTGCAGGGCACATTCTGTAAAAGGCATGGGGACTGGCATATCCAAGGGCATGGCTGGATGCGCCTGTATTATAATCATGATGTTTGTTCAAAAATGTAATTTAATTTTTCAAATTCACCGATCTGCCGCAACATTCAAAGCACTGACAGGTGAAGTGAATCCTATTCATCATCTCGTCACAATGGCACCTATCAAGGGGTTGGATATGTAAGACAGCAAGTGAACAGTCAAATCTTGAAAGAAAATTGGTCATGCATAAGGATCTGCACAACTTTGACAAGAGGCAAGATTGTCATGGCTAGACGACTGGGTCAGAGCATCTCCAAAACAATAGGGGGTTTTGGATGTTCTCAGTATGCAGTGGTCAGTACCTACCAAAAGTGGTCCAAGGAAGGATAACCAGTGCATTGGCAACAGGGTTGCAGTCACCCAAGGCTCATTGATTTGTGTGGGTAGTGAAGGCTAATCCATTTAGTTGTGGACAGCCAGGCGCGCATGTTTCGCTTTACCTGGGGAGGTGATGGCAGCAGGATGCACTATGGGAAGTAGGCAACCAGCAAAGTCAAGTCAAGTCAAGTTGGGGAGCATGCACTGGTACAGTGCGTTGCCGCACCGACTACACAGAGAAACAACTCGGGATCCCGGTTGGCAACCCCCCAGGCAGACACGCGGTCCAGTCCTACCCTCTGGAAATGACCCTCCTTCTGCCGCAGCCAGGTGTTACGTGGGCGACCCCTTGGCCTGGTCCAGCCACTTGGGTCCCCAACAATGAGGATTTCATGAGCCAGATCACCCTCGGGGAAACGTGCCACATGGCCGTAGTTCTGTAACTGACGCTCCCTCACAATGCAGGTAATGTGCCTCATTCGGGACTCCATGAGCAACCACTCATTCGACACGAAGTCAAACCAACGGTACCCAAGGATTTTCCAGAGAGACACAGTACCAAAGGAGTCCAGTCTTCGGCTCAGGTCACTGGATAGCGTCCATGTCTCATAACCATATAGCAAGACAGGAAGCACCAGGACTCTAAAGACTTAGACCTTCGTCTATATATATATCGGGAGCGCCACACACCCCTTTCCGGCGACCTCATGATCCCCCATCCCCAATCCGTCTACTGACTTCACAGGTAGAGTCACCAGAGACATGAATGTGACTGCCAAGGTAAGTAAACCTCTCAACAAGGTCAACACTCTCTCCGCGAACAGACACACTGCTGATGGCTGTGCCCAAGAGGTCATTAAAGACCTGGCTCTTTTGGTTTTTATCCAGGACACTCGTAAGCCCAGACACTCAGACTCCTCACTCGGTCTCTTGAGCGCCCTGATCAGAGCCTCCATTGACTCAGCGAAGATCACAGCATCGTCAGCAATGTCAACATCAGTGAATCTTTCTTTACCAGCAGATGCCCCACAGCCGCTGGACCCTACGACCCTGCCCAACACCCAGTCTATACAAGCATTGAACAGAGTAGGAGCAGAACAGACCCCTGCAAAGGTAGTGTGATACTCTGGGAAATGTTCTGCTGGAATAATTTGAATTCTGGCATTCACGTGGATGTTACTTCAACATGTACAACCTAGCTAAAGATTGTTGCAGACCACATACACCCCTTCATGGCAACGGTACTCCACGATGGCAGTGGCCTCTTTCAGCAGGAAAGTACTGGCTGTAAAAATTGTTCAGGAATGATTCGAGGAACCAAAATTAAAGTGTTAAGTTGGCCTCCAAACTCCCCTGATCTCACTTTAATCGCACATCTATGGGACATGCTGGAAAAAGATGTTGGCTCCATTGACACTCCGACTTTTCCACAATTTCTGTGACTTAAAGGATCTGCTGCTAATATCTTGGGGTCAGATACCACAGGACACCTCCAGAGTCTTTTGGAGTCTGTTCTTCAGTGGGTCAGACAAGGTGGGCCTACACAATAATTAGACAGGTGGATTTAATGTTGTGGCCGATTGGTGTAAGATTAATTACTGCATAAAGGAATTTTCACTGTAAATTATGAAATGTAGTTTTGGAATTTAGACTAGATTACATTACAATATATCTTAAAAAAATCAGCAATTCAGGCCATTTTCACAATCATAATCCCTCTACGTCATGACGTTGTTACAAGATGATTGGTTACTTTGCTTCAGTCTCCAGTTAACTCAGTTGTGTTTCACACAGCGAACTTTTAAATGAAGCAGAAGTTGCAATACATGTAAATGTGGACTTCATTCACTGTGCAGAAATGAGCCACATGGGGGCCTACCACTAAAGGTCTGCACCCAGACCCTTCTCTAGGTTTTTGTTTTCACGTGTCCTTGGATTTTGTCTTTTGGTTTAGATATCAGACTCTGATAGTTTGCTCTGATTTGATCTCCTGGTTATGATTCCTTGCTTTGTTTTTCTATGTCATGCTCTGTCATTTTGTTCCCGATCCTCTCTTCCGCCTTCTTTCTCTCTGCGCTACAAGCAGTACAGAGAGCTGTTTTGGGCAGGATACATTAGTCATTAACCAATCCATCCTCTAAACCTGCTTATCCAGGGCAGGGGACAGCAATGGGCATAGGCAGAAGAAGGTGAGAACCCATTGCAGGGTGAACACACACACACACGCATCTTAGGATGACTTGACCTTGATAACCCACCTATAACCTGCATGTCTTTGGATTGTGGGAGGAAATCCAGAGCAAACCGAGGCAGACCTACTGTACATAAAAACTCCATGTAGGGAGCACCTGGGCCTGACCCCTGGAATCTATACTACTAAAAGGCAAAGCCCTCACTGACTGACTGACTCACTCACTGACTCACTCACTGACTCATCACTAATTCTCCAACTTCCCGTGTAAGTAGAATGCTGAAATTTGGCAGGCTTTTTCCTTACAGCTCACTTACAAAAGTTAAGCAGGTTTCATTTCGAAATTCTACACGTAACGGTCATAACGGTCGATAACATCCGCCATGTTGAACTTTCTTATTAATGGCACCATCTTCATGAAATTTGGTAGGCGGCTTCCCTGCGCTAACCAAAACCGATGTATGTACTTATTTCGATGGTATGACGCCACTGTCGGCCGCCATATTGAACTTTCCAACGTCACTAATTCTCCAACTTCCCGTGTAGGTAGAAGGCTGACCCCATCTTCACGAAATTTGGTAGGTGGCTTCCCTGCGCAAACCAAAACCGATGTACGTACTTATTTCAGTGGTATGACGCCACTGTCGGCCGCCATATTGAATTTTCCAAACATCACTAATTCTCCAACTTCCCGTGTAGGTAGAAGGCTGAAATTTGGCAGGGTCATTCCTTACAGCTTACTTACAAAAGTTAAGCAGGTTTCATTTCGAAATTCTACGCATAACGGTCATAACAGTCAACAATGTCCGCCATGTTGAACTTTCTTATTCATGGCCCCATCTTCACGAAATTTGGTAGGCGGCTTCCCTGCGCTAACCGAAACCAATGTACATACTTATTTCGGTGGTATGACGCCACTGTCAGCCGACATATTGAACTTTCCAACGTCACTAATTTTCACAATGTCCGCCATGTTAAACTTTTTTATTCATGGCCCCATCTTCACGAAATTTGGTAGGCGGCTTCCCTGCGCTAACCGAAACCAATGTACATACTTATTTCGGTGGTGTGACGCCACTGTCAGCCGCCATATTGAACTTTCCAACGTCACTAATTCTCCAACTTCCCGTGTAGGTAGAAGGCTAAAATTTGGTACTTATTTCGGTGATATGATGCCACTGTCGGCCGTCATATTGAACTTTTCAACGGTCTTTGTTACTTATGGGCCCATCTTCAAGAAATTTGGTACGCGGGTTCCCAACACTAACTGAATCCTACTTACGTACATATATACGTCCATAGCCTGCAGCTCGGTCACCTTGTGAGGTGGCGTTGGGTACCCCATCCCAACGCCTCCCACGTTGTTGGCTGCCTGCCTATATAAGGCCGTCTGTCGCTCCAGTCTCTACATTCCCTTCCTTGCTTCGCCACAGGATTCACGTCTCCCTGCTGATAACTACAACCTTTTTATTTAATCCACGGCTTCTCCGCTGTTTTATTTTTCATTTATTACGATTATAGTTATTGTGTAGGTATTTTAGACTTACTTTACATTGTTCAGGTACCCATTTCCTTTATCATTCCAACCCTACCCCCATTAACATGTCTGTCGAGGTGATCACCATCGATCAAAGAACTATCACTTACCAAGTGGTTTCCATGCCCGGAGATGGCACCTGCCTTTTCCATTCTCTTTGTTACATATTGCACGGCCATATCAGGCTCACTCTTGATATCCGGAGGAACATTGTGTCTTATGTATTGAATGACTGGGACAGGTTCAAGGTGTGGACTGATGACGGTACAGGAAATAATTATACTACACAGGAGCACTATAAGAGTGAAATGCTTAAGTGTACCGAAATGGCCAAATATTTTACACCTTTGGACAACCGCCAATGCCTCTTAAACATCTTAGATTCACAGGTGACGATTTCAGTAGTGGACACTTTGATGTTTAGAAATGTTTAAACTCTCAAAAGCTGGATGTGAAGTTATCAATGAAACTGGTTGTATACTTACAACGCTTGACAGATGCCGAATGTCTCTTCAACACAAGTCCTACAAATACTGTCGTAATTGAAACACACCATGAAACTCAAATCGATTATGACAGCAGCAATCCAAGCTGTGAGATTTGAAACAAGATTACTGTTCACATGGCCAACTGTACGTTGCATGCTCAAGAGTAAGCTCAGCGCACAGCTACAGCTTGGTCATATTACAACTGGAGGGCCGAACTGACAACGTGGCATACAAAGAGATCCTTAACAAATAATTATTGGTATATCTTCCCTCAGTTTAAAAAGGTTTAATTTTCTTCTTAATAAAAATTTTAAGGCAGTACTTCGCCGCTGTGAAGTGCGGGTATTTTGCTAGTCCTTACTATGAGGCAGTAGTGCTACCATTGAGTCACAGTTCATTTAAGTCATTCAGGCGAGATTGCGTTGGTTTGGACATGTGCAGAGGAGAGATGCTGGGTATATTGGGAGAAGGGTGCTAAGGATAGAGCTGCCAGGTAAGGGGAAGAGAGGAAGGCCTAAGAGAAGGTTTATGGATGTGGTGAGAGAGGACATGCAGGTGACGGGTGTAACAGAACAAGATGGAGAGGACAGGACGATATGGAAGAAGATGATCTGCTGTGGCAACCCCTAACATGAGCAGCCAAAAGAAGAAGATTAACATACTGTATGTATTGTGGTCGATAGGGGGCGCTCTCGCTCTCTTGAAGCCCTGTCCACGACTCCAAACACCAGGTAAGAGTCCAAAATCTGACTTTATTTAAATGCCACAGTGCACAAAGCACACTCTCCACCACTATACTCATACAAATCACAATAACAATTACAAATCCAATCCTCCAACTCCCAGACGCGTTGCCACCCTTCCACCCAGCTCAGCTCGCCGTCTGGGAGCTCCCACAGTCCTTTTATATCTCCTGACCCGGAAGTGTTCCCAATCCCCAGTCCATGTGATTCTCAATCACTTCCGGGTCAGGTAAAGGTTCTTTGCTTCAACCCGGAAGTCTGTCGCTCTTCCTATGATGAACTTCCGGGTCATAGGGCACGAAGAAATCTTCGGTCCTCCCTGCAGCTCCCTCTTGTGGCCCCCATGGCATCCAGCAGGGCTGTGCATAAAAACTCCATTGTCCATGATGCCCTGCTGGTCTTCTGGGGACCTCCATGCTGCAAGGAGGGCTCCACCTGGCGGCTTGGTGGTATTGGCCAGGATAAACGGCCGGCCATCCTTCACAGTATTTACATTAATTACAGCCTTAAAAATATTGAGAAAGAAATACTCTTTATTTCAAACTTATTTGAGTAACATAGTGCATGCATCACGGGCCAACCTCGTAAGCTCTGCTTGTGCTCTTACAGTATAAGATTAGAAGGTTTGATCGTTGGTTGAAAAGGATATTCGTTTCCCACCAGTACTGTATTTGGTCAGATTGGTCCACCTAATCACAAAAGAATCTACACCTTCTTTATGTGGTCAGCTGCTCTCCAATCCCATCGTGAGAGTGAAAAAGAGGCTGAATTAGACGCTAGGATTGATTGGATTGTCTGAAACTTTTGCGAGTTGATTTATGTGAACTCGTATCAAGTGTGGGTTTATTTTTAAACTGAGATTGCCTAATTGCAGGTGGAAATGTTTCCCATAATAAACAGTATTTCCTGTCGTTTGATTACTAACCTTGTCAGATCACATTCACACGTCAGAAGAACTTTCCCAGGATTTGCTTGGTATTGCCCTGAGATCACCATTTCCAGAGGGCCTCATTACACTTGTTTTGCTACCCACCAGAGTACAATTGTTCTGTTTATATCCACGTACATGAACAGCGCTATGGGGGCTATGGCTCCAGAGTTTAAAAAAAAAAAAACACCAAATGAACTAGTTGTGAAAACGCATTAAGTTATAACAAATTATTTCAAATTCACTGAAAAATATCATGTACAACAGACAGCCGACCCTCGGGAGGGTTAGAAACTATCCTGGCAGAACTGGTCACAATTCAAGAATCGGTCCCTCATACTAAGGTGCACTAACTGGGGTTGGGAATTGCCAGGGGACCCCATGATACAATATCATCATGATAACTGGGCCAGAGGAGATAACTGAGTAATAAAGGGAAGGGTTTTTTCTCTTTCTCTTCTCAGTATCCACATGTGCCCCTTGGTGCCACCACTCTACTGCCAGGTTGTTTGCCCACCTATGGAAAACTCATCTCAGATAAAGGAGCTCTGGAATCATTGGGTAGGAGCATACTTTCATCCAATTGGCTGGTCCAGCACTGACTCAGCTATAGAACAGCCAGTTGAGGGGAGGCGGTTTGTTAGCCGAGGTTTCCAGGACCCTCCGTCTCCTTTTCTTCAATCTGGCTGTGGTTCTACAATCAGCTGAAGGGCAGATGTTGCTGTTTTTCATTTATGTTTTTTGTTTTCTACTTTGTTGTTGATATATTTGAACAAATCTGTATCCTCATATGTGGCAGTTCTGTATTTAGTGAGTGGTATCGTCCATTCTTTCATTTTGCCTTTACAGTTGTTGTGGCATTCGATGCCTACACTTGGTGAGGTGCATCGTGAAAGAACAAAGTAGTTTGTGCCGCTGTATTGTGTTTCTGAGATGGCCTAGATAGTTTGGCCCTCTAGCTCTGTGAAAAGGATTACTTGTGTTCTGTTTTGTGTGTTGTATTTACCCCATTTTTTAGCACCTATTGCATGCCCAGCCTACTTGGAAAGGGGGTCTCTCTCTCTCTCTGAATTGCCTTTCCCAAGATTTCTTCCATTTTTTTCCCTTGAATGGTTTCTTTTGGGAGTTGTTTTCAAGAAACAGGGCCTGTTAAAGCCCATTGAGGCAACCATATTTAATTTTAGGCTAAAAACAACATTTTTTTTTTTTTTTTTGCATCTTGATCACCCCGGTGTCTTGGGTGTTATGATCACCGGGTAAGGCTTGGTGTTCAAGTAGTTATTTTTACAAGATGAAAATGATGACCTGGAAATGGAAGTAACCTAAACAAATTGTCATGAATCTTTCTTTTTCACCCTCATCATTCTGATTCTAAAATTATTTTTATCATCTCTAGTAAATGGTTTTTCAAAATGCTGATCATTTTTATCGATATGTAAGTGATGTCACCACTGCTGCCATTTTGAGTTTTTCTGCATCACCGTTGTTTTTGGTGATTGGTGATTGGCTTTTGCTGGCCATAGGATTTTAATCTTATGAAAGCCAAATTTACAATCTTCATTTTCATCTGTATGTTTATTTAACAGATTTTTTTTGTTTATTCTTAATTGTGTTGCACCACCATTTTAGACTTTCACTAGGAAGCATTGTATGATTGCTATGGACCACCTCACAGGAGGCAACACAATTCTTGCTGTAAAGATTTGCCAGTTGCGGTGAGGCTGTGGCCTCCAGGACTCTGACTGTGTCTGGCTTGCCTGACTCCTGTTCTGCAATCTGGTTGTGGTTCTACAATGAGCTGATTGACAGATATTGTTGTTTTCAATTGTGTTAATTAGTTTCTATTTTGTTTTTTGATGTTTTGAACTGGGGCAGCACGGTGGCGCAGTGGTAGCGCTGCTGCCTCACAGTTAGGAGACCTGGGTTTGCTTCCCGGGTCTTCCCTGCATGGAGTTTGCATGTTCTCCCCGTGTCTGCGTGGGTTTCCTCCTACAGTCCAAAGCCATGCAGGTTAGGTGGATTGGCGATTCTTAATTGTGCTTGGGGTGTGTGTGTGCGCCCTACAGTGGGCTGGCACCCTGCCTGGGGTTTGTTTTCTGCCTTGTGCCCTGTGTTGACTGGGACTGGCTCCAGGAGACCCCCCGTGACCCTGTAGTTAGGATATAGCGGATTGGAAGATGGATGGATGGATGTTTTGAACTGTGGTAGAAATTTAACATCTTATTAAAGAAAGAAACATCCTCTAACAGGACAATTCAATAATCAGGCCGGAGTCTGTTACAGCCTGGTCAGAATGATCAGAATGGTCAGGGAAACAAAGAATAGAGGTTCATTTTATAAACTATTGAATTTACATACAGTGTCAATCAATGAATACATTTTACTCTGGATGGTTCATTAGTTTACCCCCAAATGATTTATATAAAATAAAAGTCTATTATATTATATTCTGGTTCTTCTTATATCTTTTGAGTTGCACCACCACCCTTGGAATTTCTGTGCATATAACAACTGTCCATTCTGGTTTTTTACAGGATATCTGCTGACTTCTTTGTCATCTCTTAGTCATCTTTCAGTACATTTTTTTGTTGTTCACTTGGCCTTTATCTGATTTGTTTAAGATGAATGCCATCTTACCATTAAATTATTCTTCAACAGAACACATCTGAATCCTGACGTGTGATCATTTTGTATTTAGTGAATGGACTTGAGAGTTGTTGTGGTGCTCTGTGTCTGCATTTGGTGACACACACTGTGCAAGAACAAAGTCGTTTGTACTGTTAGAACATTAGAACAATCTGGGCGAGAACAGGCCATTCAGCCCAACAAAGCACACCAGTGCTATCCACTTAATTCTAAAAAAAAAAAACCATTAAGTCAAGTTTTGAAAGTTCTAAAGTCCTACTGTCTACCACACTCACTTATTCCAAGTGTCTATCGTTCTTTGTGTAAAGAAAAACTTCCTAATGTTTGTGTCCCTGTGTTCTTGATGAGCTCATTTTAAAATCACCATCTCGATCCACTGGACTAATTCACTTCATAATTTTAAGCACTTCAGTCAGGTCTCCTCTTAATCTTCTTTATCTTAAACTGTAAAGGCTCATCTCTTTTAATCTTTCCTCATAACTCATCCCCTGTAGCCCTGAATCAGCCCTGTTGCTCTTCTCTGGACCTTTTCTAGTGCTGCTATGTCCTTTTCTGCAGCTTGGAGACCAAAACTGCACACAGGACTCCAGATGAGGCCTCACCAGTGTGTTATAAAGCATGAGCAGAACCTCCTGTAACTTGTACTCCACACATCAAGGCGCTATATAACCTGACATTCTGAACACCGTCTGGAAGTTGACTGTGTCGAGTTCACTATGACTCCTAAATTCTTCTCATAAGATGTACTCTCGATTTTCAGATTGGCCATCGTGTAGTCAGACCTAACATTTATACTTATGTGTAATACTTTATATTTCCTGACATTACATTTCATCGTCCACAAATCTGCCCAAGCCTGTCCAAATCTCACTGTTAGTGCCCAGTGAGGCATTTCTTGTGTTGTTGCATGATATGCTAATAATTCAATATCATGATTCAATCCTACAGTGGGTTGTAATTTATTATTTTTTCAGTTGCTGGCTTTGGAATTTATTTTTTTCAATTCTGGACGTAGTGCACACTTTTGCTTCACTTTTTCCATTATTCTATTGTTAGTCTGACAGTGATATTTTGTGTTTTATTTTCTGGATGTTCAGTGACTCCATTCAGTTGGGCCTCCTGGGTATGATATTAATCTGCATAGAGCCCTAAAAGCAAGTTCTCCAGCTTACAGGAGGTTGGTGGCAGGATTGGCATTCTAGCCACCATAAAATAAAAACCTCACACTGCTCCAATGGTGTGGTGCACTCGGGTCCTAATCCAGGTAGTGGGTGCGGCGACGTGCTATCAGTGCAGGCTCCCAAACTCTCCCTCTCTCTCTCTCAGTGCCATTTTGTGACTATCGCTATGCCCACTGGTGGTCATATTGCAATTGACGTCTGTGTGTTGGAAACTTTTGCTTATCACTTTTCACTTTATGTGCTTCCATTGGGAACTATCATTAGAAAACCTAACATTCATTTTCCCTCGTATGCAGATGATACCCAGCTGCAATTTCCATTTAGATCAAAAAAAAATTCTCCAATGCCGTCCTTAATTAACTGAGTCAGTGAATTAAAGAGGTGGACGGATGAGAACTATTTGTCTGTGTTATAAATTGAGGGAGATGATGTGGACAGCCACAATATTCTGTCACTTTTTCACTCAGGTGGACTAGCTATTAGTTTAATTGAATCAGCATTTTCTTCAGCCCTCTTACTCTGCTGGGCAAACTCCAACATGGCATCAGCCAGGCAGGGCCTCAATAAGAAGCCTGATACCTTAACCCCCCGGGCAACTCCAGAGAGAGTCCAGCCTCTTTCAAGTTTCCACAGCACAGGACTGGTAATGCTCAGTTATGGTGCATCGTTCATGATTTGACACTTGTTTTCAATTTTTCTACATGGCTCCTGGGGCTCTTACAATAATTTAGACATCATTTTGTTTTTGCTTTTTCTGAGGAATCCAATGGTCACATTTATTTTTGGTCCAAATGCGTTTTTACTTATGTTAGTAATTTTTGCCCTTCTTCTTCAGCACCATCTTGTTTCCCTTTGAGATGTTGTTTGCAGACTGTTGTTAAGTCAACTGGAAGTGTGCAGTGCAGGACGTCACCAGGTCGAAGGTATAAAGGTCACCGTCGGGCACTTCCTTGTTGTTCAGATTTTTTGTTTTTTTTGTTTTTGTTGTTTGTTAAAAGGCTCTTTTGTTATGAATTGATATAAGACACATGACCCAGGAATGCGCTGTGTAATTTGGTGGGTGTTATGTTTCGCCCAGTATGCTGGTAGATGTAACTGATTACAGCTTGGGGTTCACCAGTCCAATAAATGGCACTAATGTTTCCATGTATACGATGTGTGGCTCTCTGCTCAAGCGACATGTGGTTAACCATACTCTTTAACAAAGCGTTAGGGTCACAATTACTGGAATGAGTTGTTATGTCTCAGTCAGGATTTCTCCCCCGGCTGGGGGTCAAATTCTTGTTTTATGTTTATTTTGTTAATTCTTTAATTCTTTTGTTTATATCACAATTGTTTGTGTTTATTACTTGCATTATTCTTTGTTATTAACTCTTATGGTAGAGTGACACGTCAAGACTTTGGGATGTGCATGAGAGAGAAAGGAGGACCAGAGAAGTATGTGAAGATTTTCTAGAAGATGTATGAGGGAGTCAGGATTTGGGTAAAAGCAGTATTGGGGTAACAAACAAGAGCCCAGTTAGAGGAAGTCTGCACCAGGGACCTTCTCAAAGTCATTACCTCTTTGATCTGGTTATGAATGTGTTGAGTCATGGGATAAAAGACCAATCCCCCGGTGCTGTTTTTCACTGATGACGTTGTGTTGTGCAGCACCAGAAAAATAGGAAGTGGAGAGGAAGCTGGAGTAATGGATAAGGGCTTTGGAAGATAGAGGACTGAGGATAAATAGGAAGAAGAGAGAATATCTGAGGTTTAATGCTGATCAGAATTCAGAAGTTAGCCTGCGGGGTGAGCTATTGAAGGAAGTGGAGACGTTTCAATATCTAAAATCAGTAGTAGACTAAAATGGTGAATTAGATGCGGAGATAACTCATAGAGTGTAGCGTGGATGGAAAAATTGGAAGAAGGTATCAGGAGTATTGTGTGATCGAGGAAGTAAGGTGAAGGTTACAGGTCAGGATTTTAAGACCAGCAATGATGTATGGAGCTGAGATATGGGGAAGCGCAGAAGAGGAAGATGGATTTGGCAGAAATAAGAATGTTGAGATGGATGTAAGAAGTTACTAAAAAGACCAGAATAAGAAATGAGAAGTCAAAAGTGCAATTAAAGTGGGAGAGACATAAAAGAAAGTACAAAAAAGTAGTAAAGTGGTATGGACATGTGATGAGGAGAGACCATGAATATGTGGGCAAAAAGGAGTGATGGGAATTGAATTGCATGGGAGAAAGCCAAGGAGGCCAAAGCGGAGGTGGATGGATGAAGAAAAAGAAGATCTGAAGGAAAAGGGTTTGACTGGTGAGGAGGTGCAGGAACGAGCTGGATGGAGAAGGTTGATCAGACACATTGACCCCACATGGAAGTGGGAAAAGACGAAGAGGAAGAAAAAGAAGAAGATTCTTTGCTTTTTATATTGTCTGTGCTTCTAAATCATTGTTAGATACCTCATCTTTTGTGGGTGATGTCCCAAGAGTCGGGGCCACTTGCCCATCACCACCAGGAATTTCATTCAACCCTATAAAGACAAGCCTTTCCCACAATTTATTGGTGGTCCACTGGGAGTCTCTGAGTTTGTTTGTGTCATTTGCTTGTGCTTTGTGACTTCTGGAATTTTTGACCGTTTTGCTCAGTCTCTTTAGCTCTGTCATTGGATTGTGTGCTGCGACGTTGTTTTCTTGTTTCAGGTAACTCCTTTTTGACTTCTGTGCTGCACGGAGCTTCATTCTTGTTCAAGAACATTTTCTCTTTTGAGAAAATAAATCTTATTTTTATTTCTTATCTAATTTTTTTAAAGATCTCATGCTTGCCCTAGCCAGGGTTTGATGGGATACTCCACGCTACTTGGCATTTCAGAGAATTGCAGGACTCTTTAGTGCTTTGTATTTTATTGTAATTTCTACATGAAGTGACCAAAATGTATGCAAATACCTTTAAATGAAAGTCTGCAATGTGCACCTTAACCCTTAAACTGCCACACACTTGGGGGTTAATGCACCGCTGGACGCCAAATACTTTTTTGCTGCACACAATAAATATCACAATTCACAAAGAAAATGTGAAATTTTAATGGAACACATTTTTTTTCATGCAAAGAACATCACAATTACTGCAACACTGATCATTTTACACACTGCAAATGAACTGTAAAAAGTATTAAAAAAAATACTGCAACAATCAATTATTATATGTACAAGGTGCGACTGACGCCATTGATAAAATTCAGTAAATCACTGAGCCAACTGAACTTGAACTGGCTGCACACAGAGGCCAGTCTAGTGCAGCGGCTCAATCCCAGAGACAGTGGTGCTGCAGTTCTTCCGGGGTTGCCAGCGGTCATCAACTGGCTGCTCAACGAATATACGGCACTGACTGATCAGCTCCAGCGTGCTGGCGAATTGCTCTGTGGAGCGACTATAGCCAGTTGCAGGGTTCAATGAATGTATGTCACAGAATATAATCGCCCCCTGCGTGCTGACAAATTGCACTGAGACACGACTATAGCCGGTTTCAGCATTCAATGAATATACATCACTGAATATGAATGTACGTCGCCGCATATACTCAGCTTCGGCGTGCTTCCAAATTGCACTGGAAACCGACTCTAGCCGGTTGTGGAGTTTAACAAAAGTACTTTTACGAATAGACTTGGCTCCGGCGTGCTGGCAAATTGCATTGGGAACTGACTATAGCTGGTTCCGGTGGTTTAAGGGTTAATCACATCTGAATTGTTTGATTTTTAATTTTAACTCTTTTAGGGCTGATTTTTTTTTTCCTTTTCTCCCACGACTGAATATTTTTCCAAAGCAACAGTTTTCTGAAAAGCACACAAAGCAATAGTTTCTCATATAAATCAACATAAAACGTCTGTTGCTGCATGCTGTGCCCTGTCGCAGTGTGTTATGGCATCTCTGGCTGCTGCAGCTGCATTAGCGGCTGTGTGGGGGAGGTGGCGGATCACCTGGGGTCCTGGTACCTCACTTTTGAGTCCAACAATTCAGAGTCCAATTCAAAATAATAAAATATACGTAAAATGTCATCCACCAAGTATTTTGGCCTGTGCATTTGCTTCTCTTTCTTACCAGATACCGACGACATTCTACACGTTGTTTACTCTACTCACACACATTCAGGGATTTGACGTCAAGTCAACAAGTCTAACATTCTTCCCAGCAAAGAGGGTCTTCCTATAAACTTAGTGTGTTTTGTCGACGTTTACAGCTATCACTCTCTATCCAAACATCCACCCTCAACTCCATTGTCGGCAGAAGTTGACAGTCCGCCCTAAAAGAATTAAACTGTGGAGCAGAGGGGAAAATCATGGAAAAATGTGTCCTTGTCCTGAACATTATGTAGAGCTCTGTTGGCCAAAGAATAATCCTGTACTTTGAGAACAGTGCCCCCCAAAGACAAATTAGAAGGATTTTGGGCATTTCACCCTCAACTATCCACAAGATAATTAAAAGTTTCAAGGGATCCGGTCAAATCTCATCGCATTGGGGAAAACCACTTGTGATTGTGTGTGATTTCCAATCCCTCAGCTCCCACCACCGTCTTAAAAACCATCACATGTCTGTAATGAATATCATGACATGGGCTTCTGGAATACTTTATTAGTATTTATTAATTATTACCTTGTATTAGTCGCTATTATTCACCACTGCTTCCACATATGCAAGTTAAGACTTTACTAGGCCACGCAGAAGCCATAAATCAACAGTGTCCTGAAGGACCACCATCCTCTCTGGGTTCAGTCTCACCTGAGATGGAAAGTCGCACAGAAGAATCGTGTTTTATGGTCTATCAAGTGCACATTTCAAATAGTTTTTTTTTTTTTTTGGTAAAAGATGGCCGTTGTATTCTTTGCCCAGTGGGGGGCTGGGTGGTCTTATGGCCTAGGAACCCCTGCAGATTTTGGTTTTTTTTTCCTTCAGCCCTCTGGAGTTTTTTTTTTTTTGTTTGTTTGTTTTGTTTTTTCTGTCCTCCTGGCTATCAGACCTTACTTTATTCTTTGCTACTTAGTACTGTATTGCCTAATCTTATTTTTATATCTTTCTTTTTAATTTCTCCATCTTGTAGAGCACTTTGAGCTACACCACTTGTATGAAAATGTGCTATAGAAATAAATGTTGTTGTTTGGGGCCAAAGAGAAAAAGGACCATTCAAACTGTTATCTATGTCAGGTAAAAAGCAAGCGTCTTGACACCTGTTAAGGCTCGGCAAGATGCCATACAATCTTAGTTGGGGAGCACAGCCAGATAGATACTCTTGAATGCAGGGGGTGGTGACACAATACTTCAAAATGGAGGCAGCTCTGTCAGCCAGTGAAGATCAGCAGCCTCCTGATTGAATATGTATGAAGTTGATTAGCATGCTCCATATATGGATGTTTCTGGGCAGCATTTAAAGAGGGTTGACGTACGGAAATTTACAAGGTGACTGTGATTTACAAAGGGTAATATGTGTACGACAAATTTTACAAATCAGATTTTCTTTGGCACTTCAGAAGAGGTCATTCACCTGAAGCTAAGCATGTTCACACCTGGCCAGTACTAGGATGGGAGACCATCTAGGAAAAGCTTGAGTTGCTGCTTGAAGAGGTGTTGGTGAGGCCAGCAGGGGTCACTTACCCTTTGGTCTGAATGTGGATCCCAGTGTCCTATTGCAGTGACATGGGGGCACTGTGCTGTAAAAATGGTGCCGCCCTTTGGATGAGATGTAAAACCGAGGTCCTTACCCACTGTGGTCATAAAATCCCTGGTAGGCATCCTTCATAAAGAGCAGGGTGTATCCCGGTGTCCTGGCTAAATTGTCTTCCATGACCTGATCATTCTGGCCCCCTAATCAGCCCCTGTCTCTAATTGGCTAACTATCTCTCAGCACTTCACCACCTAACAGCTAATGTGTGGATAGCATACTGTCATTGGTGGTAGTTGAAGTGGCTCTTCTCTCTCTAAGTGCTTTGAGTAGTGAGAAATTCACTAAATAAATGTAAAGAATTATTAGATTATTATTCTATGGGTGTGTTGTTAAAGCTCTGGTGTTTCCAGTTGTGATGAATGGCTGTGGGAGTTGAGCTATCACGAAAGCTGAATGCAAAACAATCAACGCTTTTGAACTTTGGTACTAGAAAAAAGTGCTGAGAGTTCCTTGGACTGCAAGAGGATCCAATAAATCAAGACTTGAAGAAATACAATCAGCGTCATCATTGGAAAGCTTGATTGTTAAATACTTTGGCCACATAATGAGAACATTCAACTAAACAATTAAACAGAAACAAGAAACGGGGAATAGAATTTATTCCGTCTGTCCTCCCCAGTACTGTGTGATTTTTAACTCCCAGTCCACTCTAGTGGGCTGGGGGAGATTATCGAGGGTGTGGAGGACTGCCGGCTTCTCATGCCGGTCCTCACCCCCAGGCCGCCAGGAGGAGCTCTCCCGACAGCAGGATAGTGCCCCGAGGTCCAGCAGGGCCTCATGGACTTTGTAGTATTTATACACAGCCCTGCTGGATACCTTGGGGGCCACCAGGAGTCGCTGTGGGGGGGCTTATGGGCTCTTTTGTGCCATTTGACCCCGGAGTACGTCACGGTCACGTGACGGGAAGGAACGATGTGCTCCCGGGTTGAAGTAAAGGATTGATTGCCCTGACCCGAAAGGAATAAGGAACTGTGGACTGTTGGGACAGGAACACCTCCGGGTCAGGGGCTATAAAAGGACGATGCCTCAGTCTAGATGCTGAGCTGAGCTGGGAGGTAGAGGAGCAAGTGTCTGGGCGAGGAGGAGAGTTTATTGTTAGAGAGATTATTGTGTTTATTGTACTAATTTATGAGTAGTGTGGAGGGTGCTTGGTGCACTGTGGAAAAGAAAAATAAAAAGTCTTTTATCCGGTGTCTGGAGTTATACCTGAGGGTTCAAGGGAGCACTAGCGTCCCCTACTGCCACACGGGTAACAAATTGGTCGTTCCCCATCCCACTTTCACAGGTTGTATTACTTGAATTACCTTGGTACCATTTTTAATATTTGGATACGGTTCAAGATCATCCTATTCGGGGCACGATGTGAGAAGGTGAATACTAAGTGAAAACTGAATATTGGTGCCTTGAATTGCCTTCTTTATCAACTCTGTGACCAGTAGGGGGAGCTGCAGCACCCTAAACTCCATACACAACCACCACAACACAAGACCCCAATTCAAATAAAAGGTTTATTCACACAAATACCTTAAAAAAGGCTTTGAAAGTCACAAAAACACCCATGATCCCTTCTTCTTTTTGTCCCTCTCCTTCCTAAGGACAGCTTTGTCCATCTTCCACTGGACTCCAACTCACATGGAAGAGGTCGGGTGGGCTTCTTTAATTTAAGACATGGGTGGACTTCTGGTGTTAGAACGTGGCCCATTGGAAGCACTTCTGGGTCACGTGGAAACCCCACAAAGTAGATTATCATGGATCCCTGCAGCACCCTCTGGCAAAGCCATTCACCCTGACAAGGCTTCTCTATGGAACTACAGTTCCCAGCATGCCATGCAGGCTTCTGTACAGGTAGCGCTGCCCAGGGAGGCTGCCACCTAGTGTGTCAGGGGAGAATGTAGCACTTCCAAGCTGTCTTCCACTGGCTTCCAATTGGGGTAAGGAATACCAGTCAATCCCTGCTGGGAAGTCAATGTACCCACCTCCATATTGGCATTCTTTATTGGTCTTCTGGCAAGAGCAGGGAACATCTTGCCCTTCTTTATGCCCACTCACCATCATGACCTCCTGGCCAGGAAAGGAATCAGAACACATCCTGACAGGAACGCCAGCCCATGTGTGCCGTCCATCGCATACTGGTATGTCATTTAAGGTTGATCCCTGCTTTTTTGCCCAGTACTGCTGCAATGCTCTTCAGCTTGTCACGACCCTGTTTTATAAATTAGGGAGTCGTGAAAAAATGAATGAATGAACACCTGAAAGCACATTACTACATAAAGCAACATAAGTGCTGCAATCCCACTGCCCTAAATTCTGGAAATACATAAATGGATGGATGGAAAATTATGACTCTTACATTTATTCATTCTGTCAGGAAAAGCGCTGTCCAACAGAAACAATTCTCAAATATAGTAACGACAAGTCATGGCTTTGCAAAGAATCTTCAAGTAGTTACACCCAGCTGAAAAGGAAGCTTATAAAAGCTTCAATCCATTTAGTTCTGAAGAGGGTTGTGGGGGGTCTACTGGAGCCAATCCCAGCTGGCAGACGGTGCACGGTAGGAACAAACCCTGGACAGGGTACCAGTCCATCACAGGGAAGCTTATAAAAGTCGAGATGCAAAAATGCTAAACATCATCTAGACGGGGCAGCTCAGCACAACAGATGTGGATTGAAGAATTGCTAGTTCAAATAGGAGGCAGATTTAATAACTCGGAGCATCAGACAAAAGCAAACATTCTTTGTAAAGCTGGGAAAAAGTTAGAGTAATAATAATGGTCAGTAGCACAGAAAATCATTATATTATTTTATCAAAATAAAAGGCCTAAGCTAAAATACTGTAATTGGCAAAACCAAAGAAAAGTCATAACCAGAATTAATTTCCTAATAAATTACTGGAGCACTAAAGTCTTTCCTTTCATGGTCAAAAAATTCAAATATTTACTTAAGAACTGGCTGTTTAAATTTTTCTTTATATACCTTTCAGTTAATTCAAAATGCTACTGCAAGAATGACTACAAGAACCAGAAAAGTACAAACACATAACTCCAGTTCTCACGTCCTTACACTGGCTCCCAGTTGAGTTTAGGGCAGATATCATGATCTTTCCTTCAACATATAAAGCCTTAACTGGCCAAGGCCCTGCTTACTTATCTAAACTTATCATCACTTACAAACCTGGGCACACATAAAGACCTCAAGATGCCGGTCTGCTTATGATTCCAAGGAATAATTAAATAACAGTGGAAGGTCGAACATTTAGTTACAGGGCCCCTAAACTGTGGAATGATATGCCTGCTACTATAACAGGTGCCCCCTTTCTGTCAGCTTTTATATCTCAGGTGAAAACTCACGACTTCAGTTTAGCATACCCTGACTAGAGCTGCTGTTTAGCTGTGAATACTGAATCTTTGTTTGTTAATCATTAGTACTAAAATATAATATATAAAAAGAGTGCCTGGGAAGATCCAAGCAACTATAGGCTAGTAAGCTTAGTGTGCATCACAGGTAAATTAATGGAAGGAATTATTAAGGGAAAGATTGAGCAACACCTGACAAGAACAGAGTTTTACTAAACAGTCAGCATGGGTTCAGAAGAGAGAGGTCATGTTTTACCAACATGCTGGAATTTGATAAGGAAGCAACAAAATTAAATGATCAGAGAGGTGCATATGATATTATTTACCTTGTCTTTCAGAAAGAATTTGATAAGGCGCCACATGAGAGGGTGGGCATCAAATTAAAATTGGTGGGAATTCAGGGTGTGGTATGTTTAGATGGGTGCAGAACCTGCTCAGACACAGGAAGCAGAGGGTGATGGTGCAAGGAATCTCTTTAGAATTTGGTGACATTAAGAATGGTGTCCAGTTGGAGTCAGTGCAGGTACCACTGCTATTTGTAATATATACTGTATAAATTATTTGAATAGGAATATAAATAACAAACTGTTTAATTCTGCTGATGATGGCAAGATAGGTGGAATGGCAGATAATCGAGAATCCATTGAATCATCACAGAGGGACTTGGACAGCCTTGGGCAAATTTGTGGCAGATGAAATTTAATGTTACTAAATGTAGTCTATTACAGGTAGGAGGTAAAAGTTAGGTTTAAATACACAATGGGAGGTCTGAAACTTGAAAGTACATCTTATGAGAAAGATTTAGGAGTCGTAGTGGACTCAAGACTATCAACTGCCACACAGTGTTCTGAAGCCATTAAGAAGGCTAACACAATGTCAGGTTATATAGCGCCTTGATACAATACAATACAATACAATTTATTTTTTTGTGTTGCCCAAAATCACACAAGAAGTGCAGCAATGGGCTTTAACAGGCCCTGCCTCTTGACAGTCCCCCAGACTTGACTCTCTAAGAAGACAAGAAAAAACTCCCAAAAAAACCCTAATAGGGAAAAAAATGGAAGAAATCTTGGGAAAGGCAGTTCAAAGAGAGACCAGGTAGGTTAAGCATGCAGTGGGTGTCAAAAAGAAGGGGGTCAATACAATACTATACACAGAACAGAACAAATCCTCAATACAGTATAAAAAATAAAAATTTTAGAAGTACAGAGTAGGATTTAACAGTAGATGATATCACAGAATATGATTTGGATTTGTTTAGAGTCCTGGAGACCTCATCCATCAAGATGTCTCCCCCATTTGGCTATTCCACAGCTGAAATAGCGCTAATCCGACGAAAGGACCCCTATTTCCCATGATTCCTGCAATCCTTGATGAGTGGAGTACAAATCACAGGAGGTTCTGTTAAAACTTTATAACACACTGGTGAGCCTCATCTAGAGTCCTGTGTGCAGTTTTGGTCTGCAGGCTACAAAAAGGACATAGCAGCACTAGAAAAGGTCCAGAAAAGAGCGACTAGGCTGATTCCAGAGCTACAGGGGATGAATTATAAGTCAAGATTAAAAGAGCTCATCCTTTACAGTTTAAGCAAAAGACGATTCAGAGGAGACATGATTTTATTGTTTAAAATTATGAAGGGAATTGATCCAGTGGATTGAGATGGTGACATTAAAATGAGTTCATCAAGAACACGGGGACACAGTTGGAAACTAATTAAAGGTAAATTTCACACAAACATTACAACGTTTTTCTTCACACAGAGAACCACAGGCACATGTAATAAGTGACCAAGTAGTGTGGGGGACAGGAGGACTTTAGGGACTTTCAAAACTCGAGTTGATCTTATTTTAGAAGAATTAAGTGGACAGGACAGGTGAGTATTTATTGGGCTGAATGGTCTGTTCTCATCTAGATTGTTCTAATGTTCTAGTGGCCTAACTTATAACTTGTCACTAACCTTCCTCTGTTTAGTTTCTCTTCTCAGTATCCTCAAGTGCCCCTTGGTGCCACTGCTCTACTACCAAGTTGTTTGCCTGCCTAGGGAAAAATCATCTCAGATAAAGGAGCTCTGGAATCATTGGGTAGAAGCGTCCTTTCATCCGATTGGCTGGCACAGCACTGACTCAGCTATTGAACGGCCATTTGGGGGGAGGCGGTTTGTTAGCTGAGGTCTCCAGGACTCTCCATCTCCTTTTATTCAATCTGGCTATGGTTTTACAATCAGCCGATGGACAGGTGTTGCTGTTTGTCATTTATTTGTCATTTGAACAAATCTGTATCCTCATATGTGGCAGTTCTGTATTTAGTGTGTGGTATCATCTATTCCTTCATTTTGCCTTTAGAGTTGTTGTGGCATTCGGTGCCTACACTTGGTGTGGAGAGTCGTGAAAGAACAAAGTAGTTTGTGCCGCTGCATTGTGTTTCTGAGATGGCCATGATAGTTTGGCCCCCTAGCTCTGTGAAAAGGATTACTTGTGTTCTGTTTTGTGTGTTGTATGTTACCCCATTTTTTAGCACCTATTGCATGCCCAGCCTACTTGGAAGGGGGTCTCTCTCTCTCTCTGTCTCTCTCTCTGAATTTCTTTTCCCAAGATTTCTTCCATTTTTCCCCTACAAGGGTTTTTTTCTTTTCGGGAGTTTTTTCAAGAAACAGGGCCTGTTAAAGCCCATTGAGGCAATCATATGTATTTTTTTTTTGCATCTTGATCACCCCAGTCTCCTGGGTGTTATGATCACTGGGTAAGTCTTGGTGTTCAAGTAGTTATTTTTACGAGATGGAAATGATGACCTGGAAATGGAAGTAACCAGTCGAGCAAGCAAGTGTTTTTTCAGATAATAGGCCATAGTCAAATATACCAAAAGGCACTAACCTAAACAAATTGTCATGAATCTTTCTTTTTCACCCTCATCATTCTGATTCTAAAATTATTTTTATCATCTCTAGTAAATGGTTTTTTAAAATGCTGATCATTTTTATCGATATGTAAGTGATGTCACCACTGCTGCCATTTTGAGTTTTTCTGCATCACCGTTGTTTTGGTGATTGTTTTGCCTTGGTTACATTTTTTCTGGTCATAGGATTTTAATCTTATGAAAGCCAAATTTACATTCTTCATTTTCATCTGTATGTTTATTTAACAGATTTTCTTTTTGTTTATTCTAAATTTTTTGTTGCGCCACCATTTTAGACTTTCACTAGGAAGCATTGTATGATTGCTACGGACCACCTCACAGGAGGCAACACAATTCTTGCTGTAAAGATTTGCTTACAAATTCCAATGCAGAACCATTAGTCCTTTGTCCGAGATTGTGGATTTGAACTATGAAAAATACTGGATGTAGTGCTTTAGGTTCTGATTTTCTGGTAATTGAAATGTGATAGCTTTGTAGATTCTCGGTCCTAGCATTTTGGCTCTGGTTAAATTATTCTTATAAAAAAATAGGAAACTTAACAAACAAGAAGAGACCATTCAGTCCATCAGGCCTGTTTGTTTAGCTAACAGCTAAGCTTTCCCAAAGTCTCATCCAGATTCTTCTTAAAGGTTGTCAAAGTTTTATACTTCAACTCCATGTCTTGGTAGTTTATTCTAAAGTCTCACAAATCTTTGTGTAAAGAAGTCCTTCCTGGCTTCTTTCCTAAATGCATTTCCCCTTAATTTCTACTGATGTCCTTGAGTATGTGATTCACCCTTAAGCTGAAAGAATACTACTGGATCTACTTTATCGGTGCATCTGACGATTTTAAAAACCTGGATAAGGTCCCCACACAGGTTTAGTTCTCTGAGTCTGTGACAGTAGGACACGTCCTCAAGCTCTGAGATACACTTGTTTGTTCTCCTCTGCAGAGCTTCAAGTACTGCTGCGTCTTTCTTTTACTAAGGTGACCAGAACTGTACACAATACTGCAGATGCAGCCTTAAGAGTGCATTATATAATTTGAACATAAAATTCCTTAACTTAAATTCAATAGTTTTTGTGATATAACTTAATACTCTTATAGTCTTCTTAATGCAATTCTTGTTTGACTATGATGAAAGTTAAGCCCTCTAGTTTTTGATAGAATCTCCAGTTTGTTCTAAGTTAAGACTAGAAAACCACATGCACCTAGCAGTTCTTCTCTCTCTTTTTGTCAGAAGGCTATTTGAGGAGGGTAGCAGGAAATTAAAAGGCAGGCAGAGAGAGTCTGTGCTGGGGTCAAGTCTGATATAATGGAGTCATGTCAGAGAAAATACGAAGTTCACAAAATGCAAACACCTGCATCTATCAGTATGCTTTCAGGGGAGCCCCCTTCTTTACCAACCCCTGGCTCTCTGAAATAGTTTCTGTATATTGAACAAACTCTTGGACCACCCTTCTGGTCTCCAAATAAATTGTAATATCAGCATCTAGAACATTACATATGTAGGAGGAGGAGGAGGATGAAGAAGCTGAAACATCAGGGTGGACTGTCAGTTCTTTTTTTCACCTTCAGCCAATGGATAAACTGCTTTCTTCTTCATGCTATTTATGCTTTGACGGCCTTTCGTCAGCTCGCTCAGCTGCCTCAAACTAACTCAAGCTCACTGGAGAGGACAAAACCTGGGGGATAACAGTTAGCAAGAGGTTACAGTGGTCAAGGTAGATAAGGGGTAACAGTAAGGGAGTCAAAGAAGACTCCATCATCTAGTCATTTCAGCAGGAATATTTCTTTGAAAAATCAAAATATTTTCACAGGGCGGCACGGTGGTGCAGTGGTAGTGCTGCTGCCTCGCAGTTAGGAGACCCGGGTTCGCTTCCCGGATCCTCCCTGCGTGGAGTTTGCATGTTCTCCAAGTGTCTGCGTGGGTTTCCTCCGGGCGCTCCGGTTTCTTCCCACAGTCCAAAGACATGCAGGTTAGGTGGATTGGCGATTGTAAATTGGCCCTAGATTTGTGTGTGTCCTGTGGTGGGTTGGCACCCTGCCTGGGACTGGTTCCTGCCGTGTGTTGGCTGGGATTGGCTCCAGCAGACCCCCGTGACCCTGTGTTTGGATTCAGCAGGTTGGAAAATGGATGGATGAATATTTTCATATATTTTGATTAGTTTCAAGGCCCCTGTAGCTCAGAGGGCCTTGGGCTACATCTCAGGTCAGCCTGTGCATACATCCAGCTGTGTATCCATACATTTTATAATCTGTATATTCTTCTCCCATCCATTTCCTGCTTATCCAGGGCAGGGCTGTAGTAAAGATGGAGCCTATCCCAGTAATCATAAGGAACAAAGCAGGAACAATCCCTGGAGGGGGTGCCAGCTCATCACAGGTTGAACACACCAACAAGGGTCATCTTAACAAAACCTATTCACCTAAACTCTGTCAAGGGTAAATTCAAAGAGCCATTCTCAGGATGAAGGAGTTCTTTTTCTGTCACGCATGGATCCCAGCAGTACAGAGAAAGGCAATGACAGACGTATAACTGTTGATTATACTTCTTAAATACACAGCTAATTGTTCAAGTTTCACTGATAAATAAGGCCCTGAGGACTAACTGTTTCTTTCTTGCTAGTGCCAGCATTTAGCTGAGATCTGGGCACAGGTACAGTAGGTCACAGATCAAAACTTGAATAACATGCTTATAGTAAAAAATTATAGCTCCCAGCTCAGCTCTTTTTCTTCTCTAGAACAGCAAACGTTAGCTCAAGTAACAGATTCAGGCAAGTCTGCTATAGACTGAAGCAATTCAAGTGATAAAGCAACATAACCAAAATCAGAAGGGGGAGTAGAGGTAATCGCCGTTATATTAGATTTCAGCAAGGGTCCATCCCCTGCATTTTCTTCAAATTTAATATTTTTGTCTAATTTGTTCATTTTTATGTTACCAGTGTCAATACGTCATTGTGTATTCTGCCATGTGCCTTGTGTTTTGTTGGTGGTCCCTCAAGACATGGGGGCTACCTGCACATTACTGCAAAGGACTACCCTCAAACATACAGTATATATAAAAAAAAAAAACAACACAATGTGGTTTATTGTGAATGCGCTTGTGGCAGGGTTGACTCCTGTGCTGACCGTTCTTCTTGATCTCCAGCCCCACCACTGTTGTATCATCTGCTCTTCCTTTTTCTTCTCCCTCTTCAATTTTTACCACTTCAATGTGGGGTCGATGTGCCTTTTCAATCGTTTCCATACAGTTTGGTCCTGAAACCTTCCTCCCCAGTTAAGCCCTTTTCCTTCAGATCTCCTTTTACTTTATCCACCCACCTCTGCTTTGGCCTCCTTCACTTTCTCTTCCTCTGGACTTCCATTCCCATCACTCTGTTACCCAAATATTCCTTGTCTCTCCTCATCATATGTTCAAACCACTTCAAGCTGCTTTCCTGTACTTCTTAGATATCTCTCCCACTTTTTTTGTACCTTATTTTTTATTCCATCCTTTTTTGTAACTCCACACGTCGATCTCCACATTCTCATTCCTGCTACATCCTCTCCTGTGCTCCCTTAACTGCCCATGTTTCAGCTTCATACATCATTGCTGATCTTAGTACTGTCATAAAAACCTGACCTTTAACCTTGGCCATAATTCTTCAATCACACAATACTCCAGATACCTTCTTCCAATTGTTTCATCCACACCGCACTCTATGGGTTGTCTCTGCATCTAATTTTCCATCTTGGGTTACCACAGATCCATCCATCCATCCATTTACCAACCCGCCGAATCCAAACACAGGGTCACGGGGGTCTGCTTTAGCCAATCCCAGCCAACACAGGGCACAAGGCAGGAACCAATCCCAGGCAGGGTGCCAACCCACCGCAGAACACACACAAACACACCAAGCACACACTAGGGCCAATTTAGAATCGACCACAGATCCTAAACATTTAAATTAATCCATTCTTCAATCACTCTTAATGATGACCAGGATTCAGATGGTAGGATGCAGTAAGTCAAGTCAAGTTGGGGAGCATGCACTGGTACAGCATGTTGCCGCACCCAATACACAATGAAACAATTCGGGATCCCAGTTTGCAATCCCCCAGGCCGACCACCCACAGAAATGACCCTCTATCTGCTACAGCCAGGTGTTACATGGGCGACCCCATGGTTGGTCCAGCCACTTGTGTCCCCAACAATGAGGATCTTACGAGTCGGATCACCCTCAGGGAAATGCGCCACATGGCTGTAGTGCCGTACCTGATGCTCCCTCACAATGCAGGTAATGTGTCTCATTCGGGACTCCATGAGCAACACAAAGTCAAACCAGCAGTACCCAATGCAATGGTCATCATTACACCTCATATATTCTGTCTTTTTCCTATTTATATTCAATGCATCAATGCACTATCAGTGCATGGTCCCAACCAAGTCCAAGTATCTTCCAGTGTTCCACTTCCTCCTCACTTCCTCTTTTCTGCTGCACCAAAAAAGAAAAAAGAGCCTCAACCATATGGATTTTTTTTTAATCTCATGACTCAAGAAATCCATAAGCAGATCAAAGAGGTGAGAACTTCAAGAAGATCCCTGCTGCAGACCTCCTCTAACTGGGATCTTATCTGTTACCCCAGTAACAACAACAACATTTATTTCAATGGTACGCTTTCATACAAATGATGGAGCTCAAAGTGCTTTACAAGATGAATTTAAAAATAACATTTAGGCAATACTAAGTAACAAAGAATAAAGTAAGGTCCGAAACAAAACAAAAAAAAAAACCCAGAAGGATGGAGAAAAAAAAAATCTGTAGGGGTTCCGAGGCCACGAGACCACCCAGCTCCCCTAGCATCAATGATCTTAATCAGTCCTGATGGCTTTCAGGCTTAACGTGGAAGAATTTGATGATGATGGTCTTGAGGACCTCTGGCCTTCAATCCATCAATGTAAGGACTGCATGGTGCCCTGATCAAGTAGTTGTTAGGTGCAGATGCCCACTGGAAGAAGAACAGCGGAGAAAGTAGGGGTTAGTACAGATTAGTACATATTAAAAATAATAATTAAATGCATATACAGAATATTAAGGTTACGTTAAGATGAAGCCTTGAGAAAGCCATGTTAATGTAATGGGTTTTTAGCAGTTTTTTAAAGTGCTCCACTTAGCCTGGCGAATTTCTATCGGTAAGCTGTTCCAGATTTTAGGTGCCTAACAGCAGAAGGCCGCCTCAGCACTTTTACGTTTAGCTCTCAAAATTCTACGCAGACTCTCATTTGAAGATCTAAGGTTACGATTTGGAGTGAACGGTGAGAGGACAGCACTCCCTTTAACCCGAGTCCTCAATCCCTCTTACACATCCTGGACAATCCTCACATACTTCTCTGGTCCTCCCTTCTCATTCATGAATGGCACTTCACGTGGCAATCCATTATAAGCCTTCTCCAAAACATTTAATGTCAAAGCATAAAGGGCGAGACTCAGCACACAGCCATGTGGGGGCACCACATCTGAGTATGAAGCTGGAGGGGAGAATAAATCTGACTGCTTTTGAGTGGCTAGTCATAAGGACCTTGATCCATCTTGATCCTTGCCGAGACTCAGCTGAAATCTGTGAAATTTGAGAATTACATGTAAAACAAATTAGTCAGAATGTACGTTATTCCTGTCCATTGATGTATTTCATATTTTTTAACAACACTGTAGAATACTTTGATATCAAAGTCATCAGTATAAATTACCCTGAGCCGTCTGAACGAGCTCTCCCGGATGGGAAATGCATTTATTTTTGAAACAGCTTTTCAAAAGTTCCAAATGCTCCCCATTCAGTAAGACGGATTTGCTGCTGATCTATTAGTCTCAAGTGCGTCTTTTAAATTTTGAGTAGCCCTTTGCCAAATTTACTCTGGCTAATGTGTCTGTCTAGAGGGGGCAGAGAGCTGCAAACTGGCTTTGTGTCTCCACATGAGCCTCTGAAGAATTCCTATACTTTTCTTCAGGCCATAATGCTATAGGGATTAATGTGGGAGTGCCACAACCTCAGTGTCCCAGGTTAGAATCTCTGTCTGTATAGTGCATGCACATCCTCCCACTATCCATGTCAGTCTTCACATCCTAAAGATGTGAAGCTCAGATTAACTCTTTCAGGGTTGATGTTGACTTTTGTTGAAATTCAGGGGCAGAGGATGGTAATCCACCATAAACGACAACAAAACTCACCATTATGTTTTAGTTCAACTCTCTTTGCTAGAAGGAAAGTTATCTTCATCGATTTGACCTCGATTCCCTGTGCATGTGTGAGTAGCGAAGAGCAAACAACCTCTAAAATGGCATCGACTTATAATGAGAGATCAAAGCAAATGCACAAAGCAAAATAGTCCGTGGACGACGTTTTGCGTATTATCACCAAATTTGGACTCTGACTTGCCAGACTCCAGTTTTGATGCAAGTGATCTGAAGATGAAGATTGAAAACGAAAGTGAGGTACTGGCTTCAGCTGATCGCTCCCCAACTGATCATGGTGCTGAACATGCTTGTGTAGCCGATGCGCCAACGGCAATGTTCACCTGGGTAGACAAAACAGATTGCATAGCACTGCCACATGAAGACAGACCAGGCAGCCGGCCCGCCAAGTGTGGACTTGCTGCTGGCCCTGCTGCCAATATGGAATTTGAATGGTCTACCTGTGTCTATGTTGGTTATCTCTGAATATTCAAGTCTAGTCCTCCATCCCAAAGAGATGGATGTTAGTCTAATTGGAGACCCCAGATTAGTGAGCATTCTCTGTTATAGACAGGCTCCCTACCCAGGGCTCACAATCCACTAACTACCAACCTCAACCTGAACCTGAACCTGAATTGAAACAATTTTGATCAAAAACTGATGGTCCATAATCAGTCCATCGGTCTTAATCCTGAGGTTGAGCTGAAGGGCCAGAACCAACAAGATCTTTACGAACAGGGAGCAAGCAATGGATCTGAAACCACTTCAGCCTCATCCTGGCACGAGTAGTTCAGATGGAAACAATTATGTGAGCATGAACAATGAGACTTTAAAGTTCTAGGGAGCTATAAATATCAATGAAAAATAACATCAAGAAATTCTACAACATTTTTATTTTCAGATGAAGTAATTGAAAACAGTTGCATTAAAATAGTACAATTTGTTAAACAATTAAACAGAAGAAGCAAATGAGATCTGTCACATCTCTTTCATCCCAAAGCTCACCTGTTATGTTTTAAGGTGCAGCTGTTATGACGTCTCTTCAGTTTTAAGGCATTTCAAGATGTCTCAGCCATCTGCTTACAGTGCTCCATCGTATGTCTGTGTTTCCATCCTTCAGGACCACCCAGTGTTTCTTCAACAACTGCATGGATTCTAAGATGGCCTCACCTCAAGTCCAGGCCCCACCCATTACCTTGCCTATTTTTTATTATTTATTTTTGGCTGTCACTCCTCCCATTTTGGGATGAGGCCTTGCTTGGGCTCCGCCCTTCCTTATTTCCAGCATTGGCTGTTTAATCTTTTATAGATGGTGTGGTTGTCTCTTATTTCCACAATTAAATAGATTTGACCTATTGGTCTTATGTGTGTCTTTTATATTTTCAGTTCCTTTTTGCCAAATGTACTCTGGCTAGTGTGTCGGGAGGGGCAAAAAGCTGCCCTTCACTCTTCACTTGAACTCCATCTACCGAAATTATCTGGAGATGAGTCAAGAGTACAGGAAAGTTGTGGTAGACTTTGTCTTGTGGTGCAGAGACAACAACCTGCAACTCAACATCAGCAAGGCAAAAGAGCTGGTGGTGGACTTCTGACATGTTAAGAAGCCTCTGAGACCAGTCACCATTTGGGTTGACGTGGAAGTGGTGCACAGCTACAAGTACCCGGGTGTTCACATGAACAACAAACTGGACTGATCTGACAACAGTGGTGCCGTACACATAGGACCAGAGCAGACTGGACTTGCTAAGGAGACTCAGGTCTTTTGATGTGTGCAGCAAGCTGCTGGAAATGTTCTACCAGTTCATAGTAGCTAGTGTGGTGTTCTACGCTGCAGTCTTCTGGAGAAGCAAAATGAGCTCAAAAGAAGCACAATTCCTGAACAAACTTATCAGGAAGGCCTGCTTCATCACAGGGAGAACCCTGGACACACTGGAACCTGTTGTGGCAAAGAAGATGTGGCAAATTAGACACACTCCTGCAAAATCCCCTCCAGGAGGTGCTCTTTTGGTGCACTTTTAGCCACAGGCTCATTCTACCGCAGTGTGCTAAGAAGCACCTCTGGGGGTCTTTTCTGCCCATGGTTATCAGGCAATTCAATGTTTCCACCTGATGTACTCATTAAGTTTATTTATTTGTTTTTAATCGATCGATTGATTGATTGATCGGCTTTATTATCTGCCCTGTGAGTCTGCATCAGTGTTTTGTATGTTTCTGCTACTGTATTCATTTGAATTTTCCCGTGGGATTAATAAAGTTCTAGTTTTATCTAATCTAATCTAATCGCCTCCTAGACGGGCTGGAGGGAATTTTTCATGATGGCATCCAATTTGCCATCGTCCTCTTTTGCTGACGGAGCCAATGAGTTAACAGGTGTGGTGGGTTCAGCCACAATGTTGGCCCATTTTTTTCTTTTTCCATTTTGTTGTGGTACGTACAACACGAGACATCAGACTGACGAGCTTCTCTTCTTTTTGTGAGGTCCAAAACATCCAAATTCCTTATTCCTTGTCACTGCACACTATGCATTGTACTTCCAGATGAGCATTCGCTGGTTGTCAGCTCTCAGGCACACACAGCTGACCTTACAACTAAAGACAAAATCAGACCTGTTAGAGGTGAGAATTGCAGGCTAATTAGAGGGAGTCACTAAGTATGTCAGCCTACACGATGGCTTCATGGCCAAAGGCCGCTGACTGACTCTGATCCACTAAGATTATTCAAATGAAGGCTATGACTGAAAACAGATGGAAAAATCGTCACATATGATGTAACCTTAAGGGTAATAATGGCTCTGAGCCCCTTCTTATTTGCAATGATGATGGACAGGTTGACAGACGAGATTAGACAGGAGTCCCCGTGGACTATGATGTTTGCTGAAGACATTGTGATCTGTAGCGATAGTAGGGAGCATGGTTGAGGAGACCCTGGAGAGGTGGAGATCTGCTCTAGAGAGGAGAGGAATGAAGGTCAGTAGGACCACCAAGACAGAATACATGTGTGTGAATGAGAGGGAGATCAGAGGAATGGTGAGGATGCAGGGAGTAGAGTTGGCGAAGGTGGAGGAGTTTAAATACTTGGGATCAACAGTACAGAGTAACAGGGAGTTGTAATCAGAATATAAGTTTAATATGTCACTGTGCTCTGTGCAAATATTTTAAATCTGCTTTTCTTTCTACTCAGAAAGCCAGATTTAGCACACAGGGGCTCATCATTTAGAACTGCTAGACAAGCATTAGAAGGCAAGACAGGGACAACTGCGAAATGGGCATTGTACTATTTCTATGTGTCAGAGTGAGCATGACATTGGATCTTCTTTTCCTTGTTTGGAATGGCATGATTTACCTAAGTGGGGGCCTGCACATGAAGAAAGAGTATAAAGCCTTGGAACATTGCCCGGCACACCTTTGAAGCCAACAGACGGATGGGAAAGAACATCATCTGATCCGGAAAATCCTTCCAATGCAGCAACGAAAATGGCAGGCTCTATACTTCAGGCTCCCACTACCAAAGGTCTTGTCATGGCTTCATCCTCTGTTAACCGTAAACCGCCATTAAAGAAAGCTAAGTTATATCTCCTATGTGATTTCTTACAGCTGTATCACTAAGGGAGGGGTATCGCCTTTTTATATTATATCTATATAGTTTCAGGTTATGTAACACGCCATAATTACAAAAGAACTTATTCCAACAAGGGAACTAGCGTCCCCTGCTGGATACAGGAGTGTGAAAGAGAGGTGAAGATGAGAGTGCAGGCAGGGTGGAATGGGTGGTGATTTGTGACAGACGGGTATCAGTAAGAGTGAAAGGGAAGGTGTACGGTAGTGAGACAGTGGCACTGACCAAAAAACAGGAGACAGAGCTGGAGGTGGCAGAGTTAAAGATGCTAAGATTTGCATTGGGTGTGACGAGGATGGACGGAATTAGAAATGAGAACATTAGAGGGTCAGCTCAGGTGGGACAGTATGGAGGCAAAGTCAGAGAGGCTAGAATGGTTTGGACATGTGCAGAGGAGAGATGCTGAGTTTATTGGGAGAAGGATGCTAAGGATAGAGCTGCCAGGAAAAAGGAAAAGAGGAAGGCCTAAGAGAAGGTTTATGGATGTGGTGAGAGAGGACATGCAGGTGATGGGTGTGACAGAGCAAGATGATGAGGACAGGAAGATATGGAACAAGATGATCTGCTGTGGCAACCCCTAATAGGAGCAGCTGAGAGAACACAAAGAAGAAGAAGAAGAAGAAAAAGTCCTGAGTAGAGGATGGACCTAAGTGAAGTCTTCAAAAGGCATTGATAAAGTCGATCCAATTAAAAGGTGAATCAACTACTCAGGGACACCTAGTGGTGAAGAAGAAGAAGAAGCATTCGAGCAGTAATGTAGGGAATTCTATTTCACCCAAAGGGTTGTAAGAATCTGGAATGAACAACTGACTCATGGATCTTAAGCAGAATCACGGACAACTTTTTTTTTTTTTAATAATTCTTTTAGTTTGGAAACAAAGCATCATAATGGAACAAAACTCAAATAAACAAAAGAGAATAACAATGAACTCAATCTAAAAAGTAGACAACTGAAAAAATGACAAACTGATTCTTCTCATTTGTCAGCCTTGGTCTTTCTTCTTATTGCTGCTCTGCCTGTCTCTCTCTTTCCTGCTCCTATTTCTTAAAAGATATAAAACTTTTGATTCTTTATTGCGCAGGGTCATAACTTCCACTCAAGTGTATTAACGGCTTGTACAAAAATCAGTCCCTTATGCTGAATTCTGTTATATTCATTTACGTTTGATATTCAAAAATTGTGTTTCTGACAGATTTATTCTTGGCGTTCAGTGAAGAATGCAGTTGCTCCACACACTTGATGCTGCTAATATATTTTAATGGGCCAATTAGAAACCAATCCAAACCAGGAATTAAGCTTTATTTGATGCTTTCTTTATTCCTCCTTTGAAAATGACGGGTTTAACTTCATGAATGCTTTCAAATAAATTTTCCTTGAAGCCTCCACTTACCATTCGGTGTTTGAGGAGAAGGCGTGTTGATTGCAGTGTACTTTTTAATTCAAAGTTACATTTGTTTTACACCGCAAATGTAATGGATGGCACAGATGGGTTGGCACCCCAGCCAGGATTGAACAGGGACCCTTATCTGGGAGGGAGGACAGTTCAATGAAAGGAACAGGGGGGAAATGAGGTCTGGTGGCATATTTTCTCCCCCAATATGCTAACTGGCAGGGTTACAGTTACCTAACCCTAAGGCTGGCATCCCAACCTTTTTCTGACTTTGCTTATTTTACAATGTCTGAGTATATAGAGTGCCTATAAAAAGTATCCACCCTCTTGGAAGTTTTCGCATTGTATTGTTGTACAACAATAAATCACGGTGGAGTTAATCTGGCCTTTTTTGACACATTAACAAAAAAAGGCTCTTTAAATGTCAGCTTTAAAACAGATCTCTGCAAAATGGTCCACATTAATTACAAATACAAAACACAAAAGATATAAATATATATAGTGCTTCAGAAAGTGTTCAGACCCCTTTTCATTTTTCACATTTTGTCATGTTGCAGGTCAGGTCAGGTTGGGGAGCCTCCACTGGTACAGTGCATCACCTCATCTAACAAGTGACAAAACAGCTCAGGATCCTGGTTGGCAACCCCCGAGGCAGACACACTGTCCAGTCACACCCTCCAGAAATGACCATCTGTCTGCTAAAGACAGGTGTTACATGGGCATCCCCTTGGCTTGGTCCAGTTAATCGGGTCCTCAACAATGAGGGTGCTGGCAAGCCAAACCACCCTCGGGGAATCGCACCACATGGCCGCAGTGCCGTAACTGACGCTCCCTCACAATGCAGGTAATGTGCCTCATTCAGGACTGTTGTGATGTGGGATTTTGCATATAACTTGATAAATGTTTTGTATGTCTTTATTTATAATTTAGGCAAACCAATGTAATTTAGTGTTACTTTGGTGAGAGGTATTCGTGTTTGCCCCCCCTTTACGACTGTCTCTTTGTAATTTTACGACAGGATTTGGGGGATGTGTCTTAAACCAGTTTGATGAGTATTTCTCTGCTAAAGTCTTTCAACCCCCGTGCAAGGAAGCCAGGATGTTTAACATATGGTTTTGGGGCAGGAGATAAGATGTTCTATTTCACCCATTGGTCTGAGATATGGCTGTCTGGATTGGCTGGATGGGTTGGACAGAAAACCTATAAATTTGCTTGCTCAACCACATTCTCTCTCTAACCAACATATGATGAAGAAGCATCTCTCTTGCTAACCTGTGATGATGTAGAAGTATCTTTCCCTTGCTAACAACTGAAGAAGACCATCACACCATGAACTGAAGACAACACAATGAAGAGCACAGCTTCAGCCATTTTGAACAGACATGTGGCTAAAAGCTGAGCACCAATGACGCCTTAACTAGAGACATTACTACAAGTCTGTGTGCCACCTGAATTACACATCACCATTTTATCAGGTTGTATGGTTGCCAATATTCAAATGTACTTTGCATTCTGTTATTATTTATGAATATTATCAGTAATACATTATTTTATGTGTAACTTAACTCCTGCATGTCGTTTTACTACATCTAATTGCCTGAGGTTATAGATATAGAAGGGAAGGTGGAGATAAGTTATATAAAATAATATCTTATAAACAGTGGTAAGTCTGTGAGATAAAATGTATTATCGTGGTATTTCCCTCTACTTGCCCTTTACCTGTTTCCTCAAGGGTAAGTGTTCTCGTCAAGTTTGTTATCGGGTTGGTCTACTGTTGCACTTTAAGATGAACACACACACACACATAGATAAACACACACACAGACCCTAACAACAACAGTGCCCCATGAATGACACACACACGCTGATTAACCCTTAGCACTTTAAACCACACAAGTGCTATAGGAATAACAGCCTGTCATTCAGCACTTCAAGAGACTTACTTATTTTCGGCACGAGCAACATACAATGTTTTAGTCATATCTCAGACCTAAATATTACTTTTGGTCTACAAGAATACATTTAAACATACAAAGACTCAACACTCTTGACTATAGGCCATTTATCAGAAAAGAAAACCTTCTTTATCATATTTGTCCCTTCTATTGAGTGGCGTCCTCACTCTCAGCCTTATCAACCCCGCAGCACAGAAATAATGGCAAAAATCCGGCTGTCACCATGTGCTCAAAGAAATCTAACTTATTACTTCAATCACCCTAGACATTAAGACAAAACATAGAAAGTTAAAGCAGCATGGTATTTATTACAAGAATAATAATAATAATACCACAGGAACAAAGAATACTAGAAAATAGGTACTGATAGGAAAGTCTGAATATATATATAGTCTTTAGAAAAAGCTTACGAAAAAGTTACAGATGACAAGGATGAATGTCCCAGGGAGGCGTTTGATTTAGCAATCGATGTTCATGATGCCTTTCTGACGACCAGGGCCATCTTCGTCCGTTCCTCTTCTTCTTCTCCTTCTTCTTCTTTGCTTCTTTCTGTCTTCTGTCTCAAACCAAGGCATATTTATTATGAAATGTCATGCCTTGGTTTCACAACACATGCACCTGATTGGCTGGCTGTCAAAATGATTGATGAATTAATTCACTATGCGTTTTCCCAAACAACAAAACCTTTGATGTACTCTGAGGTATCAGTAGTTCTTCCTGTCCTGGGCTGTAAACCAAACTATTGTTCCAGATGTCCATCCATAAAGTAATCAATAGCCTGAGGTATCAGCTCAGCATTCTTTCCCAGGCTGTAAACCAAATTAGCACTAAGCTATGAACAAAAAGTAAGGGGTAAGGGAAGAAAACCTGCTTTAATTTGTCTTAGTTCATCTGTTGTCTTGTCTTAAACAAAATAACAGGGACTCTGTGAGCAACATAAAGTCAAACCAGCGGTTCGCAATGATTCTCTGAAGAGACATACAATACTGAAGGAGTCCAGTCTTCATCTCAGGTCACTGGATAGCATCCATGGCTCGCAACCATATAGCAAGACAGGAAGCACCAGGACTCTAAAGACTTGGACCTTCATCCTTTTGCAGATATCAGGAGCACCACACACACCTTTCCAGTGACTTCATGACCCCTCATGCTCTCCCAATCTGTCTACTGACTTTATAGGTAGAGTCACCAGAGATATGAATGTCACTGCCGAGGTAAATAAACCTCTCAATAAGGTTGACACTCTCTCTGCAGACAGACACACTGCTGATGATTGTGCCTAAGTTGTCATTAAAGGCCTGGATGTTGGTTTTTATCAGGACATTGACAAGTCCAGACACTCAGACTCCACATTCAGACTCTCGAGAGCCTCGATCAGAGCCTCTATTGACTCCATGAAGAGCACATCATCGTCGGCAAAGTCAAGATGTTGCAGCCTTATGCTATTTTTCCCTAATTTAACACTCCACTACTCACAGTTACAAAATGAACCCAGGATTTTAGGAATCTTTTCAAATTTATTAGAAAAAAATCCTAAAATATCCCATCGAGACAAGTATTAACAACCTTTGATGTGACACATCTGCCTCAGATTCATCCCTTTCTATTGATCATGTTTGAGATGTTTCTGCTTCCTGTTTGCAGGCCTCCTGTGCTCATTTCAGTTGATCCCACATGATGAGGAAAGACACACACTTGTCTACCGAAGGTCCCACAGTTGGCAAACACCAAGCCATGAGTCTGATTGAATTAACAGTAGAGCTTATAAACGGGATTGTATGGAGACACAGGTCTGGAGAAGGCTAGAAAAAATGTCTGTGCCATTGAAGGTTGCCAAGAGCGCAGTGGCCTCCATAATTCTTACTTGTCAGATGTTTGGAAGAACTACAATTCTTCCTAAAGTTGGATGCCTCAGCAATCGTAGGAGAAGAGCCTTGGTAAGAGAGGTGACCAAGAATCTGATGGGCACTCTGCCTGATCTTTAGGATGCCGGTGTGGAGATGGGAGAAACCTCCAGGAGAACAAACACAGTACAACACAATACAACTTATTCTTGTACAGCGCTCTTCACTTGAGTGCAGGCACAGAGCACTGTGAACAATTCTCAGTTAAAATACAAGTATAGATGATACTAATTACTAAATACAGAACTGGTACACATATAAATTCATATTTGTTAAAACACACAAAGAAAGGGTAAGAACTGATTAAACATAAATGGAAACCAACAAGATCTGTCTATTAATTAATTGATGAATGATGGCCAGTTGAGAATGATGAGATGATGAGATTAAAATTATAATTGCAAAAGCCCTGGAGACCACTGCCAACTGGCCACCCAACTCCCTCCACGTTTTTCATATTGGAGTCTATGCTGGCCATCAAATCTGACAAGAGAATCTTCTCATCTGATGATTCCAGCACTGCTTTTTCTGAAATGTCTTTTCCATACACAGGAGAGTAACCTGAGAGTAGAACAGTGGCACCAAGTGCCATATCCAGAAACTGAGAAGAGAAACAGAAGAGAGGAGAGTTAGTAACAGTTTCTAAATGTTGTATTACTTATATTTTTGTATAAATGACTAATGAACATAAATGTAGTATGCACAGCTAATCAGCAGCTCTAGTCAGGGTATGCCAGACTAACATTGTGAGTCTTCAGCCTTAAATTTAAAAGTTGAGACTAAAGGGGCACCTCTTACATTACCAGGCAGATCATTCCACAGCTTTGAGGGCCCAAAACAACAACAACATTTATTTCTATAGCACATTTTCATACAAATGATGGAGCTCAAAGTGCTTTACAAGATTTTTTTACAAGAAGAAAATAAGACAAATTAGATTAGGCAATACTAAGTAACAAAGAATAAAGTAAGGTCTGATGGCCAGGAGGACAGAAAAAACAAAAAAAAAAAAAAATTCCAGAGGGCTGGAGAAAAAAAATCTGCAGGGGTTCTGAGGCCACAAGACCACAAGACAAGGTAAGGCAGTTAGATGAACTTTAGTTCTACATGTAATGGATGACTGTCATCAGTTGAGATGATTTGCAGTTTCTTTAACATTGTCCTCTGACACACATTAGTCAAATCATCTATATCAGCCCCAATAACTTTAGCTGCATACTTCATAATCTGCTGGAGCTTTTTTGAGTTTTGGTTTGTCAGATTATTAAACCAGGCAATGAAACTGAAAGTGATCACAGACTGGATCATACTGCGATAGAAGGACAACATGAGGTCCTTGTCTACTTTAAATAGTTTGAGCTTATGGAGGAGAAATAAGCGTTGGTTGCATTTAGAGAATATTTTTTTTTATATTTTGTATTCCAGTTAAGATTGTTATCTAGGTAAGTTCCTAAGTATTTACATTCAGTCACTATTTCTACCTCCTCTCCCAGAACTGCAATAGGTGAACATACAGATTTCTGTCTCTTAAAATCAAATATAATCTCTTTGGTCCTTTTTACATTCAGAGTGACAGAGTTTTTATTGTACCAGTTTACCATACAGTCCACTTGATTTAGATAGGACGCATATCTGGGGAGGATGAAAGCCACTATTAGCAGGGTGTCATCTGCATACTTGATAATGGAGCAGCGGTCAATGTTCTGTCTCAAGTCACTTGTGTACAGAGTAAATAGTAATGGTGATAAGACACACCCCTGCGGACTTTCTGTGTTTGAATGAATGACTATTGAAAAGGTGTCCTGAACTTTAACTGTCTGTGAATGGTTCAAAAGAAAGTTCTGAATCCATAGTGTGATAAATGGGTTTACATTCACACTGTCCAATTTCTCAATCAGTATATGAGGCTGTATGGTATTTAAGTGAAAAAATGCTGTCCTAGTGATCTGATTAACATGTGATTTAAAAGTTAGGTCAGAGTCAATAGTTACCCCTAAATTCTTTAGCTATGTCTTAACTTTTAAGCCTAGTAACTAAAAGCTTGACCTCCCAATATCATGTTATGAATCCTTGGAATCTTAAATAGTCCAGCCTCTTTGTTCTCACAATGTGTGCTCTGGATTGTAAATAATGATAGATAGATAGATAGATAGATCTGTATTTGTCCCCCTGGGGAAATTTGGCAAGTTCAGATAAGTAAGCAGGGTCTCAGCCCTTTAAGGCTTTAGAAGTTAAAAGGAGGATTTTGAACTCAGTTCTAAGCTTAACTGGAAGCCAGTGTAAGGACTTGATGACAGGGGTTATGTGTTTCTATTTTCTGGTTTGTGTAATAATTCTTGCAGCAGCATTTTGAATTAACTGAATGCTGCACACTTACCTCTGCAATGCTCCACTAATCTGGACTCTATAGCAGAGTGGCCAGACAACACAGAGAATCCTGCTTGAAATTTGCAAAAAGAAAACTAATGGATTCTAAGATTTTGAGAAGCAAGATTATCTGGTGTGATGAAACCAAGATTGAACAGTTTGGCCTCGATTCTAAGCATCACATTTAAGAGAAAACCAGGCACCACTCATCACCAGTGCAATCCCATTCAAATGGTGATTCATGGTAGTGGCAGCGTCATACTATGGGGTTGTTTTTCAGCAGCATGGAGCCTAGTCAGGGTTGAGGGAAAGTTGAAAAGAGCAAAGTACAGGGATATCTTTAATGAAAACCTCCTCCAGAGTGCTCTGAGCTGAAGGTTCACTCTCCAACAGAACAATGAGCCTAAGCACAAGGCAAAGACAACACCGGAGTGGCGTAGCGTCAACTCTAACAATGTTTTTGAGAAGCCCAGGCAGAGTTCAGACTTGACCCCAATTGAACATCTCTGGCGAGGCCTGACACTAGCTGTCCACTGATGATATCCATCCAACCTGACACAGCTTGAGAGGATCTGCAGAGAAGAATGGCAGAAAAATCCCCCAAATCCTGGGGAGTGAACTCTGTTGTGTTAAACCCAAGAAGGTGTTAGGCTGGAATTACCACCAAAGGGGCTTCAGCAAAGTGTTGAGTAACAGGTCTGAATGCACGTGCCTTCAAGAATTTCTAAAATTCTGTTTTCTCATGTCATTCTGGGATATTGAGCTGTAGCGGTCAGGAGCCGCTCAGACTCGCGCTGTCGTTGAGACCGTGATTTGATTATTTTTTTTGTTTTTTGGTGTAGATCCCAGGAAGTTGGCCTTAGCCAGCCTTGGCCCGACTCGCACCACTCACACTTACATGAAATAACAGTATATAAACTAAGAAAGCTGTATATTAAATGAAACAAAAATACAAACAACAAATAAACAGATAACCCTCCCTACTCCCCCATGGCGATAACACGATCAACACTTAACAATAAACACTAACAACCAAGTCCATAAACAGTCCAAATGCAGTGGTAGCGGATGAAGTGGAATGGAGGAGAAGATGTCGATCCAGGGAACAGCTTTCTGTAAGTGATGTATTAAACAGTCCTATTGGTAGTCTTGATATGGCGAAGGGTGATGAGAATTTGGGAGCGCTCCCTCCATCAAAGCACGATGACCAGTCCAACACTATTCAAACAACAGACAGGCATGGGACAGTCAATACATCCTTACAGGTTCGTCAATGCAGGATAGAAACGATATTCAACGCTGGCATTGCTGATGAGACAGACTGGTGAACACAAACACCAATCAACGGGACTTCCTTCATTTTTTAGCCAGCTCCCTTTTAAAGTTCCCGCCTGCCCTTCTTGTACCCATCAGCCCCTGCAGCCCGTTGTAGACATCCAATCAGTGCAATATCCTCGGGGCAGCTGGGAAATGGAGTCCTTTAATCTGTAGTGTTGCTACAGAGTGTTGTAAGATGAAGGAAAAAAATGAATATACACGATTTTAGCACAAGGTTGCAACCTAACAAAATGTGTAAAATTGAGTCTGAATACGTTATCACAGCAGCTGTATATATAATTAATTTGTTAATTTGTTGTTACCTCAGCTCTGTGATTTTCGAGGTTGCCCAGACTGGAGCCTATCCTGGAAGTACAGGGTGCAAGGCAAGAAGCTGCTCTGTACAGAGGGCCAGTCCTTCACAGTTACCACCCACCCAGTTCGTCTGGCAGTCCAACAACATGCTGTTCTGTTGATTTGCAATACCAGGTTGGCCTTGGGTCAGGGATCATGGGTGTGTGCATCTGTGTCCCCTGTTGCCAGAAATACCCTGGCTTTCTGCAGCCTTGACTGGGTGAGGAGCTCAGAAAGCACATGGATGGCTGGATGTTAAGTATACCTATGTATGTATACAATAAATGCTTATTTGGGTTGGCAATGCTTTGATTTTTGCACTTTGCAAGAAAACGTTCCCTGGGAATTGACTCCTTTTTCTATTCACAATTTAAAAGAAACCCCAGGTTGTGGGCTAGACATCTGCTTCTGATTTGCCAACCTGATGCATGCCAGATTCGACATAAAGACAAGCCTGTTTTTGAAAAATGCACTGAAAAATGAAAAAAAGAAAGGAGAGAGAGACTTAAATTTGTAAAAGAATAAGAGCTTGGGCAGTGCCAGCCTTCAATTATGGACAATGCCTGATTTTAGGGTCTGTCAGCACAGTTCCTTTCATTTCACGATTTGCAACATTTCCCAAAAGGAGTGCCCTGAAGGGGTTCCTTTGACAGCAGGAAATACATCTTTACGAGATTTACCGAGCTCAGACAGGCCGCCAGCATTCGTCATTCATGACGAGGTAGCAATTTGCCGCACTCCAGGGGAGGATTCGCCCACTTTAGAAATTCAGATGCCTTTTTTTCTCTACTTGGAGGCAGGGATCCAGAATTCATCCCTGTCAATAATTTGTTTGATCCCAATGAATCGAGACACTTGGAGAAATCAATGTCAGCATTAAGAATATAACTCTATAAGTCGGGCACAAACGTACTTTTTGGTTCCGTGTTCTTTTACAAAGCTCGCAAAGACCCTGGCAACCGTAATTGCCAATCCACTGCGCCTGAATTTGGCAAATCCGCCTGTTCCAAAGGGAATCTGAGGAGGGGCTGAGAGCAACATCAGCTGAGCCACTCCTTGCAGACTGTTGTTCGAAATGTTTTTCCAGAACTTTCTACGCCGCTAACTGTGATTAGCGAGTACATTTCTTCTTGAAAAGTGCATATAATTGGCTGAGATTCTTATTTTACCCCCTGAGTGCCAGGAGCTAAAATGCTCGAGCCCAAAAACGAAGAAACAAGCAGGGCTCAATCCATCAGGTAAATTTTTGTAATTGGGCATAATAAAAAGCTTAGAGCTTAAGATGGGAAGGAGACATTGTTAACACGACCAATTTTTTATTCTTTCCCGTAATAGTGAAGGGGAGAGAGAGAGAGAGAGAGAGAGAGTTTCCTTAACATTTTCACGTAAAATTCATAAAAGGAAACACTGTCAACCCTGCTCCTAAATAACATGAGCAACTAGCATCTTCAGTGTTGCAATGATCTGGAATTTGTTTTGTATTTTTCATTCATTTATTATTTTACACTCTTTTTCTTGAACTGTAAAAATAATGGAAGTAGGATTTTGTGGGTGTTAGAAGTTAAGGAATTCAATTCTCTGGCCTTATTGTTTGATTTAGGATATTTTTAAAGACATTAACTTTGAAATACGTCTTCCTAAGGAGACAATTTGTTTTTTTGTATCACCGCTGCCAGTGTTTGCTGTTTGTAATGCAGGCTGTTGCTAGAGCAGACGTGTGGGAGTGTGTGACACGTGACAAAATTAGCGCAACGGTGTAAAGCACAGCGTCACTTAACTGTCCAACTAACAATTACATTTACTTCCCTTTACTAAGGTGGCCCTGAATTACAATGTGCAAAAACAAATTCAAAATCAAACACAAAAACAAACTGAATACGCAAAAACAAATTAGAATGTGCAAAAGACTATTTGTTTTCATGCTTCTCGATTTCTTTGTGCAGTCTTCATTTTGTTTGTGTGATGCTCCATGTGCATTTGTTGTTTCTGATTAGTTTTTTGTGTAATGAGTTTGTTTTTGTGTTTTTCTCATTTGTTCTTTGTGCATTGTGATTTGTTTTTGCACATTCAATTTGTTTTTGTGTTTTCCCCTTTGTTTTTGTGCATTCAGTTTGCTTTTGTGGTTTCTGATTTGTTTTTGTTCCGTGTACTTTTTGATATTTGAAATTTCATTTCAGAAAATATCATTTAAAAAAGAAAAAGAGACACTTATTTGATTTTCAACTTAAAAGGGAACAATAAAAAACTCAAAACAATTACTTTTTTCCTTTTGTTCTTTCGCTCATCAGAAAAGAAAAATGCAAGAAACAAGAAAACGCCCTTTATTTATGTTGTCTGAACCCGACATATTTGTAGGTCAACAACCTGGTCAGGTAATGCGTCACTTACAGCAAACCCTGGTCACTGATGTGTAGACTTGACCATCATCACGACGTTGGAACAGTACACAGACGTGATTTTAGAGATGGCAAAACAAGGCCTGTCATCGAAAATTATATCTGAGCGTCTGTCATATGAACACAGAGAAGCGAGAGGGTTTTCTGCGAGAAATGTTAGAAAGACATGTGCTGAGCAAATCTCGGGCTGTCGACTCTCTGACACACATTTGGAAAGCAAATTGGAAACGCAAAAACAAATCAGAAAACGCAAAAACAAATTGAATACGCAACAACAGTCCGTGTACTTTTTGGTATTTGAAATATCGTTTCAGAAAATATCATTTAAAAGAGAAAAAGAGACACTTATTTGATTTTCAACTTAAAAAGGAAAAATGAAATACGCAAAACAATTACTTGCATTTTTCTTTTCTGATGTGCGAAAGAACAAAAGGAAAAAAGTTATTGTTTTGCGTTTTTCATTTTTCCCTTTTAAGTTGAAAATCAAATAAGTGTCTTTCTTTTTTAAATGATATTTTCCGAAACGATATTTCAAATACCAAAAAGCACACGGTTGCATATTCAATTTGTTTTTTGCGTTTACAATTTGTTTTTACGTTTTCTCATTTGTTTTTGCACATTCTGGTTTGCTTTTGCGTATTCAGTTTCTTTTTGCATTTTCAATTTGTTTTTGCATTTTCTCATTTGTTTTTTTGTGTTTTCTGATATGTTTTTGCATGGCTTAATTTTTTTTTTTTGCACATTGCATTTCAGGGCCACCATACTTTACACCCTGCAGCGTGTACGGCAGCAGCAAGGTTCATCCACAGCTGTCTGATCTTGGCCATCGTCTCCTGTGTGCCCCAAATACAGCTCATAGCTTTCATCTTGTCCTCAACCATTCGTCTCCAGGTAGTTCCTTGGTCTCCCACATTTCCTGCGTCCTTCTGGTGTCTAGTGGAGTGCTGTTTTAATGGTGGCATCGGCATTTCTCCTCCTCACATGGCCCAACCACTTCGAGTGCCTCTTCATTATTATATACTGTCCAATGATATAACTAATTCAAAGTTTAAACCTCTAGTATCATTGTTAAAGATCTCTCTGACTACACATTAGTTTCTGTCCTTCAGCTTTAATTTATGTTTTGCATTTGGCTAAGGCGATGCGGAAAATATAGATTCTTGGCTGTCTTGGCTTGCCACATCTCCCGATTTACGATTTTGCTCTGGGCGTTGCTTATTTGATTCTCATCCTCCCTGTTTCAGCCTTGGCACATTATTACTATTATGTTCTGTCTACTAATTCCATCCTTCTTAAAACTGCTGCTGCCTTGTGCAGTCATTACACCTAGAAACTTAAGCAACTTTAGAATTGAACAACGTCATCCAAGACGCAACAAATAAGACCATTCAAGGATAAGGATAAAATTAAAATACAATAAGAAACTGTGGAAAACTGCTCAAAACCACTGTAAAAACTAGCATTAAATAAGAGATTGGTGACACCAGGCACAAAATGTATTCCCAAAATGTAGACAACAAGTGCCTAAATACATTCTGTAATACGATACTTCAATAATTAATTTACTAAATTAAATCATTTAAAATACAACATTCCTACTCCATTCCATAAACCACTCAATCAATCCAAACCTGGGTCTTTGTTTGGTGCACCAATGTTGTCTTGTTTTAAGGATAAATTGGGTATTTTTCAATTCAAAGTTATTTCTTCACAAAATTGGTAAATATGCATTTGCCATGCAAAGTTGTATAATAAGGTTAAATGTTTTTTTATTTAAATTTAAAGAAAATCCTGCCCGCACTTGTGTTTTATAATGGAGGCTAATGGTGCATGGGGTATCATCAGAAAATAAAAGCCTAAAATATGATTTCTATATAGATAAACATCCATCCATCCATCTATCCATTATCCAACCCTCTATATCCTAATACTGGGTCATGGAGGTCTGCTGGTGCCATTCCATGCCAACACAGGGCGCAAGGCAGGAACAAACCCGGGCAGGGCGCCAGCCCTCCGCAGATAGCTTAACATTCCTTCCATGTTTCTGATGCATGTTTGTAACAAAAAAGGAATCTGGAAATAGATAGATAGGTAGAGGAGTAAGCAGGGTCTCAGCCATTTAAGGCTTTATAAGTTAAAAGGAGGATTTTGAACTCAGCTCTAATCTTAACTGGCAGCCAGTATAAGGACTTGAGGACAGGGGTTATGTGTTGCTATTTTCTGGCTTGTGTAATATTTCTTGCAGCAGCTTTTTGAATTAACTGAATGCTGCATACTTACAATTGCAATGCTCCACTGATCTGGGCTCTATAGGACAGTGGTGAGACAATACAAAGAAGCCTGCTTGAAATTTAAAATAAGGCAACTAATGGAATCACAGACTTTGAGAAGTAAGATTATCTGGGCTGATGAAACCAAGATTGAACAGTTTGGCCTTGATTGTAAGCGTCACAGCTGGAGAAAACCAGGTACCACTCACCACCTTTATTTCTCTCCATGGGGAAATTTGCCTTTTATAGAGCCTCTTTAAATAAATAAATACATAGATAGGTAAATAAATAAAAATACACATGCACGCACTATGGTCTGAACACACACCAGAATGACAAAAAAGAAACAAAATTTAAAAAGGAAACTTCTGCCCTCCTAGTAACTGTAGGAGTGGATCACCTCTACATCCACATCCTGAATAGTGACTGCGTGTAGATGTGGAGGATGTCACTGTCCACATTAAAGGAGCACAGTCTCCTAAGGAAGAAGAGCCTGCTCTGCCCTTCCTTATGGAGTTCACAATACATTTTATCACATATCCTTACTACGAGAACAATAGTACCAGGAATATGTTTTTTATTTGCTTGTGTGAGTCGTCACATAGATACTGCAGTATATCAGAACAAAAGCGACCACTGGTGCATGAAAAGTTAACTGTGATTTGGTCTTTCACCCCTCCAGAGTGTCATTTCCATTTGAAAGATTATTGAAGATGAAGAATGACATGTATAAATTATTTTACAATGTGTGTGTAATCGCAAGACGTAGATCAATACTTGACAACTGTCTTGAATGTGTTCTGTAAGTTTTTAAGCTTGATGCCCCATTCACCTCCATTGTATGTGAGGGCAAGATTTTTTTTTTTGATTTATAGAAAATGCTTAACTTTAGAACAAAACTTCATGTGGCAAATGCATGTATACCACGTTTGAGAATATATAAGTTTGAATACCAAACGTATCCATTAACACCAAATATGTGCCTAAACTTTCAATGTACCTCTTACATCTGTGTTCACTGCCTAATAAATCATTTCACATTTCTATTAGTTTGAGTGTTCGGATGAGCTCTCTTGGAATGTTCAGCGTTAGTGATGAGCGAGCACCAAAGTGTTCGGGTGTTCGGTCCGAACACATCGCGATGTTCGTGTACTCTACCGAGCACCCGAGTATAATGTAAGTCAACGGGAGACAACCAGACACCTCCTGCTCTGAAGAGGGGAGGGTGCCTGGTCCATTGGAAAAGGTCAGAAAGTGACAGAAACACCCAAATGGACCGGGAACAGCATGGGGACGATGTCTGGATGCATCTTGGACTCCCAAGTCGCTGCTGGGAACCAGTTTGTCCGAGTTGTACGGCACTTTTACAGACTGACAAAAACACGCCCAAAACCCCCCAAAAAAATAAATTTTACAGGAAAAATGACGCTCTAAAACATTATATGCCGGTGCCTGCAGGTGAGCTGACGCTCTAAAACATTATATGACAGTGCCTGCATATATAGCACCCGATGACGTGTTCCGGCCAGCCAATCACTGTAATACCAGCACCTGACATGACTACTGGCATTACAGTGAGGGCAGTAAATACCTGCCCCTTGATTGGCTGTCTCCAACCCGCGAAACGTGTGGGGCAGAGACTCGAGCATGGCGCACGAGCACATGTGGTGCTCGTTTGAGTAGCGCCATGCTCCGAGCATAGCGATGCTCGAACCGAACACACGTTCGGCCGAGCATGCTCGCTCATCACTATTCAGCGTCCTAAGCAGTCACATTAAACGGGTTGCCAAACTGTCTGCTTCTATACTCTGACCCCACTGCAGTTCCTCTCATAACTTTCATAAATTGCTAATTTTGTTACATATTGCTGCCTCTTGTTGGTGTGATTTAAAATAATTTCCCTTTAATTACAGCCCCGCCCTTTTTTGCTTAACTTATCTCCATCTTTCTTGTCGTCTGTGTTGAATTCCTCCCCTTGCTGTTGTTCAGATTCCTTTTTTATGCCCTTTTTTTCCATTTTTGATTGCTTTATGTAATAGTGTTACTTGTATTAATTATTTGTATTTATTGGTTTTGTTTAATATTTAATTTCTGTATGTCTAGGCTTATTCTGTTATATCCCTTGTATTTTGTGGGTGGCTCCAGTATGTGGCAGGGCCACCTGCCCATTACCGTCAAGGGACTGCCCCCAACTCTATAAAGGCTGAAGAAACACACAGTCCCTTGTGGTTCATTGAATATGCTTGTGATGGTAGTGAGTTTGTGAGAATTCAATTATTGATTGCTTATTGTGGATTTACTGAATTTTGACCTCCTTCCCTGTTTTTCAACCTCTGTTTTGGGACTTGTTTGCTATTGGATGTCCTTTTTCAGGCAACTCCTTCTGGGCTTTTTTGTTCTCTTTGATAATTACAGAGTATTTTTGTTGAAAAGAAATCTTTAATGTAAGATGTGGAATAAGGAGGAGATGCCTAAGGATCAGAGGCTATCCATTATCCAGACTACTCACAAAATAGGCAACAAAATGGATTACTAGAATTACTGTGTCATATCCATACTTAAAGTAATGTATAAAATACTCTTCAAGATCATTGCCTATATACTCGCACCATATACAGTGTGGACGCTAGAGGCGCTGTTGCCCCGTTGAACCCACCAGACAGACGTCCAAGACACAAGTGTAAAAACACTGATGATTTTAACTATTATATTCTTAAAATAAAGTGCACAAAGCACCGCACACTCCACAGTTCTCAATAATCAATAACACACAATCCTCCACTCCCAGCAGCTCCGTTCCTATACCAACCAACTCCGGCTCAGTCTGCTGGGCTTCCCACAGTCCTTTTAAAGTCCATGACCCAGAAGTATTCCTTCTCCGGGTCAAACGCCTTCTTCAAGTATCCCAGAAGTACTACGGTTTCCGTCCTAGTGACTCTGAAGTACTTCCGGGTTAGCGTCACGGTAATAGTCCCCTGGTTCTTGCTGAGCTCCCCCTGGCAGCACCCACGCCACCCAACAGGGCCGAAGAGACGGACTCCATGTCCCATACTGCCCTACGGGAATCCGAGGAACCATTTCCATCCAGGGGAGCTGCCATCTAGCGTCCCGGGGAATGTAGTGCTCCGAAAAGGCTGGTTTCTTCAGTTGAGGGACATTCCGGCAGGGCTGAAACGCCGACCATCCATCACAAAGGTCCAAAGGTACTTGGTGACTATAAACGTGGATTTGAATGTGGAAGGTCTACGACCGATCATATGCTGTATTCTGTTACATTTCCAAAAAATTTTACGAGCATAACATCACTTTGCACCAGCTATTTACACATTTAATACAAGCATATGACAGTGTGTCTAGGTGCAAAATATTTTTGGTAATGGGGAAATTTGAATACCAAGGAGATTAGGATAGCTGGTAGAAATGACCCTTACAAACACCAGAGCAAGATAGAAAATGAAATACAGTATTTTAGAGTTTTCAGATAAATATGGGATTAAGACAGGGGGACATAATATCAATCTGTGTTTGGAGAAAGTAGTCGGAAACATAAGAAATGATCCAAGGGGCTCCATATACAATATGTCCCTGCAGGTCTTCCCTGATGCTGATGATGTGGATTTGATAGCTCAGAACATGACAAGTTGGAAGAGGGTTTCACTGAATTAGAAGAAGAAGAAGCTCAGAAGGGGAGTGTGGTAAAGTGAGGTCCATGGCTGTTTGCCATTTTAAATAAATAATCGTCGCACTCGTAGCTTAACGATGGGGTTTGCTAGTGTGGTCGGAGCGGTTCCCGGGCACGATACGGTCTTGGGCGTTTCCGCACTGAAGTTTACAGGTTTGGAAACGCCCATATCCATAATTGATGGCGGGAGCTGCTAATCGCCACACCTGTGCCACATCCCCATTATAAATAGAAGAAGAGTGAGTGCAGAGGGGGAAGAACAAAAAAGAAGAAGAAAAGAGAGGACAGAGGTTAAGAGTGAGAGAAGAAGGCAGAAGACGAAGGAGCTGGTGCAGGAGTGAGCGAGCGAGTGCAGGCTCACTGTAGTAATGGTAGACAGGCAGGAAGAGAGTCCTGGCGTGGTGTTTGGCTGGCACTTGGCAGCGGATGGATTGATTGGGTCACTCCTGCTGAGTTTTTCAGAGGAGCAGGAGTGATCAGGATCGAGGATGGCTAACCATGGAAATCAGCTGGAATCGTACAGGCTTGGGAGGTAGAGTCCCAACGTGAGCACCCTGGTCTTTGGGGAACCTGAGTCTTGGTCTGGCGTGACGGTTGTAAGTAGCCAGGGGACGAAAGGCTACCAGACCGGTTTTTAAGGCAGCTGCACCTGCTGAAAGGAGTGACTCCTCTGCTGCCAGCCCCGAGAGAGAGGGATAAGCAGAGGAGCCGTCAGAGGAAAGGCAAGGAAACTGCTTCTAGCCATTGTTTTTAACCTCGTTTTAACTGGATTTTTTGAATTGCACTTTTGTTCACCCTGTTTTTCTGGATTATTTATTTATTGAAATTTTGAGCACTGCACTTTATTTGGACACTATTGTGGCTTTGTCTTGACTGTTTTAAATTAAAGCACTTTTGCACCTTTTAGCACCATCCCCTTACTCAGTTTGATTTGTCTCCATCAGACCAGCTCATCCAGTTACATTACCGATGGTGTTGGGTTCAAGAGGCTCCCAAAAGAGAGATGGGAGTATGGAGCCAGGACCCGTGCCATCACAGGGAAACTTACCATTAATGACAGTAAGCTAAATATATGATCAACCCAAGAGATGAGCACAGATTTGCCAACGTTCGGAATCTCAGAATAAGTCAGTATGAATATGAAAGAGTCAGTGAGTTAAGATACCTGGGAGCAACCAAAACAGAATAAAACAACATTCATATAGAGATTAGGTGTGTTTTTTTAACCTTTTAACGTTTAAGAGTCTCATTAATTTTCTGGAGGGCCAAACTACAAATATTATATAAAACTATCATTCGACCAACTGTGGTGTATGAAGCTGAAACCGAGGTCTTAACTACGGTAGACAGAAACGTGGAAAAGAAAAATAATACAAGAGATGTTTATGGTGATACAACACCAAGGAGAATGGCAGAGAAAAAACAAATCAGGAGATATTTGATTTACGACAGCACCCGAACCTGGAGCCTCATTTATAAAGCTTATCTACGCACAAAAAAATGACTTGAAATGTGCATTGGCAACTTCACACGCAAAAGTTGGGATTTATAAAACAAAACTTGATGGTGGAACTTATGTATATTTACAGCAACTCTGACTTATGAATGTGTAACATTTCAGAAAAAACTGGGAAATGACGACACCCTCAATCAAGCAGGGAAATGCAGCCAAACCAGCTAAATGATGACTTTCACAAATTATTATAATATGTTCTGGGAATGTCTCAATGTTTCTGTTCTTTGGGCTTCAATTGTTTCCACTCTACTTCTGTTAGATTTCTCTACTCTCTTTCTTTCCCTTCACAATCAGCGCATTATTTCATTGGATACAATAGCGGCCAAATTTCTAATAGTTTCCCAAAGGAAGAATTCCGTATCTGTCACTTTCTCGGTCTTGAAGTCCTCTTTTTACAACCTAGCATTATTAGAAATGTCAGCCATGTGGATTAATGGGGTACCTGCACATACTATTAGCAAATGGGAAAATACTATCTCCCTGATCAAGTCATGGCAGTCTGTAAACCCTTGATTTCAATTTGACTCTTTTCTATTGGATTTATTTCCTCAGCCGGCCGTGTGGGCCTCTGGACCCTGTCAGTGACTGTGTGTACCATCAGTCCTAGATTAGTATCTATCTTCTTAAATAGCTCCCTTGGGTGGCCTTTTTTTTCTTTAAAATTTCAATATAAAAATGTCTTCTTTGTTGTTACTTTACTAATCATTTGACATCAATAAAAAACTGATTAAAAGAAAAAATAATATAATATTATATAATATCTATTACAAAAGAAAATCTTTAGAGGAGACAAGACTATTGCCAAGAGATTTTTTCAAGTTGGTAGAGGAGGTCCCGCACTCCTCTCAACCATTTCCGGTTCACAGCTCATGCCCATGGTCCTCTGTCCTCTCATTCGTGTGAATGCTTTTGTCAGACACAGTTCCTGCGTTTTCAGCTCTTATAAATTTTTACATTTTCCTCACTTTAAGTTCCCAGTAAAAGACTTATTATGTCCAAATCTTACTGAAGAATTTCATCCTGAAGGGTTATCAACAGAAGAAATGAGTACTTGGGAAATCCTAGCACTCAGAAACGGTGAAGTCAAATGAATTAACACAAAAATTGTTGATCAGTTACAGGGAAAATTGGTTCAATGCATATCGATAGACTATGCTGAAACAGTTGGTGGTGACTGTGTGGAAGATAAAAAAAATATACTTACAATATCCCATAGAATATCTACAACCGTTAACACCGTCCAGTCTTCCACCAGCTGAATTACTGTTGAAAGAAGGATGTATTGTAAAGTTATTGCGTAATTTATGTATGAGTGATAGGCTATGCAATTGGACAAGATTAGATGTATTGAAAATTGGTCGAATAATTCTAACAGGTAAATGTAGTACATTTTTCACAGATAACATTGGACATCAAAGGAGATCTTGATATGCCATTCATATTAAAACATTTACAGTTTCCTGTTACAATAGCTTTTGCTGTGACAATTAACAAATCACAGAGACAAACATTTGAAAAAGTCAGTTTATTTATTAGAGAGAAAGAAACGATATTCACTTACGGGCAGTTATACGTTGCATTGTCACGATGTAAGTCCAAACACGGAATCAAAATTCAATGTGATATTGAAGAAAAGTTAATTCCAAATATTGTTTTTAATGAAAAAAAAGCATTTTAAAAAGCATTTGCATGTTAATTTCAAAGCCAAACAGAACGAAAATGTATAATGCAACAAATAACTCTAACACAACATCAAACATAATTTTCATTCAATTTATTACATTTTACTATTTTGTACTATGGTTAATTACTCACTGTAATGTAAAATAGTTAGTTCTATTATGCATATGTAACAATTCCCATGAAAATAACAATCTGTTTAAAATTGTACATCCCCTTCCCCATATGCGAGTGGCATAGTGCCCGCCCGGGGGTTGTCGAGCAAAGCGAGCAGGGGGCAGAGCCCCCTAATAATATGATATAATATAATATAATAACGTTTTTTGATAAGAATTAATGGGGGATTTAGAGAGAATGACAAATGACCATATCACAAAAAGATTGCACAGAGGAATGAAGAAAAGAGAGAAAACCCAGAAAACGACAGATGGTCGATGTGGGGGATGACATTAGAAAGTTAGGTGTGAGGACGTGGAGAAGGAGAGTGGCCAATACAAAAAGGCGGAGTATCATAAGGAAGGCCGAAGCACTTTGAGGTCTATGGGTGCCTGAGGGTAACGTAAATATAAAGATTCTACACTTGCCCTGTCATTATTAGCCCATGTTCAATGGTTTCCCTCTCTGTGGGCATTTTGAGTCATTTTGGGACTTATTGTGCAACATTCTGTATCTCATGTTTCTCTCACACGAAACAGAATCAAGTGAAGTCAAGTCCGTTAATAGTGTTTGATTGTTTCCTGTGTTGTTTCCTGGTAATGGCCTTCATCCACACGTACCAGTAGAATCACTACTCTTGTAATATGGGATTGTCCCGTATTGGACCATAAAATACAGCATACCATATTGAATCAGTAAGGGACACAATTTGACCCGTTTTTTCGTTCACATGATTTCATATATGGTATATACTAGTTATACAAAGTGCACAGAATAACACAATTAAAATCAAACCAGTAATACAAGCAGAATGAATGAGTTTCATTTTAGTGTTGCTCTAACATTGCAGATGGACAAGCATTGTGCACTGAGTGAGACTGCACGTCAGAGTCATTCTCTCCATTATTTTGAATTTACAAATTGACCGGTATAAAAAAAAGAAAAGGCACATTGCACAGTACAGTGGAACATTCAGAACAAGATGCCACACGCAGTGATGTCTGCTAATGCAAGTCTGCTTGTCAACGATATGAGGCTGTCGAGGTAGAGGTGTGAGCGTGAGACACAATGTCAGGAGGTCAGCCCTGTCCCTGGCAATGAATCCGTTTGCTGTGGAGATTTTTCAAACACCCATGGAGGGATAGCTGACCTGAAACAGCACAGTGCACGTGCTAAAAATGTCTGAGCAGCTAAAGAGCAAATGACAAAGAGTGGAATCGCTCAACTACTTGTACCTCACTCGGACTTGCCTCAATGAAGACTTGGTAAGTTGTTGTTGTTTAATTAATTTCATGTTACCTCCGGTAGACTAGTCCATATAGTACTGGAAACAATACAACCGGGCAATAATCAGTGTAAATTGATCAGGCTAATATTCATATCCATTTGGGCGAAGGTTAAGATATTTTGATTTATTTTACAATTCATAAATGATATATTCTATACATTATGCAATTTAAAACATCTAAATAAATAACAGTATCAGATACAAGTTTAGAAGTTCTCCCGTGGATAAGTTGGGACTTGATTTTACCATATAATTTCCAGTATTTTATAATGTCGGTCATGCAGTATATGTTGAATGCGGAAAACTCATGCTATTGGTCCAAGAGATTACGATATGCTAATGCCCACCTGGGAGAGTAACCACGGAGCACACTGCCTTTTTTTTTGTGTATTGTGCCTACGTGACCACACAGTAATACCCGAACTATTCCGAACCAACGTTTGCACTGATTTGTGTTTTTTGTATCTCACACCTTCATACACCGTAATCGTAAGACTATCCCTTATCTACAATGGAGTGTTCGATCAGAAGAAAATATGAAGCTGGTTTTAAATTAAAAGTCGTTGAAGTGGCAAAAGAAATTGGTAACTGCGCTGCTGTAACAAAATTCGATATGTCTGAGAATCTGGTGAGTAAATGGAGGAAGCAAGAAGATGTAAAGAAAAAAAATGTAAGTGTCATATTTTTGAACTGACGTATAAGTCGTGGTCTGAGTTTATGATCGATTTTTTGGGTTTCAAGACCCGACTTATACGTGAGTATATGCAGTATTTACGATGTTTCCACGTGTCCAAATGTGTCCAGGCCATTTTAGAATCTTTTTGCAACACTTGATCTCTTTTCACACTTGCTTTGCTTAACTCAATGACCTGCATGCAGGTACACAGGGGACAATTGCTTTTCAATTCATTACTTCTCTGGTGGCACACAGTACTTTTTCATTGAATTGTAAGGGGACCAACAAATCTGTCCATGTCTGTATTTTCCATGATTAGACATCAGAGGAAATTGTTTTAATGAAGAATGGGCTGAAAAGATCTGAATGAGAGAATGTCTGCTGGAGTTTCAGCCATTAGCATACCAGAAAGTTTTCTTCTCCCATTTTTCAGACCCACTTAAAGGATAAGTTTGGCATTTCTCAAGTCAAAGTTATTTCTTCACAGATGTGGTATACACACATTTGCCATGTGAAATTGTGTTCTAATGTTAAGCGTTATCTATTAATTTCAATTAATATCTTGCAGGTCCTGGTACTTTACAAAGCATCACCAGAAAAATTAAAACTGAAGCTAACTAAATACATACTTTTTGAGTTTCCATAGAAGAAAACAGGCCTTCTGTGTTTCCAACACACATTTGTGACACCAAAAATTATCTGGAAATAATCATTTTATTACATATTCCTGGTACTATTTTTCTTGAGGCAAGCATACATAAACCAAAACCAAGCCATGAAAAATTTACTGTGATTTGGTCTTTCAAGAGAAAAGGTTATTGCGGAAGACTTCATAGGCTTTCTTTTAAAATGGCTGAAGCTCAAAGCATTTGGGTTTTATTGTTTGAAAATGACATATGTAAGCCATTTTACAAAGTGTGTGTAATCCCAATACATGGATCGACTGTCTTGACTTGAAAAACTGACATACATGGTAAGTTTTAAGGCTTTTATTTTCGGACTGTACCCATGCCTTGTAAAATTTCAATGTAAAATGCCAGTGAGAGCAAGAAATCTTTTTAAATTTAGAGAAAATACTGGACTTTGCAATACAATTTTGTATGGCAAATGTATATATACACTGTAGAGCATGTTTGTGAAGAGAATACTTTCACTTGGAAAATACCAAACTTATCCTTTATGCCTGTTTATACTTGATGAGTATACGCTAATCTCAAGGTCCAAGCTGTAAAAATAACATCAGATGCGGACACATGCCCCTTCACATGGCTTGCACGCTGGTGGGTTTGGCCCACTCACTACACACAGAATTTTTTTCTAACTATACAGCAATGTAGGGCTGTGTATCCAAAATGGAGAGTTTCGAGGAGAGGCTGGTTACATGTGCGCCAGAATGATAAATGAGGAGCGGAAAATGATGTAACAGGTCATCAAAGTCCAAGGAAGAGCATCTCTTCATCATGTACGCCACCCACTTATACTTGTCCTCCCTTCACCACTTTTGGTTAATGGGTCTGCCACTCCACCTTCTCCATTTCATGGAGACAGGCACTGTCACTACCCAATCTGTGCTACCATTGGCATCTTTCACTGAACAATCATGTAAACAATTCACTTCCTCTGCTGTGAAATTGTAAGGTATGTGACATTAACCAAATGACGTCACCTACTGACGAGGAGAGTATCAACACGCTGATTGAATGGGCCTCCACAAGTATTAAATGTGTTTTGGTTGCTGATGGCGTATGTGCACAAGCTTCATGTAGTAAGTATAAACAAGTCTTTACCCAGATAATGTCATATAACACTGGTGCCTCTTCCAGCTAACTGGGAACTTGGTGCAGGTCCATCACATGACATACTCATCGCAAACCTATTTAGAGTCTTCAATTATTCTAATGTCTCGATGCATGCTCAATAATCCAGGTAAGGAAATTCTAGAAAGTTGATTCTTTTCATATGGACATAGTTTTTGTTCCAATACATTTCATCACTCATCCAAGTGACTTCCTCAGTCTCAGTTGACTGCAGGTTTCTCCAACCTTATAAACAGTACCTTGGACTAATGACCGAACTAGCATTATTGACATTCACCAGGGAGGACGTGAAACGTGACAGGCTAGCTTTCTTAGATTGTGAAATTTCCATCAGCAGTGGGGGACATTTGAAAGTTAATGTGTACCGTAAACCAACACAAACAGATCAGTATTTAAGGTTTGACTCTCACCATCTGCTAGAGCACAAAATAGGTGTCAAAAGGACTCTACAACACAGAGCAAACACCATGCCCACAGACACAGCGGCCAGGGAAGCAGAAGAACATCATATCAAAAAGGCCCTGAGTAAATGTGGTTATCCCAGCTGGACTTTTGTATGTTTTTCTTTGCCTCTACTTTGTATTCGCTGAAATTCTATTTCTCCTCCCATGCTTTTGCCATTGTCTTTTCACAGAATGCTGAGCTTAAGGGCTATTTATATTGATTTGCATATTCAAAGAGGCATAATTCTGGGAGGAGTTGGGGCAGGACAGCAGGCGCATGCACTAACGTTACTTTTCACGCTGACCGGGATTTATGTAGCTGAAGAACGTGGAAGTTGGCAAATGCACAGATTTATGCATGTGGATTTTTCTGTGCATAAGCACATTTCGGCTTTTGTGCTTATGTCATGTTATAGTACGAATTCTACGCACAGCGTTATGCATGAGGCCCCAGGTCTCGGTGGCTTTCAAACCCCAAAACACGATATGGCAAAAATTGGTTCACCCCAAGGATCGGGTGCCCCGGCACAGACAGAGTAATATAGTTTACGCAGTTAAGTGCCAAGAGGATTGCTGTAAATGATACATCGGGGAAACCAAACAAACACTGGCGAAGTGGATGGCACAACACAGAAGATCTACCTCGTCAGCCCAGGACTCCGCAGTCTATTTACATCTACTGGACAGTGGTCACTCTTTCAGTAACGAAGATGTGCACATCCTGGACAGGGAGGAACGCTGGTTTGAGCGAGGAGTCAAAGAGGCCATTTACGTGAAAAAGGAACGACCATCTCTGAACCGAGGAGGGGCCTAAGGGTACATCTTTCACCATCTTACAATGCAGTGATTGCAGCCATTCCCCAACTCTCTGTGAATGGTACTCATGGCCATTGATCAATGGACAATTCGCATATCATTGATCACATGGCCCATTGTTAGTCAATGGTGCTAGTTCAGTCATTAGTCCAAGGTACTGTTTATAAGGTTGGAGAAACCTGCAGTCAACTGAAACTGAGAAAGTCACTTTGATGAGTGATGAAACGTATCGGAAAAAAAACTGTCCAGATGAACAGAATCAACTTTCTAGAATTCAATTATTCTAATGCACACTTTTAGGGTGTACAAGAAAAACTAGTGTACCTGGAGGAAATACTATACAAGCATGGGGAGAATGTGGAACTCACCAGAAATATCTATTAGGGTTTCAAGACCAGCACTGAGGAGTTAACAGGAAGCAGAATTAACTTCTAAGGCGCCAATTCTTCTTCCTTCCACGTTGTTAAAGTGGAGATCTGGCATGGATTATCATCAGAGAGTAGAATTTCACATACTGATCCCCTTAGTCCTAGTGGTCTGGCTACTAAGTGAACCCCTCTTACATTACTTACATGTTCACATATCAACTGACTGCCTTGTCTACAAAACGATGATATAGTGCCTTTCTATATTAAGTACACAAAACATTTTTTGCTGATCTAAAATTTCATTAGGCATTAGGCCATTAAAAGTGTCTGTGGCTGCCCACCATATTAGTCTCAGGAGGTGCATTTAAGCCTGTTGGGCGTCTGCCTTTATTCAGCTTTTTCTAATCCTGGCAAGCTCTTTGCATGATGACCTAGCGTTTGTCTCGCCTGCATCTGTGTGTGGGCCCCTCATGACTGACAGCAAGAGGGAAATGTCTTTCTGGGCTTACATGGCCCCAGAGAATTTGGGGTCAAGGACTTGAAACAACGGCCTGCACTCGCGGGAGTTGAGCTGCTGACAGGAGATAAAGGGAGAGGAGAAAAAGCGAAAGACAGGAAGAGCTTAATCTTCCAAGTAGAACGGACAGAGGTGCAATGGGGGCAATGTGAAACGGCGTGAGCTGAACAGAATATCGGAAGCAAAAATGAGTGAGTTGGTATCAGTGGGAAGATACAGTGAGACCTGAATGTTGATACTTAGTGGGGAGGTCAAAGCAAATGAGGGACACTTTATCAAATGAGACAAATCTGAAAAGAAATTGCATGTGATGTCACAAACTGGCACTCGGGTTTGAGCATATTCTCCATAGGCTCACTGGACTGGGTTTAAATGAACATGAAAACCAGTAAAAAGAGAATAAATGACAGGAAGAAAGAAGAATTGATCTTGTTCTTAATGTCTTTGGAGGCTTCGACACATTCATTCCTTTCTCTCTGTTGTATTTATACAGAGTCTTTTGATATGGGCGACATGGGCCGTTGCCCAGGGCGGCATCGTGGTGGGGGCAGCATCTTGGGCATCTGCAAAAAAAACCTTTTTTTTTTTGAGCACGCCCATGCTGCCCCGACATCATTCTAGCGCATTTTTGGGATTGCATGGGCACCAATCGGTTTTCTATTGCCCATTTGCGGGGAGTAAGGGCGCCCTCCAATTGCGAGGTGTGCCTGCTGCTTGCCGCACAGGGAGGAGAGGGGCAGGGGGCGGCGGGGGATTCTCTTGTGTGAAGCTGACGCCAGCTCAGTGCGTGTGCTCTCTCTATTCTTTATCACAGGTTAGTAAATTCGCCATAATTGGAGTGCATATTACAGGCTTTAAAATGGTAAAATATCGTCAATGAGATTTTGAACATGTTGATAAAATGAGTTTTTTTGTATGGATATATACACTCACCTAAAGGATTATTAGGAACACCATACTAATACGGTGTTTGACCCCCTTTCGCCTTCAGAACTGCCTTAATTCTACGTGGCATTGATTCAATAAGGTGCTGAAAGCATTCTTTAGAAATGTTGGCCCATATTGATAGGATAGCATCTTGCAGTTGATGGAGATTTGTGGGATGCACATCCAGGGCACGAAGCTCCCGTTCCACCACATCCCAAAGATGCTCTATTGGGTTGAGATCTGGTGACTGTGGGGGCCATTTTAGTACAGTGAACTCATTGTCATGTTCACGAAACCAATTTGAAATGATTCGAGCTTTGTGACATGGTGCATTATCCTGCTGGAAGTAGCCATCAGAGGATGGGTACATGGTGGTCATGAAGGGATGGACATGGTCAGAAACAATGCTCAGGTAGCCCGTGGCATTTAAATGATGCCCAATTGGCACTAAGGGGCCTAAAGTGTGCCAAGAAAACATCCCCCACACCATTACACCACCACCACCAGCCTGCACAGTGGTAACAAGGCATGATGGATCCATGTTCTCATTCTGTTTACGCCAAATTCTGACTCTACCATTTGAATGTCTCAACAGAAATCGAGACTCATCAGACTAGGCAACATTTTTCCAGTCTTCAACTGTCCAATTTTGGTGAGCTCGTGCAAATTGTAGCCTCTTTTTCCTATTTGTAGTGGAGATGAGTGGTACCCGGTGGGGTCTTCTGCTGTTGTAGCTCATCCGCCTCAAGGTTGTGCGTGTTGTGGCTTCACAAATGCTTTGCTGCATACCTCGGTTGTAACGAGTGGTTATTTCTATCAAAGTTGCTCTTCTATCAGCTTGAATCAGTCGGCCCATTCTCCTCTGACCTCTAGCATCAACAAGGCATTTTCACCCACAGGACTGCCGCATACTGGATGTTTTTCCCTTTTCACACCATTCTTTGTAAACCCTAGAAATGGTTGTGCGTGAAAATCCCAGTAACTGAGCAGATTGTGAAATACTCAGACCGGCCCGTCTGGCACCAACAACCATGCCACGCTCAAAATTGCTTAAATCACCTTTCTTTCCCATTCTGACATTCAGTTTGGAGTTCAGGAGATTGTCTTGACCAGGACCACACCCCTAAATGCATTGAAGCAACTGCCATGTGATTGGTTGATTAGATAATTGCATTAATGAGAAATTGAACAGGTGTTCCTAATAATCCTTTAGGTGAGTGTATGTTTGAGTGCTAACTTACTAATGCAAATGACTCGCGTAGTGGACAGTGGTAGGCGGGGAAAGTTAACCCGAAATAATAAACTGACTGCAGCTCTGAGAGAAAAGGTTTATGTAGCTGTTAGTGACCTGGTGAACTGATGACTGGAGATGGTACTAAAGTGAAACTTCTTTACATTATAACGAAATATTTTGGTGCTGTTTAAATGTAAAATTTGATTTTGTCTATGTTAGACATTACATTTCCAATAGTTTGTTTTATTGCACTGATTTTGTTCAGTGTTTATTAGAACGCTGGGGGGGCACTGGAGGGGGGAGGCGCAGGGGTGTTCACCCAGGGCACCAAACAGGCTAGGACCGCCCCTGGCTATAGGTTCAAGGTGGTATATTGTCACAGACGATGCCCCCTTTCTGTTCATTTGCCATCAGCATAAATACAAAATTGAGAGTGTGAAGACTAGGGAAAAAATAAAGTCAAGATGATTAAAACCAGAAGTTAAAACGGTCTCCAAAACTTGATAGGTCATAATTAACAATTGCAGTCAAAGATCTAAATCCAAAATAAACCAAGAATTATAAATATAATATAGTAAACTATCTAAATAGCTTAAAGGATAGAGTAGTGGCTCTGAGGCTAAGGATCTGCACTGGTATCTGGAAGGTTGCTGCCAAAGGGGATCCTACTCTGCTGGGCCCTTGAGCAAGGCCCTCAAATCTGAAATTGCTCCGGGGATCTGTACAATGGCTGAGCCTGCACTCTGACACCAATGAGTATGCGAAAACTCACAATTTCCTAATATAAGAAATTGTATAAGGAGAAACAAAAAGAACAAATCATATTGGAAATGTGCAATAAATAATTGAGTACAAACCTCAAATGCATGGGAATAGTCTGCAAGAACTTTATATAGTTTCACCAATGACATTATCACTGTGGCATCCCCAAGCATCATGAGATACAATGCTATTGAAATGACCAACACAAAGCCCACAAAATGGTGCCATCTATAGACAGAACAAAATGGCTTAAAAAAGGATGTGAAATCAAAGTAGACTTTTAAATGAAAGCTGTAATCCAGAAAATAATAAGAGAATTCAAATTAGATTCTCTGGGTGTAGAAAAAGCCAGAAATCATATCAATAAAATTTTTATCCCTCAGATGAAACTGAGGAAAAATTGATAAAAAAAAAGGCTCAACTCATACCACATCAAATTGTGAAAATTTTATAATCCTAATGACGCTCCTAAAAAGTTGTTTCTCCTCTGTCTTAGAGGTCAGCATTAATTAGTGCCACCCAGAAGACATCTGCATGGTTATGTCCTTGAAGGCTGATTTGGAATATATACAGTACAGTGTTTTTCATTAAAACCATCCATCCATCCATTCACTATCCAAATCAGTACATTTTCTGAAGTAGAAATTGTTACAGTTTGGCCTAAGCTCCGCCCATGTGCTCTCCACTTTGGTCTTTCTTTGTGTAAACTCCGCCCACTATAATCTAAATTCTATCCGTCTCGATGAATCGCCATTTCTAAAAGTTAACTGTAGCCAGTTAATTGTGTGTAGGACAGCAGCCTTGAGTCCATCTTAGGTTAATGTAATGGCAATATGACTGTTATATTTTGGCCTTGGTTCCTTTACAAAATGTTGCCCTGACTGAACAGACCTACTTCTAAGGAAGCTTTTATTTTTGCTTTTTCTAGGTGGTATGTTCTGTTGTGCATCATACACAAATGGCAAAAAAAGTGGTGTGAGGCCTCCAAAATGGTAAGGAAAGCAGGCCAAAAACTCCACTGGACTGCCCAGAGGAGGAACACACAAAGGCAGCCTGAGGCTTCGGCCTACACATGGCAAAATTATGTCTCCAGATCAAAGTTCAGAAATATATTCTTGAATATCCCAATATTTGCGAATGACCACAAAGTCTTGCATATGAGATGCAAAAAGAGCAAACAAAGCATGTTTATAAATAAAAGATGTATTTTACTGAAATAAAGCACAATGGAACGCAAGAGGCAAAAGGAGTTGCTTGAAAAGTTAAGGACAATCCAAGGAAAACAAAGTCCAATGTGAGATCTAGAAATCATTAACCAAAAGTAGAACAGAATAATATAAAAAATAGTAAATCCAAAGAATGGCAATACCAAAACCAGGGGGATAACACTCACCAAACCACCAGTGTACTGTATATAGAATGTACTGCAGAAGGACTACAAATCCCATAAGCCTTTATAGGGCTGTGAGCAGTCACTCTGCTGTGATTGACAGGTGGCCCATCTCTCGAGGAACCACCCACAAAATACATAGAACATAAAAGCGTTTAAAGAAATGACACATGAATTTTCTTAAACATTAGAAAAAATAATAACACGTTAAACGTGTTGAAGAAATGATAAATAATCAAAGCAATATTAACAGAAATAATAATAATAAACAATTCAAATTGAAAAATGAGCAAAAAGGCAAGGAAAAGGAACTTAAACATAAGCCCTAGAAGGAGACCTGGCCAAAGCATAACAATAACATATTTTTTGAACTTTTTGTATTTCCTGACAAATAGGCCCCAGTCAGTGAAAAATGACAAAACAGAATGCCACCGATCTGTTTCACCAACATGGCAGTTCTGCCAGGCTGCTGCCTCTGCCCACTGCTGTACATTCTATTCACCCGTGAATGTGTAGCAAAGCATAAGGGCAACAGCATCATCAAGTCTGAGGACAACTCATATGTGAGGTAAAAGACCTGACTGTATGGTACCAGAACAGCAATCTCTCCCTGAATGTCAACAAAACAAAGGAGGTCATTGTTGACTTCAGGAAGAACAAAAGCAATCGCACTCCACTTCACCTCAGCAACTCTCCCATCCAGACAATCAGCAGCTTCAGGTTCCTGAGTGTCCAGGTCACTGGCTGCTTTTTGTTGTTTGTCAGTACTACCTGCATTTTCTAAAAGGATCTGCAAAGGCTTTCTTTCCTGAGGAGGAAACCAAAATATTGGTGAATTTCTACCTGTGCACTATTAAACATATTCTGACAGGATGCATCATGGTGTGGTTTGGTAACCTGACTTACCAGGATCACAAGCTCCTACCAAGGATTGTTCATTCTGCTTCTAAAATCATTGGGGCTGACCTTCCATAGCTTCATACCATCTACTCCACCCGCTGTCTGAAGAGGTTCTGAAGTCAGCCATTCAGCTCATCCCCTGTTTTCACTTCTGCCTCACCACTCGCTCCACCTGCTTCAGGGACAGCTTCTTCCCCAAGGCCACAATGTCACTGAACTCTTGATAACCTGATCTTATATGTCCTGTGCTTTACCCACCTGCTGATTTATTTGTAATTCTATTGTATGTTACATGTGAACTGCCATCTGTTTTCTGCCCTTTTTACTTACTCAGTCACTTACTGTGCATTTGCCAACTTCCTCGATCTTCTGCTACATAAATCCCACTCAGTCTAACAAAGCTCACCAAACCTATCCACTACATTCCTTCAAAATCCTTTAGGTCCCTAAAGTTCTACTGCCTACCACAATACTTGGCCACTTGGAACAAGTGTCCTTGGTTCTCTGTGTGACGAAAAACTTCCTAATATTTGTGTGAACTTTACCCTTGAGAAGTTTCCAATGGTGTCCCCATGTTCTAATCTAGATGAGGACAGGCCATTCAGCCCATCAAAGCTCGCCGGTCCTGTCCACTTAATTCTTCCAAAATAACAATAACTCGTGTTTTGAAGGTCCATAATGTCCTACTGTCCACTATACTATTTGGTCACTTATTTCATGTGCCTGTGCTTCTCTGTGTAAAGAAAAACATCCTGCTGTTTGTGCAAAATGTACCCTTTACCTGCATTCTTGATGAACTCATTTTAAGTCACATTCTTGATCCACTTGTCTTATTCTCTTCATAACTTTAAACACTTCAGTCATGTCACCTCTTAATGGTCTTTTGCTTAAACTGTGAAGGCTCAGCTCTTTTAATCTTTCCTCATAACTCATCCCCTGTAGCCCTGCAGTCACTCTAGTTGCTCTTCTCTGGACCTTTTCTTGTGCTGTTATGTCCTTTTTGTAGACTGGAGACCAAAACTGCACACAGGACTCCAGATGACGCCTCACCAGTGTGTTATAAAGCTTGAGCAGAACTTCCTGTGACTTGTATTGCACACGTTAAGGCGCTATATAACCTCACATTCTGTTAGCCTTCTTAATGGCTACTGAACACTGTCTGGCAACTTAGAGTTTCGAGTCCACTAAGACTACTAAATCCTCATAAGATGTACTTTCGATTTTCAGACCCCCCATTGTATACTCAAACCTAACATTTTTGCTTCCCATGTGTAATACTTTACATTTACTGATATTAAATTTCATCTGTCACAACTCTGCCCGTCTGTATGTTGTCCAAGTTCCTCTGTGATGATTCAATGGATTTCAGATTATCTTTCAATCCACGTCGCTTGGTATCATCAGCAGAATTTACCTGCGTGTTATTTATATTCCTATCCAAAACATTTATACATACTAAAAATAGTAGTGGCCCCAGCACTGAGCCCTACTGGACACCACTCTTAATTTGGTTAAGGTTCCTCACACCATCACCCTCTGCTTCCCTTATCTGAGCACCCATCATACGACATCCTGAACTCATACATCTTTTAGTTTGAAGGCTACCGTCTCATGTGGCACCTTAACAAATGTTTTCTGAAAGTCAAAAGAAATAATATCATCTCTCTATTATAAAAAAAAAATCTTGGAAGGAGATTATACGTGATCTTCTCGGAAGACAATTTGATGTCCCGCGAGACAAGGCAGTGAGACAAAAGGACAGCTGCTGTACAGGCTTTTAAATGATCAAGGCGCAGCGTGACAAGCAGAACACGCAGCAGCGGCAGAAAGACAGCAGCTGATCAGGCCGCATCTCCTCAGCCTGCATTCAGCACCCCCACCCCCTTGACAACGCGAGCGGCAGAGACACAAAATGGCCGGTGCTCTTGGGTGTGGGCAAGCGAAGCGAGCAGGGGGCAAAATCCCCTAGTATACACTATTTTGATCGTACCTTTTTGTTGCTTCCTCATAGAATTCCAACATGTTGGTAAAATGTGGCTTCCCTCATCTGACCCCATGCTGAAAAATCATTAAAAGTCCTGTTCTTGCCATGTGTTGCTCAATCTTATCCTTAATATTTCCTTCCATTAATTTACCTGTGATGTGCATTGAGCTTACTGGCCTATATTTACCCAGTCATCCTTTTTATATAACAGAATCATTTTTGCCTTGGGAATTTCTCCAGTGCACTGTGTCTTCTGAAAAGTATATGTCAAGGGTTTCTATCTTCACTCACTAACCTCCTCATGCACTCAAGGATAAATATTCTCTGGTGCTGCTGATTTGTTTGTTTTCAGCCTATTTAATTTAAGCAGCACTTCTCAAAACAAGCAAAAAACAAACAGCAAAACCAACTCTTAACAGACGTGACATTCCTATGATGGGAATATCCTTTCTGTCCACTAGAGGGAGCTACTGTGTCCTGTTCATCACCATCATATTCTTTAAGCCAGTGACAATTATCCAAAGCACAATTATTGCTATTATTCGTTAAACATTTTTCACCTAAACTAACAGTCATTGTCATTGGAACCCCAGAGGTTTGTTGCCGTCTGGGTTTTTCTGTTTTCCTCTCCTCTGTTGTCAAACTGGCTATAGTTCAACATTAATTAATGGGCAGATATTGCAGTGCTCCACTTATGTTTATCGGTTTCATTTCCTGTGTGTTTAAACCAGTCAGTGTGCACTCATTATGTAATTAGTCATTTGTAAAGTTTGTATTTGCATTTACCTATCGACTTGTAACAGCACTCTGTGCCTGCACTCAGTGAAGAGTGCTATACAAAAATAAGTTGGATTGAAATTTATTGCCAATGAAGAGAATTTGATTTTTATTTTTAGCAGGATTGACTCAGTGCCGGTTGAAGCCCTTCTGGAGCCCTATTTGAACTTATTAGATTAGTCGGTATTGTTAGACTTTGACGAACTTTAGTTGCACAAATTGTGCCCCTTTATATATATACGTTGGACTTTAAGGAAGGCGCACCCATTGGTGTACGGAGCGTGCACATTTTTACTTTCATAAACTGCACTCAGTGGGTAACAGCTCCTACTCACTGTCATCAGAGTTCAACGACTTTGGGGTGTCACCCACGGTGTCCGGAG
>JANRMT010062789.1:13807276-13826530 GCA_026402145.1 Polypterus bichir lapradei
TCTATCTATCTATCTATCTATCTATCTATCTATCTATCTATCTATCTTTTCATTACTTACAATCCAGAGTACACATTGCGATGTCTAAGAGGCTGACCTACTTAAGATTCCAAGGATTCATAAAATGATAGTAGAAGGTCCAGCCTTAGGTTACTGGGCCCCCAAAGCTGTTGAAAGGTCTGCCTACTAATATATGACACGCCCCTTTAGTCTGAGTCTTTAAATTCAAGGCCGAAGACTCACATTAGTCTGGCATACCCTGACTAGAGCTGCTGATTGGCTGTGAATACGACATTTCTGTTTGTTAGTCATTTGTACAGAAATATAAGTAATGCAAAATTAATAAACCATTACTAACCATCCTCCATTCTTTTTCACCTCTTGGTATTGTAGAAAAAAAATGAGACTTTGGGGTCACATAGTCATTTAGGGATAATGCAGTTATTGCACATGAAGTGTTTTGGTATGATTTCCACATTAAAATACAGCATCTATCTTAGATGTAGTGTAGAAATGTTAATACATTTCAGAAACCTGTTCAAGCATATGAGGAAACCAGGTAAAGGTCAAACGAACAACAAATAAATAAGGTGATGGTTCAAGAAGTTGCCTGACTATCAGGTACTCATCCTTGGTCTGTGACTCTTCACAGCTCCAGGTTCAACAGCTGCCACGGAGAGTGGAGCCGACCCGGACCGTCACACTGCCCAAGTTCTTTCACCTGCTATCTATTTGCAAGGGCTTTGGTAACGTGTATTCTGTGGAATGTGCTGCAATTTGTTCTACGTCTTATGCCATTTGTGCATAGGTATGGAGAAATGTAATGGCGTAAGAAACACCTGCCAGTTACACATCACTACAGAATGTAAAGCTCTAGTATGCACAGCTCCAGGGGACAAATGAGATGCAATTAATGACAGTTACACCTCAGTCAGACCAGTTTGTGCTCAAGTGAGGACACTCTTGCACGCCAGCAATTGGGGTAAAAATAAAAAAAGAAGAAAAGGCCTTGTGGGGCAGATTCAGCTAATTAGACAAGAAAAGGGAGGTGGCTGCTAATCGTCAGACAGAGGCCGCTGTGTTTTTGGCATGAAAATTGTGGTGGTGCAAAACTAGAATTTTCCTGTATGTGGGTAGACCTCTGTAATGTAAGGATGGACTTGCCTAACTAATCATATATGTCCCTCTTTTGCTGATGAGCAGGAAAAAATATAAGTTTGTATGACTTTCATGTCACAAAAATCAGTCAGACAGTGGGATGCTGGTGCCTGATCTCGATTTACATCAGATCTGACATCGTCAACATCGGACAAAATGAGGGCAGACAGATAGATAGGTGGGAAAGGCACTATATAATAGATAGATGTGAAAGCTATAATATAATATATAGATGGATAGATATTTTTAGTATAATTGGCAAGATAATATATATAGATAGAAAGACAGATAGATAGTGTAAGGCGATAGATAGATAGATAGATGCTTTTTTATTTCCAAGTGGAAATTCACATACTCCAGCAGCAGCATACTGATAAAGAACAATATTAAATTAAAGAGTGATAACAATGAAAGTATAACAGACAGTCAATAATTTTGTATAATATTAACGTTTATCCCCGCAGGTGGAACTGAAGAGTCGCATAGTGTGGGGTCTCCTCAGTCTGTCCGTGGAGCAGGATGGTGACAGCAGTCTGTCGCTGAAGCTGCTCCTCTGTCTGGAGATGATCCTGTTCAGTGGATGCAGTGGATTCTCCATGATTGACAGGAGCCTGCTCAGCGCCCATCGCTCTGCCACGGATGTTAAACTGTCCAGCTCTGTGCCTACAATAGAGCCTGCCTTCCTCACCAGTTTGTCCAGACGTGAGGCGTCCCTCTTCTTTATGCTGCCAACCCAGCACACCACAGAGCAGAAGAGGGCGCTCGCCACAACCGCCTAATGGAACATCTGCAGCATCTTATTGCAGATGTTGAAAGACACCAGCCTTCTAAGGAAGTATAGTTGGCTCTGTACTTTCTTACACAGAGCATCAGTATTGGAAGTCCAGTCCAATTTATCATCCAGATGCACTCCCAGGTATTTATAGGTCTGCACCCTGTGCACACAGTCATCTCTGATGATCACGGGGTCCATGAGGGGCCTGGTCCTCCTAAAATCCACTACCAGCTCCTTTGTTTTGCTGGTGTTCAGGTGTAAATGGTTTGAGTCGCACCATTTAGCAAAGTCCTTGATTAGATTCCTAAATCTTAAATCGAGCACATTTATCTAAAATTGTCTAAAATGTTTCATGGGCAAGATTTAACCTGTGAATATTGCAGTCGAGCTCCAGCCTCACTGGGCCACATGTTCTGGCTGTGTAACAAATGAACAACATTTTGAACAAAAATCTTTGCATGCCTTTCAGACAGCCTCGGATTAGATTCCTATACTCCTCCTCCTGCCCACTCCTGATGCAGCCCACGATAGCAGTGTCGCCTGCAAACTTTTGCACGTGGCAGGACTCTGAGTTGTATTGGAAGTCCGATGTTTATTGGCTGAACAGGACCGGAGAAAGTACAGTCCCCTGCGGCGCTCCTGTGTTGCTGACCACCATGTCAGACCTGCAGTTCCCGAGATGCACAAACTGAGGTCTGTCTGTAAGATAGTCCACGATCCATGCTACCAGGTATGAATCTACTCCCATCTCTGTCAGCTTGTCCCTAAGGAGCAGAGGTTGGATGGTGTTGAAGGCACTAGAGAAGTCCAGAAACATAATTCTTACAGCACCACTGCCTCTGTCCAAGGAGAGAGGGGTCGGTGTAGCATATAGATGATGGCATCCTCCGCTCCTACCTTCTCCTGGTATGTAAACTGCAGAGGGTCGAGGGTGTGGCGGACCTGTGGCCTCAGGTGGTGAAGCAGCAGCCTCTCCATGGTCTTCATCACATGTGACGTCAGAGCGACAGGCCGTATATATATTCACCCATTATATCTAACACCCCAGAAATCTTATTATCTTTAGATGCAGAAAAAGTATTTGATGGCGTTGAATGGGAGTACCTATTCACCACATTGCACAAATTTTGGTTCACCCTAATCATATGTGCATCAATCAAACTACTTTAAACTAGTCCAGAAGTCTCAGTTCTTATTAACAACATTATTTCAAATAACTTGAAAGTAGAATGTGGTATTTGACAAGGATGCCCCTTATCACCTTTGCTCTTTGCAATCACCATTGAACCATTGGCTGTATACTTCCAAAACACATCAGAGATGAAGGGGATTCTCAGACAAGGACTTGAACAGAAAATATCACTATATGCAGATGATATGGTACTGTATGTATTGAACCCACAAACTTCTGTGCCAGCAGTCCTAAACCCATTAGCAGATTTTCAAAAGATATCTGGACTGCAAATCATTTTGAACAAAAACATGCTTTTTCCAGTGAATTCTCTAGCACGTAATATCGGACTGGACACCTTCCCATTAATCTGAGCAGATCAGTTTAAATATCTAGGGGTAAATATTACAATTTATTTTTTAAGAAATTAGTCTCAGTCATAACTTCATTTATTTGGAATTTGAAACATCCATGTATCCAAAAGGCGACTCTACAATGACCTACAGCTGCAGAGAGCATGGCACTACTCAACTTTCAATTTTATTACCAGGCAACAAACATACAAGCTATAAACACCTGGGGCCTCATGCATAACGCTGTGCATAGAATTCGCACTATAACATGACGTAAGCACAAAAGCCGAAATGTGCTTATGCACAGAAAAATCTAAATGAAGTCATCTGTGCGTACTCCAACTTCCACATTCGTCCACTACATAAATCCGGTCAGCGTGAAAAGTAATACACGTGCACACGCCTGCTGTCCCGCCCCAATTCCTCCCAGAATTACACCTCTTTGAATATGCAAATCAATATAAATAGCACTTAAGCTCAGCATTCTGTGAAAAGACAATGGGAAAAACACGGGGGAAAATAGAAGAATTTCAGCGAATACCAAGTGGAGGCAAAGGAAAAACATACTATTTGCTGATTTAAACCGTGGAATAAACAACAAAAGGAAGTTGATCAAGTGACATAGCGTGTTGGAGAAACTTGAAAGCTCAAGTTCACAAAGTCGCACAGTGCCAGAAATAAAAAATAAGTCACATATCAAAGTCACCGTGAAAAGGTGAGTCGTAACCCACCGTCTGAGTGTCATATGAAAGCTTATCAGGGTACAGACAAAAAAAATAGGCACACAGTGGAAAAAAAGCACGAAATGTCAACTTTAATCTCGAAATTTCCACTTTGATCACGTAGTTTATTTTGTCATTAAAGTAGAACATCATAAACTTCATCTTAAAATCATTTAATTTACTAGTTTCTCAAATCCCATTGTAACTAAAGTAGCATGTTAAATGCTTTGTTTTGTATTTGATCTTCTATGTGCGCACTATGTGTGTGAATCACTACGTGCTTCCGTTCTTTCGCTTTCTCCGACAGGACACAGAATCCATTACATTCGTGATATTTCAGCTCTCTGAATAATTAAAATACTGAGATGTATACATGATATCATTTTCATGATGATTGGAATGAAAGCATGTTATTAAACATGGGAACACGGTGGCGCAGTGATTGTTCATGTCTCACACAAGATGCTGTTGCTCCATGCGCGACCTTCGATGAAATATTTTATTGTAGCAGTACTGTCTCTTTCAATTGTACTAACCTCCAATTCCTGTCTTAACTTTTCTTTCTCCAAATACCCAATCGTCACACAATCAGCTCCGTAATAGACGTTAAGTCATCTGTAAGCTTACAACGACGATTCTTAAAAACTTTTAAGGAACATTGAAATATCTTCATAGTACGTGTTTAATTATTCTATCTGTCTATCCTTCCAGTGTCGCGCCAGCCTCAGCAAATATACAGCGTGAGGCAGGAACAATACGTGAACTTGCTAGCGCTGCAGCACCGTGTCCTCACATGTTTAATTTTTAACAATACAGATTATTTAAATGAAGTTAAAGTTTTATCTGTATAATATAATCAACATAATTTGCTGCATTTCTTGTCTGTTCATAGGGCCGCTTTATAGCCAGCTACTCCAGGTATCCCACCCCCTGAAACAAACATGTTGCGTAAGAACGTTTCCACGTTCAAATCGCGATGTATAAAACCTAAACTTGGCGTAAAGCCACGCACATTTCCACGGTACCTCATACCCTGTCGTACACAAGTTTTCTGCTTGGTTTTGCAGACTGGCGGCACCCAACATCAAAGCAGTGCTACTGTTCCTGTGTGGTTTATCTTTCTTTTTCAGATCCACATTACTGACGCGGATTTATAAATACACTGAAATTAACCACATATTGCTTATTAGTTTAATGCATCTGATTGCAATTAACCAGTAACAATATAATGGTCCACGGAATGGCCATACTATTCTAAATACCATAGCTGCTTTAGCATTGTCCATATCCAGATGTTAGTAAAATAAATTAAATAACATGCTCAAAAAAATTAAAGGAGCACTTTGAAAACACATCAGATCTCAATGGGAAAAAAAATTCTGCTAGATATGGCTACTGATATGGTAATGTGTTAGGAACGAAAGGATGGTACATCGTTTGATGGAAATGAAAACGATCAACCGACAGAGGGCTGGATTCAAAGACACCCCGAAAATCAGCAACTCCAAATCGTACTCAGTAGTTTGTATGGCCCCCACGTGTTTGTAATCATGCCTGACAACGTCTGGGGTGGCATGCTCCTAATGAAATGACGGATGGTGTCCTGGGGGATCTCCTCCCAAATCAGGACCAGGGTATCACTCTATTCCCAAATAGTCTGAGGTGCAACCTGGCGGCGTCGGATTGACTCAAACATAATGTCCCATCCAGAGATGTTCTGTTGAACTGAGGTCAGGCGAGTGAGCGTGGGGGCCAATCAATGTTATCAATTCCTTCATCCTCCAGGAACTGCATGCATACTCTCGCCACATGAGGCCGGTCATTGTCGTGCACCAGGAGGAACCCAGGAGCCACTGCACCAGCATAGGGTCTGACAATGGGTCCAAGGATTTCATCCCGGCACCTAATGGCAGTCAGGGTGCCACTGTCTATCCTGTAGAGGTCTGTGGGCCCCTCCATGGATATGCCTCCCCAGACCATCACTGGCCCACCACCAAACTGGTCATGGTGAAAAATGTTACAGGCAGCATAACTTTCTCCACGGCTTCTCCAGACCCTTTCACGTCTGTCACATGTGCTCAGGGTGAATCTGCTCTCATCTGTGAAAAGCACAGGGAGGCAGTGGTGGACCTGCCAATTCTGGTATTCTATGGCAAATGCCATTTGAGCTCCACGGTGCCGGGAAGTGAGCACTGGGCCCACTAGAGAACGTTGGGGCCTCAGGCCACCCTCATGAAGTCTGTTTCTGATTGTTTGGTCAGAGACATTCACACCAGTGGCCTGCCTACTGGAGGTCATTTTGTAGGCTCTGGCAGTGCTCATCCTGTTCCTCCTTGCCCAAAGGAGTAGATATCGGTGGGTCCTGCTGATGGGTTAAGGACCTTCTACAAGGGGCCCTGTCCAACTCTCCTAGAGTAACTGCCATCCTGGAGAAGTTGGACTACCTGTGCCAGATCTGTAGGGTCCAGGTATTGCCTCATACTACCAGTAATGATACTAACCGTAGCAAAATGAGTGAAAAAACAAACAAAGAGGGAAAAATGTCAGTGGCCTCCCTCCACGTGTTAAACCATTCATTCCTGTTTTGGGGCCTATCTCATTGTTACCCCTCTAGTGCACCAAAGCAGCTGAAACTGATTAACAAGCTCCTCTGCTACTTAACTGACCAGGTCATTAGCCCAGAAGTTTCATTGACTTGGTGCTATACTCTCATTAAAAAGTGTTCCTTTAATTTTTTCATGGTTGATGATTTTGTCTCCGTTCATGTTGGTGATTACTGGGATTGCGTTTCGCACTTCTTGCTTGTGAATTTGTGGAGCTAAAAGCTTATTAGCTTTCTCTCCGTGTTCATAGTAATGATTTCTGGATTTATAAATTAGTTGTTCAGTTCCTTTAGTTGTCAAGAGATTGAGTTCTGAATGCAGAACCTGCCTTTTACTATGTAGAGCCTCGCTTGGAAGCCTGGCATGTTCTTCATCTATTCTAGTAATTTCGCTTGTTAGCTCTGATACTTTCTTGGTTTCTAATTTATTTCTGTGGGAAGGATATGATATAATCTGTCCTCTTAAGAAGGCCTTAAGAGTTTCCCAGAGTAGTCCAGCAGAAATCTCTGAGGATGTATTTGTCTCTAGGAAGAAACTGATTTGTTTGGATATAAATTCTGTACAATTCTCATCTGTTAATAGAAACGGGTTGAGACGCCATCTGCTAGGTGAGTGTGTGAGACATAGTGACTTTAGCTCCAAGATCAGAGGTGCATGGTCAGAAATAACAATAGCATCGTACTTGCAAGATTTAATCATAGGTAAGAAATTATTATCTATAAAGAAATAGATAGATAAATAGTGTCACGCACGCGCGAGTAGGGGGCCGCGGACGGACCTTAATACGTTCGGGAAGACATACGCCAGCAGGGAGTGGCGGGGTACTAACCTTTCTCCTTTTGTTTCTTACAGAAGAAAAGACGCACCGCCGCCATGAGCCTCCCTTCTACAGCTTCCCGCAGTACGCTACTTCCGCCCTTCCTCCGTCCACTACTCATGACGTCATCAATCCCATCTTCCACCACGGCTCCTTCCCAGCATTCCTCCACTTCCGGCCCCTCCTCCATAAATGTCCACCGACACCATCTTTGGTTGTCATGCACTAGGGAATTCATTTTTTCATGTACATTGACCTGTATATTTGTGTACTGTGGATCATATTTCAGTATATGGGGCTGGAAACCCCAAACCTTTATGTTGTCTTCTGATTAATCTTTTACAATAGATAGATAGATACTTTATTAATCCCAAAGGGAAATTCACATAATCCAGCAGCAGTATACTGATACAAAAAAAAATATTAAAGAGTAATAAAAATGCATGTAAAAACAGACAATAACTTTGAATAATGTTAGCATTTACCCCCCCGAGTCGCATAGTGTGGGGTCTCCTCAGTCTGTCGGTGGAGCAGGACGGTGACAGCAGTCTGTGTCTGAAGCTGCTCCTTTGTCTGGAGATGATACTGTTCAGTGGATGCAGTGGATTCTCCATGATTGACAGGAGCCTGCTCAGCGCCCGTCGCTCTGCCACGGATGTTAAATTGTCCAGCTTCATTCCTACAATGGAGCCTGTCTTCCTCACAAGTTTGTCCAGGTGTGAGGCATCCTTCATCTTTATGCTGCCTCCCCAGCACACCACCATGTAGAAGAGGGCACTCGCCACAACCGTCTGATAGAACATCTGCAGCATCTTATTGCAGATGTTGAAGGACGCCAACCTTCTAAGGAAGTATAGTAAATAATCATTCCTTTAATTTTTTGAGCAATATATATTCAGTATTTCCAGTTTCATATGTTTCTTTATTTATTTTTGTGACCAATGATTGCATGATTAGGGACTTGTTTTGGTCACCCCAGGAAGGGGGTACAGTTTCATGATTTTGCCCCAGGTGTGAAAATAACTAGAATGCAGGGCTGTAACATGCCAGTGAGATTTTTCTACAGATGTAATTACATTGAGCATATGATGCAAAATTGGAAAAACATTTTATTCATAAATAAAACTCCTTATAGATAATTGCTACTTATTTTGCACAACATCTGCTGCGGCTGTGCCTCACTGGGCACTGGAAAGGGGGAAAAGAATAAGCACTTCCCAATTTCACCAGACTTTGGCCAGCCTGACTCAGACACTGGGGGAAATGGGATGAGAGATGAATCCAAAGTGGAACCAGACAGGAGACCTATAGTATAAGCACAGATTAGTAATGAATGCCTTCCAGATAGGCCGGGGGTCTGTTAGGACTGCCATCACGTGTGTGTTTAACGCCCCCTGACTACAGCTGTATCAAATAAAGAAGGATTGGCGGGTTGGCTGACCAGTTGCATAAAAGAGGCATTTCCTACAAAGAGCAACTGCACAGCAGAAATGACAAGTATGCTGCACCGGGACGGGGGGCTAGAGGTGGACATGAAGGTGCTGCTTGGTAGGGGTGTGTGGTTGTGGAGGAGGAGGAGGAGGAGCAGAGGATGGGGGCGTCTTCAGGTGAAGGTGCTACTGGCTAGGGTGGGGTAGCACCTTGTCAGTTTGACGTTCTGCTTCGTTACAATTAAGCTATAAAACGAGGCTGTCGAATGCTTCCTGCATGTTGTCCTTTACAGTCCACTGGATTGATTTTTCCAAAACAATTTTTTTTTTTTAAGTAGCTTTGCTGGAGAGTTTTTCCTTTTCACTTCTACATCAGACTGTTGCCAAGTCATCTGTCTCTTTTTTCTTCTCGTCTTTGCCGTTGCAGGACTGGCTTACACATGTTGTCTAACACGCTCTGCATGTGTTACAGATGTGTGTCAGAGGTGTGTGTGCGTACGTGCTGGAAGACAGAAGAAAAAGGAAAAAGATTGAGAAAATTCTGACTCCTACTAAAGACAGAACCAAGAGGTTGTGCCACCTTTGTAAAATGTTTCTTATGATCGCAACATTATATTTATCTACTCCTCTTGTTTTCCTATGTTCAACTGGTTTGTATTTCACGAATACCTTCTTTCAGAAGTATCTTGTGATAATGATCAGTGCAATGATAAATTGATTGATTTGGTCATTTTATTTTGATGGACCTGCAATTAAAGTATGAGAAGGAGTGGAGTCCACAAGGCATGCAAAAATGAGTCGTCTTCTTCTTTTCCCACTTTTATGTGGGGTCGATGTGCTTGATCAACATTCCCCATACAGTTCGTCCTGCACCTCCTCCACAGTCTGAACCTTTTTCTTCAGATCTTCTTTTACTTTCACCATCCACCTCTGCTTTGGCCTCCCTTGATTTTTTCCTCCTATCCTCCCATTCCCATAATTTTTTACCACATCTTCATTGTCTCTCCTCATCACGTGTCTATAGCACTTCAACCTACTTTCTACTACTTTCTTAGCTATCTTTTCCTCTTTTGTTGCACCTCCGATTGTCTCATTTCTTCTTTTTTCCTTTTTTGTAGCTCCACACACCCAACTCAACATTCTCATGTTTGCCACATCTAAATTATACAATACAATACAGTTTATTTTTGTATAGCTCAAAATCACACAAGAGGTGCTGAAATGGGCTTTAACAGGCCCTGCCTCTTGACAGCCCCCCAACCTTGACTCTCTAAGAAGACAAGGAAAAACTCCCAAAAAAAACCCAGTAGGGAAAAAAATGGAAGAAACATTGGGAAAGGCAGTTCAAAGAGAGACCCCTTTCCAGGTACAGTTGTGCTTGAAAGTTCGTGAACCCTTTAGAATTTTTTATATTTCTGCATAAATATGACCTAAAACATCATCAGATTTTCACTCAAGTCCTAAAAGTAGATAAAGAGAAACCAGTTAAACAAATGAGACAAAAATATTATACTTGGTCATTTACTTATTGAGGAAAATGATCGAATATTACATATTTGTGAGTTGCAACAGTATGTGAACCTCACGGATTAGCAGTTAGTTTGAAGGTGAAATTCAAGTCGGTGTTTTCAATCAATGGGGTGACAATCAGGTGTGAGTGGGCACCCTGTGTTATTTAAAGAACATGATCTATCAAAGTCTGCTCTTCACAACACATGTTTGTGGAAGTGTATCATGGCACGAACAAAGGAGATTTCTGAGGACCTCACAAAAAGAGTTGTTGATGCTCATCAGACTGGAAAAGGTTACAAAACCATCTCTAAAGAGTTTGGACTCCCCAATCCACAGTCAGACAGATTGTGTACAAATGGAGGAAATTCAAGACCATTGTTACACTCCCCAGGAGTGGTCCACCAACAAAGATCACTCCAAGAGCAAGGCGTGTAATAGTCGTCGAGGTCACAAAGGACCCCAGGGTAACTTCTAAGCAACTGAAGGCCTCTCTCACATTGGCTAATGTTCATGTTCATGAGTCCACCATCAGGAGAACACTGAACAACAATGGTGTGCATGGCAGGGTTGCAAGGAGAAAGCCACTGCTCTCCAAAAAAAAATTGTTGCTCGTCTGCAGTTTGCTAAAGATCACGTGGACAAACCAGAAGACTATTGGAAAAATGTTTTGTGGACAGATGAGACCAAAATAGAACTTTTTGGTTTAAATGAAAAGCGTTATGTTTGGAGAAAGGAAAACACTGCATTCCAGCATAAGAACCTTATCCCATCTGTGAAACATGGTGGTGGTAGTATCATGGTTTGGGCCAGTTTTGCTGCATCTGGGCCAGGACGGCTTGCCTTCATTGATGAAACAGTGAATTCTGAATTATATCAGAGAATTCTAAAGGAAAATGTCAAGGCATCTGTCCATGAACTGAATCTCAAGAGAAGGTGGGTCATGCAGCAAGACAACGACCCTAAGCACACAAGTCGTTCTACCAAAGAATGGTTAAAGAACAATAAAGTTAATGTTTTGGAATGGCCAAGTCAAAGTCCTGACCTTAACCCAATCAAAATGTTGTGGAAGGACCTGAAGCGAGCAGTTCATGTGAGGAAACCCACCAACATCCCAGAGTTGAAGCTGTTCTGTACGGAGGAATGGGCTCAAATTCCTCCAAGCCAGTGTGCAGGAATGATCAAAAGTTACCAGAAACGTTTAGTTACAGTTATTGGGGGGGTCACACCAGAAACTGAAAGCAAAGGTTCACATACTTTTGCCACTCACAAATATGTAATATTCGATCAATTTCCTTAATTAATAAATGACCAAGTATAATATTTTTGTTTCATTTGTTTAACTGGTTTCTCTTTATCTACTCTTAGGACTTGAGTGAAAATCTGATGATGTTTTAGGTCATATTTATGCAGAAATATAGAAAATTCTAAAGGGTTCACAAACTTTCAAGCACAACTGTAGGTTGGGCGTGCAGTGGGTGTCAAAAAGAAGGGGGTCAATACAATACAATACACAGAACAGAACAAATCCTCAATACAGTATACAAATAAAAATTTTAGAAGTATGTAGCAGAATTTACAGTAACAGTAGATGATATCACATAATATGATTGGGATTTGTTTAGAGTCCTGGAGACCTCATCCATCAAGCTGCCTCCCCCATTTGGCCATTCCATGGCTGAAACAGTGCTGGGCCAGCCAATCCGATGAAAGGACCCCTCTTTCCCACGATTCCTGCAATCCTCCATCAGGGATGACTTTACCTTAGGCAGGCAAAACAACTTGGCAGGTGGGCCGTGGCACCAAGTGCCACATTTGAGTACCAAGAAGAGAAACAGAATAGGTGAGGATTAGTAACCAATTCTAACTATCATGTTACTTATGTTTTAGTGCTAATGACTAACATCAGAGATGCAGTCTGTACAGTTAATCAGCAGCTAGTCAGGGTGTGCTAAACTGAAGTTGTGAGTAATCAGCCGGGATTTAAAAGCTGAGACCGAAGGGGCATCTCTTATAGTAGCAGTCAGACCAGTCCACAGTTTAGGGGCCCTGTAACTAAAAGTTCAACCTCCAACTGTTATTTTATTAATCCTTAGAATACTAAGCAGACCGGCATCTTGAGATCTTAATGTGCGCTCTGGTTTGTAAGTCATGATAAGTTCACACAAGTAAGCCGGACCTTGGCCATTTAGTGCTTTATATGTTAAAAGGAGGATTTTGAAATCTGCCCTAAACTTAACCAGGAGCCAGTGTAAGGAGTTAAGAACCGGAGTTATGTGTTCGTATTTTCTTGTTCTTATAATAATTCTTGCAGCAGCATTTTGATTAACTGGAGGCTGTATAAAGAACAGTTTGAACATCCAGTGAACACCGCATTGTAGTAGTCAATCCTACTAGAAATAAATGCATGAATTAATTTCTCAGAATCCTGTTTATTTAGAAAGCGCCTTAATTTCCTGACATTTTTAAGATGGAAGAAACATGATTTGGACAACTTTGCAATATGCGCTATAAATGACATGCTAGAGTCATAGATAAATCCCAGTGGAAGCATGTAAAGTGAAAACAGTAAAGGTCCCAGTACTGAGCCCTGCGGGACACCATATTGAACTTCTGTGTATAATGATGGAGTACTGTCAGCACATTTCTGTACATATTGGAATGGATTTAATAATAAGAACTAAACCAAGTGAGCACGGTGCCTGTAAGCTCAACATCATTTTCTAGCCTGTGCAGTAAAACAGAATGGTCAATGGTGTCAAATGCTGCACTTAAGTCTAACAACATAATTACAGTGGAGTTTCTTTCATCAGAGGATATCAGAATGTCGTTTACAACCTGTGTTAGTGCCGTTTCTGTACTATGACCAGTGTGGAAACCAGACTGGAATTTCTCATATAAATTGTAATGCGTAATGTGTGACTGAAGCTGATTGGCGACTACTTTTTCTAGTATTTTAGAGAGAACGGCTAAATTTGAAATAGGCCCATAATTATTTAGTATGTGTGGGTCTAGGTATAACTTTTTAAGTAATGTTTTAATGACTGACACTTTTAGTGCTTCAGGTACTGTGCCATGCAATAATGAACTGTTGATAATGGTTAGAATAGGCGCTGCAAGAACATCCATGGCACTTTTTACTAGTTTTGTTGGCACTGGATATAGGGAACAAGTAGTGGGCTTCATTTTAGAAATTTAAATTAAATTCTTCTCTTACTGTGCTCCCATTACTGCCCGTGTCTCAACCCCATACATCATTGCTGGTCTTACCACTGTCTTAAAAACCTGACCTCTGACCTTCTCCTAAATTTTTCGATCACACAATACTCCTGATGGCTTCTTCCAATTGTTCCATCCACACTGCACTCTATAGGTTGTCTATGCATTTAATTCTCCATTTTGGGCTACCACTGATCCTAGATATTTAAACTTCTATGCTCTTTCCAGTACCTTACTTCTGTATCCTGATCATCATTAAACCTCAGATTCTCTGTCTTTTTTTACCTATTTGTCTTTGACCTTCTATCTTCCAAAGCCCTTCTTCATTTTTCCAACTTCATCCTTTTTGGTGCTACACAACACAATGTCTTCACAAAATCCCTGCACTGGGGCCCAACAGTTTGAGGTGAAACCATTCAATCTCGACTTCATCAAACCATAGAATATTCCTTGTCAAAGTCTGAGAGTCCTTTAGGTGCCTTTTTGTAAACTCTAGGTGGACTTTTATATTGTCACGTCTCAGCCAGAGTTGCTCCCCAGGCTGGGCTTCAGATTCATGTTTTATTTCGCTGTTGATTATTTTTGATTCTTTTTATGTTGATTATGTGCATATTTTTTTATTTATGGTTTTGTCTGTATATATATTGTAAGGTTTCTAAACTCTTTCGGGACTCCCACCATCAGGACGACATGCCAAAGAGCATCCCGAAGCACAATCACCACATCTGTGGAAGACAGCTTATCAGTTGCCAGGGCAACCGCAGGCTCCCAGCACTGTAGCGGCTCAAAGCAAAAGCAAATCCGAGCCAATCACGTTCGCGCTATAAGTGCCTGTCGCCGATGGGTGATGCAAGGAGCATTGTAAATACAGGGAACAGGATTACTTGGCCACAACCCTGCCTGACTGCTGTGCCTGTGTATAGGAGAGCGGAAGATCCCGCTATAATAAATAACCGTGCTGTTCCTGTTAAAAGCTGAATAAAGCTGGCTTTGCTAAAGTACTGAGACTCAGCCCCATGTTTTGGAGTGCAAGACAGGGACTCACACAGGAGTCACCCAGGAGTGGGGTCCTTGCGCCGATGGATCCTCAAGAAGTATGGCAAAAGCCAGAACAAGATGATTATTAAGATTGACTTTAATTTTTATTGTGAGGATTTACTTGTTATGATGGATATTAGAACATTAGAAGAATCTGGACGAGAACAGGCCATTCAGTCCAACAAAGCTTGCCAGTGCTATCCACCTAGTTCTCAAGTCGAGTTTTGAAAGTCCTACTGTCTACCATGCTACTTGGCAGCTTAGTCCAAGTGTCTGTGGTTCTTTGTGTAAAGAAAAGCTCCCTTATGTTTGTGTGAAATTTACCCTTCACAACTTTCCAACTGTGTCTCCATGTTCTTGGTGAACTCATTTTAAAGTCACAGTCTTGGTCCACTGGACTAATTCCCTTCATGATTTTAAACACTTCAGTTATGTCACCTTTTAATCCTATTTTGCTTAAACTGTAAATGCTCAGCTCTTTTAACCCTTCCTTATAACTCATCCCCTGTAATCATGGACTCAGCCTAGTCGCTCTTCTCTGGACCATTTCTTGTGCTGCTATGTCCTTTTTGTAGCCTGGAGACCAAAACTGCCTACAGGACTCCAGATGAGGCTTCACCAGTGTGTTATAAAGCTTGAGCAGAACCTCCTGTGACTTGTACTCCAGACGTCAAGGCGCTATATAACCTAACCTTAATGGCTTCTGAACATTGTCTGGCAGTTGATAGTGTCGAATTCACTACGACTCCTAAATCCTTCTCATAAGGATTTTCCGACCACCCATTGTGTATTCAAATCTAACATTTTTACTTCCTATGTGTAATTCTTTACATTTACTGACATTAAATTTCATCTGCCACAAATCTTCCCAAGCCTGTATGCCATCCAAGTCCTTCTGTATTGATATAACGGATTGCAAATTAACTGCTAATCCACCTATCTTGGTATCATCTGCAAACTTAACCAGCTGGTTACTTATATTCCTATCTAAATCATTTACGGACTTATTTTCAATTGAATGGAGTCCACAAAAGTGGTCAAACTAGATACAGCTATAAAGGAAAATTTTTATTGAGGGATCTATTTTTGAATATAATGGATAATATGAATGGAAACTTATACATTAAGCTTACAACCTTCAGATTTCACTTTCACGATTAAAAAAACAAATTGACTGGGAGACCAGCAGAGACTGGATAAACTGACCATCTGTTTTGCTGTTAGCATTATTGTTGAAGTAAACCTCTCTTGAGAGGTTTACTTACCTTGGCAGTAACATTCATGTCTCTGGTGACTCTTCCTATGAAGTCAGTAGACGGATTGGGAGAGCATGGGGGATCATCAGGTCACTTTAAAGGGGTGTGTGGCACTCCCGATATCTGCAAAAGGACGAAGGTCCAAGTCTTTGGTGCTTCCTGTCTTGCTATATGGTTGTGAGACATGGACACTATCCAGAAACCTGAGACAAAGACTAGACATCTTTGCTACTGTGTCTCTCCGGAAAATCCTTGGGTACCGTTGGTTTAACATTGTGTTGCTCATGGAGCCCCGAATGAGGCACATTGTGAGGGAGCGTCAGTTACGGCACTATGGCCATGTGGCGTGTTTCCCCGAGGGTGATCCAGCTCGTAAGATCCTCATTGTTGGGGACCCGGGTGGCTGGACCAGGCCAAGGGGTCACCCACATAACACCTGGCTGCGGCAGATAGAGGGTCATTTCCGGAGGGTGGGATTGGACCGCGTGTCTGCCTGGGGGGTTGCAAATTGGGATCCCGAGTTCTTTCGCCATGTAGTGGGTGCAGCAACACACTGTACCAGTTCATGCTCCCCAACTTGACTTGACTGGGTTATTGTTGATAAGGGGTATTCCCAACGAAACAGGCCTAATACCTCATGAAATATTATTTTGGGATCCATAAGTAACTTTCAAAAATTACAGATGAAGTATTGCAATTGATTGAACCCACTGGCCCCTTCTGTTTTTTGAAGTTGCGCTAAAGGCTCTCCAAACTGTCTGTGCTGGTGCTTTGCACTTTTTCTTCTATCAAAAAGATAGAAATGTCTTATAAATAGTAACAAATCCTTCAACATCATTATGATTTCATAGAGTGTCCTGTGTTTGGTGAGGAGGGGCAGGGGGATCAGGCTCCTTCAAGGTTTGTTTTTGATCTGCATGTGGCTAATTATTATGCATGCATAGGTCACACACTTCCTTCTCTTATACTGATGTGGCACACGAAGATCGACCTGCACATTGGCGAAAAACCGTGAACAAACTTTCTGGTTAACGACTCATAGCATTCCATTTATCAACCTGATTTATGGTTTTAGCATATTGGTTCTGGTAATAACTTGTATTTGCTTGTATTGCCTTTTAATATTTCTCTGTCAGATGGTTTTAGTGTCTAGTATTTGATATTGTCAGGCCTCTTTAAAGCCATCTTCACAGTTGCTCACAAACCCTGTTGATGACTGGCTATTCAAAGAAGTCAGCTACAACTAAAAATGTAGGTGGACCTGCTCTATGCAGCGGTCTAGTCAAGCACCTTGGATACTCGCAATTGACACAATTAACATTTTAATATCATAACTGTTTATTACAATACATTTCAACTTCACAAGCAGAGATAACTTGTTATCCATCCATCCATTATCCAACCCGCTATATCCAAACTACAGGGTCACAGGGGTCTCCTGGAGCCAATCCCAGCCAACACAGGGCGCAATGTCAGGAAACAAATCCCGGGCAGGTCGCCAGCCCACCGCAGAACTTGTTATTCATGCTGTAAATGTTTCATTATTGTGGCCAAAAAGGTATTCATGCATGTGCGGCAGCACGTGCCAATAATAATAATATTAATATTGATTAATTAATTCTTTACATTTATATAGTGCTTTTCTCACTACCCAAAATGCTTGTAGGGAAGACCCAGGAAGGAACTCACAATCTCCTTACTGCAAAGCAGCAGCACTACTGCGCCACCGTGTCTCCATGAGATCAAAGAAAAAAGAACGCACTCAGAGTCGTACAATCACATATTTCATCAAAACAAAGCGGAAATGCCGCAAATCGTAGTCAAAAGTCAGAAAAAATGTGTAGGTCTTTTAAAGGCAAAAAATTCAAAGTCGTGTGTCATGATTGAACCCAGTGGCCCCTTCTATTTTTCGAAGTTGGGCTAAAGGCTCTCCAAACTGTCTGTGTTGATGCTTTGCACTTTTTGCTCTATGAAAAAAATAGAAACGTCTTGTAAATAGTAATAAAACTTTTGTATTATTATTTCATAGAGTATCCTGTGTTTGATGGGGTGGCACTCGAAGATCGACCTGCACATTGGTGAAAAACCATTAGCAAACTTTCTGGTTAACGACTCATAGCATTCCATTTATCAACCTGATTTATGGTTTTAGCATATTGGTTCTGGTAATAACTTGTATTGTCTTTTAATATTTCTCTGTCAGATGGTTTTACTGTTTAGTATTTGATATTGTCAGGCCTCTTTAAAGCCATCTTCACAGTTGCTCACAAACCCTGTTGATGACTGGCAATTCAAAGAAGTCAGCTACAACTAAAAATGTAGGTGGACCTGCTCTATGCAGCAGTCTAGCCAAGCACTTTGGATACTCGCAATTGGCACAATTAACATTTTAAAACCATAACTGTTTATTATAATACATTACAACTTCACAAGCAGAGATAACTCGTTATTCATGCTGTATATGTTTCATTATTGTGGCCAAAAATGTGACCTGAGCTGTGTGGCAGCAGTGCCAACCACTGCACCACCATGCCTCCATGAGATCAAAGAAGAAAGAATACGGTCAGAGACGTGCAAACATATATTTCATCAAAAGAAAGCGGAAAATGTCAAAATCTTAGTCAAAAGTCAGAAAAAATATGTGGGTCTTTTAAAGACAGAAAGAACAAAGTGGGCTGTCATGACTGAAGCCGCTGGCTCGTTCTGTTTTTTGAAGTCATGCTGAAGGCTCTCTAAACTGTTTGTGCTGATGCTTTGCATTTTTTATTCTATCAAAAAGATTAAAACGTCTTGTAAATAATAATAAGCCCATCCATTATCCAACCCGCTATATCCTAATTACAGGGTCATAGGGGGTCTGCTGAAGCCAATCCCAGGGCACAAGGCAGGAAACAAACCCCTGGACAGGGTGCCAGCCCACCACAGGGTGCACACACACACATACTAGGGACAATTTAGGATCGCCAATGCACCTAACGCGCATGGCTTTGGACTGTGGGAGGAAACCGGAGCACCCGGAGGAAACCCACGCAGACACGGAGAGAACATGCAAACTCCACACAGGGAGGACCTGGGAAGCGAACCCGGGCCTCCTAACTGCGAGGCAGCAGCGCTACCCACTGCGCCACTGTGCTGCCCCTAATGATAAACCTTTTGTTATTATTATTATTATTATTATTATTATTATTATTATTATTATTATT
>JANRMT010062789.1:13839781-13861182 GCA_026402145.1 Polypterus bichir lapradei
TTTTTTTTTTACACTGTCTTCCTTTAGCGGGACATTGACTTTTTCCACCGTGTGCTTTGTTTCCGCAGTAGCTGCACTTATGAATATGCTTGTATGTATCAGACGCTTCATATTTTTTTGCTGCCTTCTCAATTGTGTAATTCGGTTTTTGTTCAGCACTCTTTGGAACTGTTGCTTTTTGTCTGTGCACTGCGTCAGTTCACATGAGCCGCTTGGTGTTCATGCATCAAAGGTTCCCAGCTGTGCTGGTGCCATCTCGTGCGATGTCCACAGCTGTATTTAATGTTAAGCAAGACCCGGCACTTAAAAGTTTCTCTCGCAGTTTCTAAATTACAAACGCCAGCGGCAGCCTGTCTATGAACTTAATTTAAACTTTAGGTTTACACCGTGCTTTGTTTCCGAAGTAGCAGCACTCATGAATATGGTTGTATATGTCAGTCGCTCGCTTCTTATTGTTTCACTGCCTTCTCAATTATATAATGCATGTTTTCTTCAGCGCTTTTTGGAGGTCTTCCTGGTTTTCTACACACTGCGTTGATAGTCAGTTCACGTGATTACGTGGGAGGCGTGATGATGTCACACGAAACTCCGCCCCCCACGGCCATCCAGCTCAACTCCATTACAGTAAATGGAGAAAAATAGCTTCCAGTTATAAGACCATTACGCGTAGAATTTCGAAATGAAACCTGCCCAACTTTTGTAAGTAAGCTGTAAAGGAATGAGCCTGCCAAATTTCAGCCTTCTACCTACACGGGAAGTTGGAGAATTAGTGATGAGTCAGTGAGTGAGTGAGTGAGTCAGTCAGTCAGTCAGTCAGTGAGTCAGTCAGTCAGTGAGGGCTTTGCCTTTTATTAGTATAGATTAAAAAAGAACAAATTGGTATTAGTGGGCTCCTTTCAAAAAAACGTTAGGGTGGTGCGATTAAAACTGTTATGAAAACTCAGGTCGCAAATACTTAAAGGTTGAGAAATGCTGTCCTGACTGATGGCAGCCCATTCCTGCATAATCAATGCTTGGAGTTTATCAGAATTGGTGGGTTTTTGTTTGTCCACCTGCCTCTTGAGGATTGACCACAAGTTCTCATTGGAGAGTTTCCTGGCCATGGACCCCAAAATTTCGATGTTTTGTTCTCCCAGCCACTTAGTTATCACTTTTTCCTTATGGCTCGGTGCTCCATCATGCTGGATTGTTCATTGTGGGTCACCAAACTGTTCTTGGATGGTTGCGAGAAGTTTCTTTCGGTGGATGTTTTGGTCCCATTCTTTATTCATGGCTGTGTTCTTAGGCCAAATTGTGAGTGAGCCCACTGCCTTGGCTGAGAATCAACCCCATGTGACATGAATGGTCTCATGCTCCCGCAGATAAGTTGGGACTTGATTTTATTGTATAATTTCCGGTAATTTTTAATGCTGGTCATATAAGTCGAATACAGAAAACTCATGCTATTGGTCCAAGAGATTACGATATGCTAACGCCCACCTGAGAGAGTACCTATGGAGCACACTGCCTTTTTTTCTTTGTATTGTGCCTATGTGACCACATGGTAATACCCGAACTATTCTGAAGAGATGTTTGCACTGATTTGTAGTTTTTGTATCTCACACCCTCACACACTTTTATCGTAAGAGCATACCTTATCTACGATAGAGCATTCAATCAGAAGTAAATATGAAGCTGGTTTTAAATTAAACGTCGTTGAAGTAGCGAAAGAAATTGGTAACTGCGCTGCTGCAACAAAATTCGATATATCTGAGAAACTGGTGCGCAATTGGAGGAAGCAAAAAGATGTAAAAAAAAAAACTTTAAGTGTTGCATTTTTGAACGGGCATGTAAGTCGGGGTCTGATTTTATGATTGATTTTTCAGGTTTCAAGACTCAACTTGAGTATACAGTGGAACCTCTAGATACGAACACCTCTGTATACAAGAAATTCAAGATACGAGGAAAGTATGAGCGAAAAATTCGGATCTAAATACGAGCAATGGCTTTCGTAACGAGCCACGAGCCAGGCTGTGGGTATGCATGACACGTTTCCCGGTCCGCCTTGACTTGGGGATTCACCCAAGCTGACGCTGCCAGCCCATCAGCTCACTCAGTGTTCCTTGTTCTCCCGTAGTGTGAGGATCTACGCGTTTGTGCGCTTGTGATTTCATTGTTTCGCTGTAGCAGTTCGGCGTATAAGCGTATCCAAAAATATCACGGACATGCAGACGGAGAATAGGAGACGATTGCCCTGAAGAGGAGAGAGAGTGAGAGAGAGGCGAGCGAGATAAGGAGAGAGAGAGAGAGATGCGTGCTTGAGCGAGAGAGATAAGGAGAGAGAGACGCGCACGAGAGAGAAGAACCATCAGCTCAGTTATGATCACATGATGCTCAGCAGACAAAGTGTATCCATAATACTTGTATTGCAAGATATCGCACGTTTTATCAAGTCAAAATTAATTAAAAAATGTAGCTTTTCTTGCAAAACACTCATAAACCAAGTTACTCGCAAACCAAGGTTGCACTTGTATATATTATTTATTAGTGTTATTTGTTAGGAAAATTGATTTTTATCTTGATATTTTTGGGGGTGTGGAACGGATTAACTGGATTTCTATTATTTTCAATAATGGAAGTTTGTTCTAGATACGAGAAATTCGCTATACAAGCTCAGTGCTGGAACGAATTAAACTCCTATCTAGAGATTCCACTGTATATGGTATGATAGGCAGGAGGGGCTCACCTCAGGGCGCTGCACTAGGGCTTTCATTAAGCTAGCTATGCCACTGGACTTAGATATGTCCCATTCTGTGGATCAGCATTGAGATATTTCTACACCTTGTTTGGAGTGCACTTATAGTCAATTCAGTTCATTGGACTGATTATGAAAAGAACATAACTGTCTGTTGATTAACCAAGCCATGAGGTGGAAGGAATTCCCTGCAGAGCTAAGGGACAGGATTGTTGTGATTGTGCCTACAAAAAAATCCTGCAGCATTGAAGGTTCCAAAACCCACAGTGCCCTTCATAGTTCTTAAATGGAAGAAATCTGGAAGAACCATGACTTTTCCAAGAGCTGACCAATTGGTCAAACTGAGCCATTGAGGGAGAAAGGCCATAGTAAGAGAAGTGGCCCAATGGTCCCTCTGCTTGAGATCCACAGAACCTTTGTGGAGATGGGAGAATCTTCCAGAAGGACTATGGTAGAGTGGCCAGATGACAAATGAAAGTCCAATTGGAGTTTGTAGAAAGGCATCTAAAAGACTCTTGGACTGTGACAAACAAGATTCTCACGTCTGATGAAACCAAGATTGAACTTTTGGCCTCAGTTCTGAGTTTCACGTTTGGAGGAAAACAGGGAACTGCCCATTACCTGCAGAATACCATCCCATCGATGATGCATGATGGTGGCAGCATTATACTGTGGGGTTATGTTTCAGCAGCAGGGACTGGGAGAACAGGCAGGGTTGAGGGAAAGCTGAATGGGGCAAAGTACACAAATATCCTTATTGAAAACCTGCTCCAGACCTCAGATGAGCTGAAGGTTCACCTTCCTAAAGGATAAAGCAAAGATGACATAGGAGTGGCTTAGGAACAACTCTGGGAATGCCCTTGAGTGGCCCAGCCAAAGCTCAGACTTCAACCTAGTCAAACATCTCTGGAGAGACCTGAAGACAGCTGTCCACTGAGGTTCTCCATCCAATCCAATAGAGCTTGAGAGGATCTGCTTGTCAAGTGAAACTGCAGACAACTTCAGGCTGGAACCTCTGCAGAATGGGCTTCGAAGAAGTACTGAGTAAAGTTTCTGAATAATTTTGTAAATATGATATTTTTTTATCTTTAAATACTGTGAAGGGCGTCACCAGGGTATCTTACCTGGGCAGAATTCCCAAAGCGTGAAAGGACAGGGGGAGACAACTTGTACATGGCTTTGCCTCCCCCAGGGCATTACATGGCAGCCCCCATGGGTTGTGACATCAACACAGATTCCCACAGGGCATCATGGGACTTGGAGTTTGTGGGCTCGGCCCTGTTGGGTTCTGTCGGTGCTGCCACAGGGTGCTGTGGAGACCGGGGAGCCCTACTTCGTGTGGCTCAGGCCTTACCCAGAAGTGCTCCCGGGCCAAGCCTTGGGGACACCAGAAGTACTTCCAGGAATAATATAAAAGGTACTGCCTGCCATAGCTCGAGAGTTGGGGGGATGGAGATAAAGCTTGCAGAGAGAATCAGAGGAGGCAGTGACCCAGAGACAAGGAGAGAAGACAGAGTGTTACTAGCTGTATGCTTGTGCTCATTTCTGTGTTTATGGTTGTAGCATGGGAAACACCTACAGAGAAGAGTTTCCCACAAGTGGGGTATGCCAGTTTATGTAAATGAAGGCCATCTGTAAAACATAAAGAAGGAAAACTCAATGAATCTCAAAGTAGATGTGTTTAGCAGGTGCTTGCAGGCACTTTGGCCTTGAGCGTACTCAATGTGATGCAACTGATCCAGTTAGAAAAATATTTAATATGCCACCCTCTCTTCAACTTATCTGCAAATGATGGACATCTGTAGGAGCGAAAGGAGCAAAGTTTGGAGAATCTCAAAGAAGACACGTTTAACATGTGCTTGCCAGGAGTTGTGGTCGTGAGTGATTTCCGCACTACTGATCAAGTAAGAAAGCTATTTAACACGTGTATATTGATGTGCGGACTACAATTCCCATCAGCCAGCGCTCACAAAGTTTTATGTTTCTTCTGAACCAATGTGGGATAACAATTACATTAGAATTGTGTTTCTCAAGTTTTATGGCCTTGAGACCCAGTTTTACCCTTTTACATTCCTTGACAACTCAAAGCATTTGGTAAAAGGGAAAGTTTTCCCTCTTGTAAACTGAGCATGATTAGCAATTTGGCTCCCCTTGGTGAGACGAATGTATTTGGAAACGGGGAAAAGTACCGTGCAGCACTCTCAATTACTTCAGAGCACCGGGGTTGTGTCACATGTAACAATAATTTTGAGATAAACTGATTACACTATATTTTTGGTTTAATCGGTGCATAGTCTTGCTGTCATGTACAAGGAGTCCCAAAGCAGATTAAGTCTTTATAGGTTCCAAAAATAATTAATAAATGCCAAATGGAGGGGGATGTCACTGTTAAAAACTGGCTAGCAATAAGGGCAAGCACCAAATTATTATAACATAAAAAAGTTTATTCTCAAATTCCTCTTCAATAATAATGAAGCTCCATAGAGCACAAGAAGCAAAGCAGTTTTAAACCAGTAATCCAGAAACGCAGTCAAACACCGAGCATGAACGTCCAAAGGCACAAGCACAGCACAAAACATAATTAAATTCACCAACATGTGAAATGAACCACAAGGAACTGTGGGAGAACTGCCAGATTTATAGGACAGGGGGCAGTGATTGGCAGGTGGCCCCGCCTCTTGGGGAACCACCCACAAAACAAACAGAAAACAGTAAAGGCAACTGATATACATGGACAAAACCAAAAATAAAGAAAGATGTACATAATCAACATAAATAAAAGCTTGAAGAATGAACAAAAGAGACAAACAACATGAATCTGAAACCCAGTCAGGAGAGGAACAGTGGCTGAATCATGACAATTGCATTTTTGAAAAAGCCAACCATTGTTGTCCACCTGCATATCATTATTAAGTTCACAATAACATTTAACAATCAGGGTTAAAGCGCTTTGTGATGTCAAGGCAAATAGAAAATATAAAAAGCAAACAACAAACACACCTCACATTAACATAAGGAGCCAGGTCACGATTGAAGAGAATGAGGTGCAAAATTTTCTATAGTTGATGGAGATGCTGTTTCTCAGGATGTGATAATAGGAGAACAGCTTTTGAGTGAGTAAAAATAATTAGTAATTTTTCTTTCTTTTATTTTTTGGTAGATAATTTATTCAAACCTACTGTTTACTGAGGCAGTACTAATTTTAGGCTCTGATGCTAATGCAGAGTTGAGAGTTTTAACCGTTTTTAGCTTTAACTGAATCAACTTTAACTCTTTTAGGACTAATTATTTTTTCTTCTTCTTTTGTCCCAGGGATGAATATTTTTTCCAAAAATACTCTTTTTTTCTAAAAGGCACACAAAGCAATGGTTACACACATAAATCAACATAAAATACTTATTTATGACACATGTCACTCTGTTTTATGTTCCATGAGCCACTACAGTATGTCAATTCACAGACTTATTCCATAAGAGTCGTTCATAAGCTGAAAGGCACGTTCTGGAAAAACACAGCTTGATATAGTCAAGTGGCCGGTAATCCATAGCGTCCACCAGCACGCCATGTTGTTTGATGAAGTCCAGTTGCCAGCCTGCCTCCCACAGATCTACGTCTGCTAGTCCTCCCAGGGTGAACTTTGCCGCAGGTTTGTCAGCTGCACGATCAGCTTGGGACTGATCAGCTGATGCAGGTACCTGACTTTCATTTTCGATCTCCAGATCACTTGCATCAAAATCGGACTCTGATAAGTCAGAGTCTGATTCAGGAATAATACGCAATAAATAAATAAAATTGCTTTTCTCTTTGCTCTCTCGCCCGATGTTGATGCCATTCTAGACTCTTTACCTATAACATAACGGCAAGTTTTATCAACCTGCGGTGGGCTGGCGTCCTGCCCGGGGTTTTTTTCCTGCCTTGCGCCCTGTGTTGGCTGAGATTGGCTCCAGCAGACCCTCGTGACCCTGTAGTTGGGATATAGCGGGTTGGATAATGGATGGATGGAAGTTTTATCAACGTTTATAGCTTTTGTTTTTTTTACACCCTCTGCCCCTGGATGCTGACTTTAGTCCCTTTATGTTGACAAAAGTCAACATCCGCCCTAAAAGAGTTAAATCAAATTTGTAACATTACCCAAAACTGCTTAAGAACATTAGACCAATCTGAACGAGAATAGGCCATTCCACCCAACAAAGCTCGCCAGTCCTATCCACCTTAATTCTTCCAACATAACATCAAATTGAGTTTTGAAGGTCCCCTTATATCCTCCTGTCTACCACACTACTTGAGTGCTTATTTTGTGTCTGGGGTTCTTTGTGTGAAGAAAGATTTCCGAATGTTTGTGAAAAATTTACCCTTAACAAGTTTCCAACTGTGTCCCCATTTTCTTGATGAACTCATTTTAAAGTCACAGCCACTGGACTAATTCCCTTTACAGATTTAAACACATCAATCGTGTCTCCTCTTAATCTCCTTTTGCTAGAACTCTAAAGGCTCAGCTCTTTTCATCTTTCCTCATACCTCATCCCCTGTAGCCCCATAATCAGCCCTGTTGCTCTTCTCTGGACCTTTCCTAGTTCTGCTATGTCATTTTTGTAGCCTGGAGACCAAAACTGCATGCAGTACTCCAATAGAGGCATAACCACCAAATGAGCAGAACCTCCTGTGACTTGTACTGCACACATCAAGGCGCTATATAACCTGACATTCTATTAGCCTTCTTAATGGCTTCTGAACACTGTCTGGTAGTTGATAGTGTTGAGTCCACTACGACTCTTAAATTCCTGTCATAAGGCAAAGGCAGCAACAGTCCTGTGTTCCTTAAACCTCTTTGTAATATTTGCAGTTGTTGCCACAGGAACATCAAGCTGCTTGATGATGGTCTTCTAGCCTTTTCCCTTAACAGGCTTGTCTATCATTTTCTTTCTGATCTCTTCACACAACTCTGTCCTTTACTTTCTCTAGTCCATGTTGACTGTGGGACACCCAATGACACTAAACAGCAGAGTGGCAACTTTTCTCCATTTAAAATGATCGGAATTATTGATTACACAATTGGAGATGTGTGTGATACAAATTCAAGAAAACAGCCATCCATCCATCCTCTTCCGCTTATCCGAGGTCGGGTCACGGGGGCAGCAGCTTGAGCAGAGATGCCCAGACTTCCCTCTCCCCAGCCACTTCTTCTAGCTCTTCCAGGGGAATCCCGAGGCATTCCCAGGCCAGCTGGGAGACATAGCCCCTCCAGCGTGTCCTGGGTCTTCCCCAGGGCCTCCTCCCGGTTGGACGTGCCCAGAACACCTCACCAGGGAGGCGTCCAGGAGGCATCCTGATCAGATGCCCGAGCCACCTCATCTGACTCCTCTCGATGCGGAGAAGCAGCGGCTCTACTCTGAGCCCCTCCCGGATGACTGAGGTTCTCACCCACTCTTTAAAGGAAAGCCCAGACACACTGCGGAGGAAACTCATTTCAGCCGCTTGTATTCGCGATCTCGTTCTTTCGGTCACTACCCATAGCTCATGACCATAGGTGAGGGTAGGAGCGTAGATCGACTGGTAAATTGGGAGCTTTGCCTTACGGCTCTGCTCCTTTTTTTACCACGACAGACCGATGCAGAGCCCGCATCACCGTCAAGAAAACAGCAAGTTTGAAAAATCCCTCAAATCCAGTTATTTAGGATCCTTTCTAGGGATCCCAACAAATATGACTAGGCCATTTTAGAAGCTCTCTGTAGAATAAGCAACACTTGATCTTCCGTCACACTTGCTTTGCATTACTCGATGACATCTCAAAGGTATGCAGGTCTACAGAGGACAATAGCTTTTCACGTCATCACTTATCAGGAAGCATGCAGCACTTTAGCAATGAGCTGTAAGGGGGCCGACACATTTGTTCATTCCTGTGGTGATAAACTCACACCAGGAACTCTAATTTGGACAAACCGCGTATGGAATACTGATCGTAAGGCTCAAGCAGATATCTGTGTTTGTAACTGTTTTACCGCTTTCATTTTTGTTCTACATTTCAGCATACAAGCACATGTGCCATTTCCTCCATCTGTAAACTCACAAACTGATGCATTGTTGGTATTTATTTATGGTCGCCAGGATTTAACACATAGCCAACTGTACATTACTTGCTGTAATGCAACCTTGAGAGCAAATGTTAATGTTAAATGCCTTGATACATAAATGCTAGGATGACTAATTCTAAATGATTATGGAGTGTTTACACAATTTTTTTTTTTTGATTTTGATATTCTTTTTTAATCCATGAGGGAAAATTCTCTTTTCACATGACCTTTATTGGGGTCAGAGCACAGGTTCAGCCATTGTATAGCATCCCTGGAGCAATTTGCAGGTTATGAGCCTTGCTCAATTTCTACTTAGTGTAGGTGCCCCAAAGGACAGATAGGAATCCCGGCCAGGATGGAAGAGAATTCCTTACCTGGCCAGGATGCCATAATGGAAGATGGGGGCAATACCCGGACAGGATACCTTATTATTGCTGCCCTGATCGGGATGCCCAAAGACTGCAGAAACCAGTAGGGGAGCAGTTCATCCCCCACCATTGTAGCTGGCGGTGTTCTTCATATAGAGTCCCAGTCTGGACACCCACAGGGCTGCATGGGAGTTGGAGTCTGGAAGTACAGCTTTTTAGGGATCCCTAGGAGACAATAGAGGGAGCTGCTGGGGAAGGACCTCCTTGGTTTGCGTATAACCTGGAAGTACTTAACAACAGGCCATGTCATGTCACCAGACGTATTCCTGGATTTACTTTAAAAGGAGCCCACTACTATGGCTCGGGGAGTCAGAGTCGGGAGTCAGTGGGCAAAACTCAAAGGAGGTGGAGAAGGAGGAAGAATTGCTTTGATTTATCATTTATTGTATTATTGTGGCTTGTGATTGGGAGAGGATTGAGAAAGTGCCTGGGAGAAAAATAAAAAATCATTTATTTTATTCTATTTACGTGTGGTGTATTGCTCGACCTGTGGTTTGGGGCTCTCTGTTGCCCTCGTGTGGTCACAGTAGCGTAGTCGGCAGGATTTTCCAGCTATCTACTTGGCAGAAAACCTGTGCTTTTTGAAATTCATGACCAAAACCCAGGCTGGTTAACACATACTAGAGGCACATACATTAAATATGTTATTTAATTCAATAAGGAGTTATGTAACCATAAAAGTAAATATACAAAAAAGCATTGAAGCATTCAAATTACATTTATATGTAGATTTTCAAAGTGTACAAGCTATTTATCCATTTTCTCATCCTTCTTTTTGCACTTATGGCCATTAGCGCTACACACCTTTTCAGTGTTACAGCCTCCTTTCCAAAGACAGCAGGATGTGCTGTCATGGCTAGTTATTTTATTATTATATATTCCTTTATGTGAGAGTTTTACTGCATATGTTTGTAAGTAAGTATGCCTCTTCTGTATCAAAAAGTTACTACATATATCAATTGTGGTCTCTAGGGGGTGCTATTGAACCAAACTCAAATGTTACCTGTGAGGTAAAAAAGAAAAAAGAAAAATCGATTCCTTTTCAAAATAATTTTACTGGGTAGGTTAGCTCATACAGTGCTTTTTGCACATTTTGTTATGTTGCAACCTTATGCTAAACTTATTTAAATTCATTGTTTCCCCTTATCAAGTGGCACTCAATATCCCTGAATAAAAAGGCTGAAAAAGGCATTAAAACATTTTTGCAAGTGTATTAAGAATAAAAAGCTGAAACATCCCACTGGCACAAGTATTCAGACCCCACACTATTACATTTTAAATTTGCATCTGGTGCATCCCATTCTATGTATTGTCCTTGAGATGTTTCTACACCTTGTTTGAAGCTTACTTTTGGCTCAATTCAATTGATTGGAAATGATTATAAGGACACAGGTATACCTGGGTATAGAAGGTCCCCCAAATCACACTGCATTTCAGGATAAAACCAAGCCATGAAATTCAAAGAACTCTCTGTAGACCCCCACGAGGCATAAATCAGGTCAAGGGGATAAAACCATTTCTAAAGCTTTGAGTGTTCCCAGGAGCACAGTGGCCTCAAAACTTGTGAAGTGAAAGAAGAGCTCTTCCAAGAGATGGCCCTCTGGCAAAACCAAGTAAGTAGATGATCAACAACCAAATGGATAAATTGGCCATTTTTACAATACAATACATCCATCCATCCATCCATCCATCCTCTTCCGCTTATCCGAGGTCGGGTCGCGGGGGTAGCAGCTTAAGGAGAGAAGCCCAGACATCCCTCTCCCCGGCCACTTCTTCCAGCTCTTCCGGGAGAATCCCAAGGCGTTCCCAGGCCAGCCGGGAGACATAGTCCCTCCAGCGTGTCCTGGGTCTTCCTCGGGGCCTCCTCCCGGTTGGACGTGCCCGGAACACCTCACTAGGGAGGCGTCCTGGAGGCATCCTGATCAGATGCCCGAGCCACCTCATCTGACTCCTCTCGATGCGGAGGAGCAGCGGCTCTACTCTGAGTCCCTCCTGGATGACTGAGCTCCTCACCCTATCTTTAAGGGAAAGCCCAGACACCCTGCGGAGGAAACTCATTTCAGCCGCTTGTATTCGCGATCTCGTTCTTTCGGTCACTACCCATAGCTCATGACCATAGGTGAGGGTAGGAACGTAGATCGACTGGTAAATTGAGAGCTTTGCCTTACGGCTCAGCTCTTTTTTCACCACGACAGACCGATGCAGAGCCCGCATCACTGCGGATGCCGCACCGATCCGCCTGTCGATCTCACGATCCATTCTTCCCTCACTCGTGAACAAGACCCCGAGATACTTAAACTCCTCCACTTGGGGCAGGATCTCGCCCCCTACCCTGAGAGGGCACTCCACCCTTTTCCGGCTGAGGACCATGGTCTCGGATTTGGAGGTGCTGATTCTCATCCCAGCCGCTTCACACTCAGCTGCGAACCGCTCCAGAGAGAGCTGAAGATCACGGCCTGATGAAGCAAACAGGACAACATCATCTGCAAAAAGCAGTGACCCAATCCTGAGTCCACCAAACAATACAATACAATGCAATTTATTTTTGTCTAGCCCAAAAATCGCACAAGAAGTGCCGCAATGGGCTTTAGAAGGCCCTGCCTTTTGACAGCCCCCCAGCCTTGACTCTCTAAGAAGACAACGGAAAAACTCCCAAAAAAAAACCCTAGCAGGGAAAAAAATGGAAGAAATCGCAGGAAAGGCAGTTCAAAGAGAGACCCCTTTCCAGTTCGGTGTGGGGTGCAGTGGGTGTCAAAAAAAGGGGGTAAATACAAGACACAGAACAGAACACAAGTAATCCTCAATATGAAATAATAGTGCACTAGAAATATTACCAGTACAGAGCAGAATTTAACAGTAGATGATATCCCATAATATGATTTGGATTTGTTTAGAGTCCTGGAGACCTCAGCCATCAAGCTGCCTCCCCATTTGGCCATTCCATAACTGAGTCAGCGCTAGGCCAGCCAATATATATATATATTAGCTGTCCCCTGCAGCTGTGCCCATATAGTAGTGAAACAGGACAAACCTTTAAAATCAATAGACATTGGCACTGTATCTGATCATGATCAGGTCTCACAGGAGAACGTCCCCCGTGTGGGGAAAAAAGCAGGTGGCCGTAATATCTCTGCCAATCAGTAGCTACCCTCTAAAACACACGTAGCTTTATTCTTCCTCTCTCAAAAATGTCAATCGTTACTCTTTAACAATCTGTAGATGATAATGTTTAACAAATAGGTAGGTATGCCCCAACACCTGGCGAGAGGTAGACCAAGTCAAACAGAGGCTGGCACGTGAGTGAGGAGGGTTCCGCCTGGCTCTCCCTCCCCTTGGCCCGCAGCTTTTTTTTTGGAATTTGCGCAAATAAATCGGTACCCCAAGCGAACTATGATTCTTAGCGTGAAGAGAAAGGTCACGAAATCAGCCGGAATGTTCAAGCAAATTATAGAAAAAAACCCTATCTAAATCTGTTAAGTAGTTCTCTCGTGAAAAACAGACAGACATACAGACAGACGTTGGATTTTATATATATATATATATATATATAGAGAGAGAGAGAGAGAGAGAGAGAGAGAGAGAGAGAAAAGTATTGCCAAAATATTGGGACCCCTTCCAAATCATTGAATTCAGGTGTTCCAATCACTTCCATGGCCACAGGTGTATAAAATCAAGCACCCTGGCATGCAGACTGCTGGCTTCTACAAACATTTGTGAAAGAATGGGTTGCTCTCAGAGCTCAGTGAATTCAAGCGTGGCATTGTAATAAGATGCCATCTCTGCAATAAGTCGATTTGTGAAATTTCCTCGCTACTAAATATTCCACAGTCAACTGTTAGTGGTATTATAACAAAGTGGAAGCAATTGGGAACAACAGCAATTCAGCCACAAAGTCGTAGGCCACATCAAATCACAGAGCGGGGACAGCACATGCTGAGGTGTGCAGAAGTCACCAACTTTCTGCAGAGTCAATAGCTACAGACCTCCAAAAGCTCAAGAACAGTGCAGCATAGAGAGCATCATGGACTGGGTCTCCATGGCCGAGCAGCTCCAGCCAAGCCTTATATCATCAAGTGCAATGCAAAGCGTGAGATGTAGTGGTGTAAAGCCCACCACCATTGGACTCTAGAGAGTGGAGACGTGTCCTCTGGAGTGACAAATCATGTAATCCGATGGCCGAGTCTGGGTTTGGCGGTTTCCAGGAGAGCAGTACCCACCTGACTGCATTGTGCCAAGTGTAAAGTTTGATGAAGGGGGACATTATGGTGTGGGGTTGTTTTTCAGGAGTTGGGCTTGGCCCCTTAGTTCCAGATAAAGGAACTCTTAATGCTTCAGCATACAAAGCAATTTTGGACAATTTCATGCTCCCAGCTTGGGAATGGCCCCTTCATGTTCCAACATGACTGTGCACCAGTGCATAAAGGAAGGTCTATAAAGAAATGGATGAGCGAGTTTGATGTGGAGGAACTTGACATGGCCTGCACAAAGCCCTGACCTCAACCTGATAGAACACCTTTGGGATGAATTAGAGTGGAGACTATGAGCGAGCCAGGTCTTCTCGTCCAACATCAGTGCCTGACCTCACAAATGCTCTCCTGGTCAAATATTCCCATAACCACACTCCTAGACCTTGTGGAAAGCCTGCCTAGAAGAGTTGAAGCTGTTAGAACTGCAAAGGGTGGGCCAGCTCCATATTATAGCCTATTTATTAAGAATGGGATGTCATTAAAGTTCATACTAACAACTGGGAGCCCGATCGAAAAATTCTACGTTTTTGAAATCCATACTTTCTCTGCAAAGAATTATTTGTTTTTTTTTTAAGTCCTTGAAATGATTTTGTTATCATGGCCCTGATTTATGCCTGAAATAGACCTTTTTGGCCAATGCAATGAAGAGCTTCCTGTTTAAACGGGGTTGCGAGACATGAACTCAGTTCTTCGGTGCACCTCATTTGAAATTTTCAAAACAAACCGTATTTTACGACTCTAATCAAAGTCGGAGTAATAATTATGTTGAAGTAGTCATTTTAGATCTGATATCAGCTAAAATTTAAACAATGACCGTTGTTAATACCCAGCTGTCATTACTTAGATTGCCAATAGATGTCAGAAGGATGGATGCCAAAACCGAACTCAATAGATCAATAGATTTCGATGTACCAAGCAAATGGCGATATGTTCTAAATTACTTACGGTTCCGGAGATGTTGAAGGGTTTAAGTCAGTCGACGATGTTAGTCCTGGAAAGTACGCCCCACCAAACCAACGTTCCAAAAACCAACCGAACTTACTGTTATCTGCTCGAACCAACACCGATTTACTTTACTCAGCCATCCAGAGGTATCACTGAAGCATTCGAACATTCTTAGCCAATCATGCAATACTGCATCTGCGTTTGCCACGTTATGTTCTAACTACAGAGGCAGAGTCCCATTGCATGGTTCTAACTTGTATTGAGTTGAAGTATTGACGCGAACACCATACATACGGGGTATTGACGCAAACACCATACATATGGATAGTATCAAATTATATAAAACGATATATTGTGGTGGCACGGTGGCGCAGTGGTAGTGCTGCTGCCTCGCAGTTAGGAGACCTGGGTTCACTTCCCAGGTCCTACCTGTGTGGAGTTTGCATGTTCTCCCCATGTCTGCGTGGGTTTCCTCCGGGTGCTCCAGTTTCCTCCCACAGTCCAAAGACATGCAGGTTAGGTAGATTGATTCTAAATTGGCCCTAGTGTTTGCTTGGTGTGTGGGTGTGTCCTGCGGTGGGTTGGCACCCTGCCCAGGATTGGTTCCTGCCCTGTGTTGGCTGGGATTGGCTCCAGCAGACCCCCGTGACCCTGTGTTCGGATTCAGCGGGTTGGAAAATGGATGGATATATTGTGGAGCCTGGCCCGGACACAGACAGGCAGACGTCGTTTTAACAACCAACACACGTTTATTTTACAACTATTATATACAATAAGTGCACACAACCCCCAAACTCCCCCAAAAGTCCAGGGGCCTCATGTATAAACGGTGCGTACGCATAGAAATGTTGTGTAAGAACGTTTCCACGTTCAAATCGCGATGTATAAAACCTAAACTTGCCGTAAAGCCATGCACATTTCCACAGTACCTCATACCTTGTTGTACGCAAGTTCTCCGCTCGGTTTTGCAGACTGGCGGCACCTAGCATCAAAGCAGTGCTACTGTTTTTGTGTGGTTATCCTTTCTTTTCCTGACGTGGCTTTATAAATACACTGAAATTAACCGCATATTGTTTATTAGTTTAATGCATCTGATTGTGATTAACCTGTAACAATATAATGATCCACGGAATGGTCAAACTATTCTAAATACCATAGCTGCTTTAGCGTTGTTACTCTCACTGCACTTTCTTTTTCTTCTTTCAGCTGCTCCAGTTAGGAGTTACCACAGCGGATCATCTTTTTCCATATTACTCTCACTGCACCAGTTGGAGAAGCTGATCGGAATAAGAATTTTCGGTATACAGCATCAAGCACACGCTGCCTCAGCCATGCTTCCTATTTGAACTGCTTCTCATATGACAAACGCTTCAAACCTTTCCTGTACGGATCTCACGGTTCAGAAAAAGTTTCATCCCAAGAACTCTAAACACACTCAATCAGTCCATCAACTGCTCCTTGTAGAACTGTTGGCACTTATAAGTACAAGTACCTCACTGTAAACTTGCACTACAGTTATAATATTGCACAACCTGAGCCACTTTATAAAGAGTGTATTTACTTATGATGACGATATCATTTTTAAGATGAAATGCAGCAAAATATGTTTATTATATTATATAAATAAAACTTTAACTTCATTTAAATAATCTATATTGTTAATAATTAAAGGACACGGTGTCACTACGCTAGCAAGGATCTGTCGCTCTGCTCACGGATTGTTCCTGCCTCGCACTGTATGCTTCACTGGGTCTGGCGTGAAGGATAGAATAATTAAACATGTACTAGGAAGATATTTCAATGTTCCTTAAAAGTTTTGAAGAATCGACGTTATAAGCTTACAGATGGCTTAACGTCCATTACGGAGCTGATTGTGTGGCGATCAGTTACTTGGAGAAAGAAAAGGAAGGACAGAAATTGGAGGTTAGTACGTTTGAAAGAGACAGTACTGCAGGGGCAGCCTTAGGAATATGCAAACTGTGCACCTGCACAGGGCCGCCAAATCCCAGGGGCCGCCACACCAATATATATATTGAATATAAAACAGAAAGAGAAAATAACGACACAGCTAAAAACGCAGCAGCAAATTTCTGCAAAAGTTAAACACTTGTGTCATGAGCACAAGGCGGCTATGCACTGTCCGCAACGGACGTGGCCATCCGCCGTGCATAAGATACCATATTGACATTGGCGGGCGAAGGAGTCACCAATTCTTCCTCTGCACAGGGCCGCCACAAGCCTAGAGCCACCCATGAGTACTGCTGCAATAAATTATTTCATCGAAGGTCGAGCACAATCACTGGGCCACTGTGAAACTCATGTTTAATAAGGTGCTTTAACTCCTATCGTCATGAAAATGATATCACGTATACATCTCAGTATTTTAGTTATTCAGAGAGCTGTAATATCACGAATGTAATGGATTCTGTGTCCTGTCAGAGGTAGAGAAAGCCGGTTTAAGAAGCACGTAGTGATTCACACACACAGAGCACATAGAAGAACACATACAAAACAAAGCATTTAACGTGCTACTTTACTTACGATGTGATTTGAGAAACTGTTTAATTAAACAATTTTAAGATGAAGTTTATGATGTTCTACTTTAATGACAAAATAAACTATGTGATTAAAGTGGAAATTTCGAGATTGAAGTTGACATTTAATGCTTTTTCCCCACTGTGTGCCTTTTTTTTTCTCTGTACCCTAATAAGCTTTCATATGACACTCAGACGGTGGGCTACAACTCGTCTTTTCACGGCAACTTTGATATCTGAGAACTTTTTTTATTTCTGGCACTGTGCGACTTTGTGAACTTGAGCTTTCGAGTTTCTCCGACACGTTATGTCACTCGATCAGCTTCCTTTTGTTGTTTATACCACTGTTTAAACCAACAAATAGTCTGTTTTTCCTTGCCTTCACTTGGTATTCACTGAAATTCTTCTATTTTACCTCTTGCTTTTGTCATTGTCTTTTCACAGAACGCTGAGCTTAAGGGCTATTTATATTGATTTGCATATTCAAAGAGGCGTAATTCTGGGAGGAGTTGGGGCGGGACAGCAGGCGCGTGCACAAGCGTTTCTTTTCACGCTGACCGGGATTTATGTAGAGGAAGAACGTGGAAGTTGGCAAACTCACAGATTCCTGCATCTGGATTTTTCTGTGCGTAAGCACATTTCGGCTTTTGTGCTTACGTCATGTTATAGTGTGAGTTCTATGCACGGTATTATGCATGAGGCCCCAGGGCTTTCACAATGCCTCTTTCTTCGGGCCACCTCCACTCCTCTCCTCCAAGACCTCGTCCTTCTTCCACCTGACTCCAGCCATCGAATGGAGGGAGGCGGCCCCTTTTATCCCCACCCGGACGTGCTCCAGGCTCCTTCCGATTAGCTTCCGCCGGCACTCCCCTGTGTGGCGGAAGTACCGGCTCCACACCCAGAAGCACTCCGGGTGTCCCTGGTCTTCTTCCCCCCAGCACTTCCGGGTGTGGTGGAAGTGCTGATGGCCAGGGCGCCAAAGGCATTTGGGGCGCCCCCTGGCGGTGACCACAGGCCCCTATAGGATTGAGGTTCCAAGCTTAGTTCCCGTGGTCCCCAAAGCTTCCAGGGCGGTCGCACCCACGTGGTCTGGGGGAGGCATAAGCCCTCCTCTGGTCCTCCGGGGCGTCCCAGCTGGTTACCACCCTCAGCCACCTGTGACTATATATATATATATATATATATATATATATATATATATATATTCATGGCATTCATAGTCTAGATAGATAGATAGATACTTTATTAATCCCAAGGGGAAATTCACATAATCCAGCAACAGTATACTGATACAAAGAAACAATATTAAATTAAATAGTAATAAAAATGAAAAAAATGAATCACAATCTGATTGTATGGGTGGTTACCTACCAGGTAACGCTTGTGGTCGGTCAGCAAGTCAGCTAACATCCACCACGGTGCCCTCTTTCAGTTGCGAAAAGCAGATCATAGAATGGTTGAAATAGTTTTACTGTCAAATAATGCAAAGAGTTCGCGACATGTGTTTCGCCCTACATCCGAGGTTCGATTCCCAAGAGGGGGTGCAGTGAGTGTCTATGCCTGATGAGTCCAGAATTAGGGCGAAACACGTGTCGCGTACTCTGCATTATTTGACAGTAAAACTATTTCAATCATATATATATATATATATATATATTGTGGCATCCGGCCGGGACGCCCAGGAGGACCGGAGGAGGGCTTGTACCTCCTCCAGACCACGAGGGGGCGTCCGCCATGGTTGTGTTGGGGGCCTCGGGTAAAGGGCTTGGAAGCCCAGCCCTGTAGGGACCCGTGGCCACCACCAGGCGGTGCCCCGGTGCCTGTAGTAGTCTGGAGCCCAGCACTTCCGCCACACCAGGAAGTGCTGCGGGGAAGAAGACAGGGGACACCCGGAGTGCTTCCGGGTGCGCAGCCGGCATTTCCACCACACTGGGGCGTGTCTTCGGAGGAATGCCAGGAAGCAGCTGGAGCCCATCCGGGTTCCTATTTAAGGGGCCGCCTCCCTTCAGTCAGTAGCGGAAGTCGGGTGGAAGAGGACGGAGCTGGAGAGAGGACTGGAGGCGGCCAGGAGGAAGGCACAAAGACTGTGAGGCCTGGACATTTGGGGGAATGGTGCAGGAGGCACGGGGGAGTGCACGTGACTAACTGTAAATAGTACTGTAAATGAAACGTGTGTTGGGTGAAATTAAAATGTCCGTCTGTGTGTGTCCGGGTTCAAGTCCACAATATATATATATATTTATATATATACATATATATATATATATTTATATATATAGCTCAACCTGATCTATGCATCACCACAATTTGGTTGCAGAGGTCTACAAAGAGTTCCTTGAGCTTCATGGCAGTGTCACTTGATGTGGGGAAAATGATATTATGATATGAAACATACCTGTATATATGTCTAATATGGCCTTAGATGGCTGATGGGCCAGAAATGACTCCCACCTGGAAGGTTATGTGCCTAATCCACACAACACAGGGCAGGGTCCCTGTCTCCCATCTCGGAGTTCTTTCAGCCTCCTTTTACCGTCATTGTGGCTCTCGTCCTCCAGGGCTTGTAGAAGGCCTGCTTCATCTGTCTTTCCAGTCACCAGACTGTAATGAACTCAGCGCTTGGCTCTGTTATTAGATGACTAGAGGGAAAGAGGATGGTATTTCATGGACCAATCAGAACTCTTCCTCTGTGGGAGGGCCCTCCTTTCCTCTGGGGAGAAAACAGAGGACCAGATGTTGTTAGAAGCTGAGCCTTTGCCCATTCTGCTGTACTTGTAAGTGTGTGTTGAAGGCTGCATTTGTGACCACACAGACGTGTCTCACTGTAAAGTCTATTGGTTATTGTCCGTTTAAAGACAGGCAGTTATATACTGTCGTATGTAGAGACCACTTTAGGGTTCAAGATGATGGTAACATGTATATGTAGGATTCTGCTGAAATGCTGCATATCTGTAAGTACAATATACCTGAGGATGACACAGTATATCTATAAGGATATCTTCTCAATCTTCACCTCCTAATTCACTGTGTGAACCTAATGAGTAATTTACTTGTCAGTGCTCCATTTGTCGAAATATGGGAACAATGGCCTATTGCTCTACCTGTATAGAGTCTTGAGATAATGATGGATAAGAATGGAGCTACCGGTATATAAAATCACCATACAGAAGGTACAGCCTCTGCTACCGACTTACACGGTCACTCTGGCCATTTATGCAAGATAATGAAGGTCAGATCTACTTGTTCAACTTGCAATTTTTCTCTACCTATGGACACCTCCCATTGTTCAATATTAGTTAGAACAACCACAGAGCAGCTGAAAGCTCAGGCGACATCTCCTGTGTTTTTCTTCCTCTCGTGCTGCCTTGCCTGTGAAAAGAAACACATTTTCAAACACACTTATCCGACGCCCTGTCCAAGGGTCTTGAGCACTGTGCTAGCTGGGATAGGCTCCAGTGGCCCCTTGTGACTCTATTCAGGACTAAGCGGGTCAGAAATCAATGACTTATCCACTATCACAGCTCAATTTGAACAAAAAATCAAGTGCCATGTTTAGTTTAGTTTTGTTTATAACGCTCTAATCACCAGGGGGTGCCACTGAGCCCCAAACTGCAGACACAGTAATATCCAACACAATTCTGAGCTTAAATAAAAAATGTTTATTCAGTCAAAGCCCCCTTCCAGTAATCACCCTTTCAAAGATCACTCACAATCCCCTATACATATAAGTTCTTCCTTCTTCTTTCCTCCAAGAGTTGCCAATTGCCTCCTGACTCCCCGATGTGTGGTGTACCCAGGAATGCTTCCGGTGCCTCAGCGTGTCTTCTTTTAAGCATTTCTGGGTCATATGGGTAAAGCAGTGAGGACCTCCCCTGACAACACCCAGGCACTCCGACAGCATTAGACTTCCGGACTCCAACACCCAAGCACCCCTAACTGGGATGTCACAAGAGGACCACTGCCACCTGCCATATGGGGAATGGAACTGCTCCCAGCTTCCCTGGTCCAACAATTATATTGTTCATCATTTCTTCATCCAGGCAGCCAGCTTGCCTGTCCTTCCATTCTGGCCAGAATGCCTGTTCTTCTTCTCGGGATCTTACAAGCAGAGCCAGCGCCACCATCAGAGCAAATTAGGCATTCGCCAAGGGTGCACATCATAAGGGGAGAAAAATCCAGCCACGTAGCTACCTAACAAACACTAATAAGCTCAGCCTAGCACTGCTAACAAGGCACATTTAAAACAACCAACATTGACCAAAGTGCTGTACATTAGAATGAATCAGGTAAAAAGAACAAAATGCAAAGCCAGGACAAACTTCTGAAAAGAACTGAAAATGCAATCAAGGTTACTTATAATAATAAACTTACAAAGAAACTTCATGTTTCATATGCTGAAATGTCACAGGTGCCTCTTGAAGGCCAAAGAGGAGCATAAAAGG
>JANRMT010062789.1:13861192-13887788 GCA_026402145.1 Polypterus bichir lapradei
TAGATAGATAGATAGATAGATAGATAGATAGATAGATAGATAGATCTCCCCTCTGATTAGAAGTCATGTGATGTGACACTGGATTAAAACTCTGTCACATGTTGCGTGTGACATACTCTAGTCAAGGGAGCTAAAGACTGCTTGGGGAGCATGAAGTGAGCAGTTTGATTGTCTGGCCCATTGTATTGTTGCAATGGCAGTCCAATCGGAGTCCTCAAGTTGAGTATAGATGCCATACACAGTCATCCATCCATCCATCCATTTTCAAATCCCTCTTCATCCAGAGCAAGTTCACAGGGACGCTGGAGCATATCCCAGCAAGCATAGGGTACAAAGCAGGTACAATCCTTAGACTGGGTGCAAGTCCATCACAGGGTGACCATACATATCCATACCGGGCTATACCACCTATATTAGCAAATAGTTTCAAAACTAAATTTCTGGAGTCACCCTATGCAGAAATATGATTTTTGTCCTATTTTTGAATGATTTATTCATTATGCTATGTTTGCCTTTTTTACTTCAGAACCACACTTCTCCTCAGATTTTCAGGCAGTCACAGAGTCACAGGCAAGACAAGCACAACCAGTTATTTCTTCTCCAAACATTGTTTTGTCACTGTGTTTGGAGTTATCCTGAAGAGCCGAAGGTCCAGCTCCCGCTGTTAGAGCCAATTTCTTTACTTTACAGTAGCTGATCCACTCGGGATCTTAAACTCAGTGGGGTGACGGGGCTAATGGCCTACACAAATGTCACAGCTGGACGCACACAACATTTACAGTTGGACGGTAGGATTTATAGCTCTCCCGCCCCCCTGTGACTTCAGGCGCACACTCGCATGGTTTGGGTTTCTCATATCACTTTATTTGAAGAGCCTGCTGCTTGTGCAGTTTGGTTTGGTTTGCATTTCACAGACTGGGAGAAACTGTGTGTTGCATTTTGGAATCCATTGATCCAAAACAGGAAGCCACTGGTATGAATAACAGATGTAGCGCTGGGTCAATGAATGAATAGCATAAGTTTAAAAAAATTCACATCAGCTAGTCAGGCTTATTGCATGTGTTGTAAAAACAAGTCAGTGGATGAGTGGATACATAAATATTTTCTCATCGTGCATAAGCAAGTTAATAAATTCATTAAAGTGTGAGCAGGACAAGCAGGATACAGAAGACTTCTTTGCTTCTGTATATTTTTAAACCCACTTGATCCATTTCATAGTCACAGAGATGCCAGCCTCTTTGGGTAAAAGGCCAGGACCAAGCCTGGGTAACACGTGCCTGGGCATCATGGGACACACTCACTCATTCGGGATCAGTTTTTGATGACACAGAGTGGGTTCAGATGGTATTCTTTATTTTCTGCACACTTTATTGTCTTGTAGATTTAATTTTAAATGGATAAATTTGCCATTTTTGCCCATCATCCTACACTCAATAACCCATAATGTCTTCAGAAAACTGAAATCTCCTGTTTCTATCAGTATTCAGACTCATTGCTGTAGCACTCAAAATTGGGTTTAGGTGCATCCTCTTTGCTTTAATTCTCCTTGAGATGTTTCTAGAACTTAACTGGAATCCACCAACTGAATCAATTGGATGTCATTTAGAAAGGCACACATGTACCTGTGTAAAGAAGGTCCAACAATTCACACAAAAAACCAAGCCATCAAATCCAAGGAACCTTCCACGATCAAATAGTGGTGAGGTACAGATCAGGTCAAGGGGATAAAACCATTTCTAAAGCTTTGAGTGTTCTCAGGAGCACAGTGGCCTGAATATTTGTGAAATGGAAGACGTTTGGAACCACCAGGACTGTTCCTAGAGTTGGCTGTCGGGCAAAATTGAGTGAGTAGGCAAGAAGGGCCTTGGACAGGGCGGTGATCAAGATCCAAAAGGTTACTCAAACAGAGCTTCAGAAGTCCTCAGCTGAGACAGGAGAACCTGTCAGAAGGATGGCCATCTCAGCAGCACGCCATCAATCAATGGTTTGTGGAAGAGTGGCTAACTCCTGCATGAACTCTGCCAAATGGAATTTCAAATCCTCTCCTGAGATGGGAGAACATGTTGGAAGGATGACCATCTGAGCAGCACTCCATCAGTCAGGTGTTTATGGTATAGTGGCCAGACAGAAGCCACTCTTGAGTAAAAGGCATGTGATAGTTTAACTCTTTGAGGGCTGAATATTTTGTCCAAAAAACTCAGTTTTCTGAAAAGCAGTTGTTTCACACATAAATCAACATAAGACGTCTGTTGCTATGTGCCATGGCTGCTGTTGACGCATGTTCAGCATCTCTGGCAGCAGTGGCTGTGCGGATGCGTCTCGATACTCCAGCAGGAGTGCACGTTGAGCTGGCTGCCTGGCTGTCTTCAGTAGGTGGGCAGCGGTGGCAGTCGCAGTGTGATGCAATATGGTTTGTACCTCTTGTCATCATAAGTGGTGGTCCACCGAGGTGAACACTGCTGTAGGCGCATCAGCTAAACAAAAGTGTTCAGCACCACGATCAGCTGGCAACCAATGAGATGATGCCGGTACCTCACTTTCATTTTCAATATTCATCTCCAGATCACTTGCATCAAACTCGGGATCCAACAAGTAAGAGTCCTATTTAACGAAATGACAGAAAACGTCCATAGAGTATTTTGCTTTGTACATTCACTTTGGTCTCTCGCCAGATGTTGATGCCATTTTAGAGGTTGTTTGCTCTTCGCTACTTACGCACATGTAGGGAATCGAGATTAAATCAACAAAGCAATTGTGGAAGTCGGCCGGGACGCCTGGAAGGACCAGGAGAGGGGCAATGCCTCCCCCGGGCCACAAGAGGGCAGCTGCCCTGGTCGGTATGGGGGCCATGGGAACTGAGCATGGAAGCTCAACCCTATTGGGGCCTGTGGTCACCGCCAGGGGGCGCCCAGAGGATCATAGAGCCCTGGACGTCATCACTTCCGCCACACCCAGAGGTGCTGCCAGAAGGAATACCAGGGACACCTGGAGTGCTTCCGGATGCTCATGCACCACTTCCGCCACACCAGGAAGTGCCACAGGAAGTTCGTCAGAGAGCACCTGGAGCATGTCCGGGTGGGTATAAAAGAGACCGCCTCCCTCCAGTCAGGAGCCAGAGTTGGGAGGAAGAGGACAAAGCTTGGGAAGGTGGAATAAGAGGCGGTGATGGAAGGAAGGTCCATTGAAAGGCCCGGACTGAAGGGTGTTTGGTGCGAGGACACTGTGTGCTGTGCGGGACAATTTATTTAATTAAATGTGTGTGTTTTGAAACTCTCGGTGTCTGCCTGTTTGTGTCCGAGGCTACCTACCACACTATGTAACTTTCCTTTTAGCAAAGAAAGTCAGACTAAAATGTAAGGGCGAGTTTTGTCACAGTTTACAGCTGATTACTGTCCTCTACTCCTGAATTTTGACAAAAGTCAACATCAGCCCTGAAAGAGTTAAAGGAGGGGTCCACAACTCCGCTCCTGGAGGGCCGCAGTGGCTGCAGGTTTTCATTCTAACCCTTTACTTAATTAGTGACCTGTTTTTGCTGCTAATTAACTTCTTTTGAATTAATTATAATTGACTTCTTTTTTAAGATTAAATTAAATTGCTCTGCCAGAAATGAGAAAGGCAGGTAATAAATTAGTAAGCAACCCAAAGAATTGAAAAGCCAGAAAGCAGGCAAGATTCGTAACCCGGACATCAGAAATAGTGTCATAAAGTCGAAAGTCAGAACACTAAATCAGAGTCAAAAATTCCTTTGCCAGGAAGACAATCTAAATAAAGCAGAACGCACCCATCCGTTTGTTTTTACTTCTTGAACTGGGATGAACAGGAAGAGTTTGTTCATGACCTTCATACCCTCGACCTTATGATGTCACTAGTTGAGCACTTCCGGGTTGATTACCTAGCAGCGTAACAACAGCCTCTCCGGGCAGTGTCCGCAATAAATAACATGTCGTCACAGAAAAGGTTTTCAAAAAGATTTTATTAACGCTTTCTGGAATGCAAACTAATGTCACATTCAGAATCGATGGGGCAAAGACTCCATGTATACAGTCAAGTTGAACTTATACAACAAATGACTTAATAATCAAAATAGAAGAAAAGAAGAAAAGAGAAAAAACTTCAGAAAGGTACAAGAAAAGACAAAACCTAACAAAACAGAATTCAAGCCTAACTCGAGAGAACGAGAATAAACTGCTCAAAAAAATTAAAGGAACGCTTTGAACACACATCACATCTCGATGGGAAAAACCTTCTGCTGGCTATCTCTACTGATATGGACTGGTCATGTGTTAGGAATGAAAGGATGTCACATTGTTTGATGGAAATTAAAATGATCAACCTACAGAGGGCTGAATTCAAAGACACCCTGCAAATCAAAGGGAAAAAATGAAGTGGCAGCCAGGTGAGTCCATTTTGCAGAAATTTCAATGCAGCAACTCCAAATCGTACTCAGTAAATTGTATGGCCCCCACGTGCAGGCATGACAATGTCAGGGAGGGGGAGCATGCTCCTAATGACAAAACGGATGGTGTTCTGGGGGGTCTTCTCCCAGATCTGGACCAGGGCATCACTGAGCTCTTGGACAGTCTGAGGTTCAACATGGCGGCATCAAATGGACTGAAATGTAATGTCACAAGCAGATGTGATGCAGCAGGCAGGTGAGTCCATTTTGCTGAAATTTCATTGCATCAACTTCAAATCGTACTCAGCAGTTTGTATGCCACGTGTTTGTGGCTTCTCTCATAGTGTCAGAAAGACAACAACTGAACCAAATCCTCCATTCTGGTCAGAAAGCGCCCATCTGAACTGAAAACTAAACTGAAGAACTGAACTGAAAACTGAACTGAGAGAACTGTGCTTGGAAAAAGTTCTAATAAAAGGCGGCCACTCACTCCCTGCTTGTTACACTCTTAAGTGTAAACACCTGGCTTATTGTTCGCTAGCAAAGGGGTTAACAGTTTTACAGTTTCTCAAAACACAGGAAAGTTAGCACACAAGCTCGATCCCCTTGGAGTAGGCTGCAAAGAGGATGTTTGCCTTTCTGCTTTCCCAGAATACACTTCACTGCTGTTCAGGTTGACAAGTCCTTCAGGCTCTGGCTGTTTACCTGAGATCTTTAGCATCCTCCGTACACAACCCAATCTTAAAAGAAATGAGGCATTGTGATGGAATGGTTAGTCCTGCTGTCCTGGGTTCAACTCCTTTGCATTTTTTTGTCTGTGTGGAGTTTTGTATGTAAGCTTGGTATCTGTGTGCGTTTTCTCCAGGTACTCTCATTTTACATTCCCAATGACATACAGATTAAGGGCCTCATTTAAAAAGCTTACATACACATAAAAAGAGGCACAAAATGTACGTACACAACTTCTGGCGCAAATATCAGAATTTTTTTAAAAGAAATTTTTTAAAAGAAAACTTGACAGGGGAAAGTGCGTAAATTTACAGCAGCTCTGATCCATGCGTACGTATTTCAAAGAAACTAGGAAATGATGACACTCTTGATCAAGCAGGGAAATTCAGCTATACCAAGTAAGTGATGGCTGACGTGAATTATTATAGTTTTACAATAAAATGAATTAATTACAATATTATATAATTATATACATATAATTATTAATTAATATTTATAAGTAATATTTAATAATGTAATAAATAATTTATAATTATTAATTATATCTTCTTCTTCTTTTGGCTGCTCCTGTTAGGGGTCTCCACAGCGGATCATCTTCTTCCATATCTTTCTCGGCATCTTGTTCTGTTACACCCATCACCTGCATGTCCTCTCTCACCACATACATAAACCTTCTCTTAGGCCTTCCCCTCTTCCTCTTACCTGGCAGCTCTATCCTTAGCGTCCTTCTCCCAATATACTCAGCATCTCTCCTCTGCACATGTCCAAACCAACGCAATCGCGCCTCTCTGACTTTGTCTCCCAACCATCCAACCTGAGCTGACTCTGTAATGTCCTCATTTCTAATCCTATCCATCCTTGTCACACACAATGCAAATCTTAGCATCTTTAACTCTGCCACCACCAGCTCTGTCTCCTGCTTTCTGGTCAGTGCCACCATCTCCAGCCCATATAACATAGCTGATCTCACTACCGTCCTGATGACCTTCCTTTTCACTCTTGCTAATACCCATCTGTCACAAATCACTCCTGACACTCTTCTCCACCCATTCCACCCTGCCTGCACTCTCTTTTTCACCTCTCTTCCACAATCCCTGTTACTGTGTACTGTTGCTCACAAGTATTTAAACTTATCCACCTTCGCCAACTCTTCTTCCTGCACCATTCCACTGACCTCCCTCTCATTTACACACATGTATTCTGTCTTGTTCCTACTGACCTTCTCTCCAGGGTCTCCTTAACCTGCTCCCTACTCTCGCTACAGATCACAATGTCATCAGCAAACATCATAGTCCATGGGGACTCCTGTCTAATCTCGTCTGTCAACCTGTCCATCACCATTGCAAATAAGAAAGGGCTCAGAGCCGATCCCTGATGTAATCCCACCTCCAGCTTCAATGCATCCGTCACTCCTACCGCAGACCTCACCACTGTCACACTTCCCTCGTACATATCTTGTACAACTCCTACATACTTCTCTGCTGGGTTAATTATTAATTATATAATATTATATATGTTATAATATGTAATTATATATATGCAATAAATTATAATTTTACAATAAAATAAATTAATTACAATATTATATAATTATATACTGCAGTGGGCTGGTGCCCTGCCCAGGGTTTGTTTCCTGCATTGCGCCCTGTGTTGGCTGGGATTGGCTCCAGCAGACCCCTGTGACCCTGTAGTTAGGATATAGCGGGTTGGATAATGGATGGATGGATGGATGGATATAATTATATACATATAATTATTCATTAATATTTATAGATATTAATTATATAATATTATATATATATATATAATATGTAATTATATATGCAATTGCAAAAAATTATAATTTTACAATAAAATTATAATACATTAACAGCTTGGTGATATGAATTATAATTGTAATAATTCACATCACCAAGACGTTATTATTATCTGTATTAACGTGACAAATATATTAAAGTGTTGATTACGATCTACAGACTGTATTTCAGTTCTTACTTAGGATGGCTAATGCTGCATATTTGCGCTGAAGAATTTTTAGTTTTTTATTCAGTTTATATTGGGTACCTGTTTTAACTTCTCAGAGAACTGGGCAACAGGTCAGGAATATCTCAGCCAAGCTTCACTCCATTAGATCCACTGTGCAGGAAGCTATTAACCAATTGGTGAGACACTACATGCAGCTTTTGCATGTTGTAGGTTTACATACATTAAACATAACATGTAAATGCATATTAATTCCTATCTCTAAGCCAGTTTTCGAATTTGTGTTAACGTGACAAACATATTACACTTCTGTTTTGTCTTGGTAGAGCAATATTTTACTCTACTTTCCCCTTTTGTATTATTAATATGTAGCCTTTGTCAGAATGCCTCAAATCTCACAGACTTACCACTGTTTATAAGGTACTGTACCATATAACTTCTCCCCACCTTCCTTTCTACATTTATAACCTCAGGTGTAGTAAAAGACAAGCAAGAGTTAAGTTACAATTTAAACAATGTATTATTGATAATATTCATAAATAATAACAATATGCAAAGTACATTTGAATATTGGCAACCATGCAACCTGATAAAGCGGTGATGCGTAGTTTCAGGAGGCACAAAGACTTGTTAGTTACTTAAAAATGTCTCTAGTTAAGTCCTCATTTGTGGTTAGCTTTCTTCAGAACAGGCCGTATGCCTGTCTCAATATGGCTTCCGAGCTGTGCTCTTCATTGTGTTGTCCTTTTCAGTTCATGGTGTGAGATGGTCATTCAGCAGTTTGGTAAGACAGAGAGAGTGAGGGAGTGAGCAAATTTATAGATGTTCTGTCCAACCCCTAGAGCCAATAGGACGTCATGGTACTTAAAGGCTTCTGATACAAGCCAATTCCAAACAGCCATACTTCAGACCAATGGGGGGAATAGAACACCTTCACACCTGCCATCCCCCAAAACCATATGTTAAGGTAAAGCTTGGCAGTTAGGCAGCCTGGCACTCCTATGGGGGTTGAGAGACCTCAGAGAAACAATTACCAGACTTGTTTCAGGCACTTCCCCCAACTCTGTCGTAAAATTCACTTTCCTGATTTGGTTTTGCCTAAGTTACAAATAAAGACATACAAAATATTTATCAACTTGTATGCAAAATATCACATCACAACAACTTCAAAAATAATAATAATTCTTTGCATTTATATAGCGCTTTTCTCAGTACTCAAAGCGCTCAGCAATTGCAGGTTAAGGGCCTCGCTCAAGGCCCAACAGAGCAGAGTCTCTTTTGGCATTTACAGGATTCAAACTGGCAACCTTCCGATTGCCAGTGTAGATCCCTAGCCTCAGAGCCACCATGATGTACAGACTGCATTTTAGTTCCCTTTTAAGAGGGCCAATGTTACGTATCAAAAATGATTTAATCAATCCATTTTTTTCACTTGTTGTATATACCAGTTGTAATGCTTATTAATACAACAGTGCTGGTCGATGCCCATTTGGAGCCCTAGGTGGGGTTGATGGATGTCATACCTCATCATCCGTAGATGGGTAGTCTGCATTATTAGACTGTGATGGCCTGTTTCCCCTCTGTGTTCAGTGTTTCCCCTTCGAACAAAAACAAAAAACCCAAATTTGAACCCCAGCCAAATTCCTTGAAACCTTGGTTGAGACTGTTAAGTTATAAAAGGCTGACCCTGTGCTCTGACCCCCAAAAGTTTATGCGAAAAGATAATTTCCCCTCAGGGATTAACAAAGTATATCAAAATCAAAAAGAAACAGAGTTGCCATAACTCTTATGAGGAAAAGCAGCAAAGAAGATGAGAAAAATAGTTCATTGCACAAGATGTAATGGGTGAAAAGTAAAGACGTGACTAAAAATTATAGGGATAAGTCCCAGCCCTAAAATGAATATGGTTTACACTTATCTTTATTAGCAGACACTTCTATTCAAAAGAGGTCAACATAGTCGAATAAACATCAGACTGTTATTTATTTATCTGTTTTCGTAATTCTTTGTAGACAGAACACCTGCATCTTCTCCATTCCCATTATCACGCATGTGCATAGGAGGATCACCTTCTGGGCTCAACTGAAGTATGCAGTACCACTCCTGGGTGAGAGGGGGTGCTGTCATTAAGTGTAACGTATCGTTTTGACGCCACAGCACCAAGAAGACACCCAGTAGGGGCAATTCATCCCGAGAAGCTCCATCCCTTCCTTTCAGGACTGTATAAAACCTGATGGAGACTTGGACTTGAGCCATCGTAGGACAGAGCTCACTCTAAAGCCAGACCCGCTCTGCTGAACCCTTTCTGCTTAACTCCCAGCCTGTTTTGGTTTTTATCGTCATCATGCGCCTTTTTATTTTAAAGGTTTTGTGCCAATTTTAGACAGGGTGGCCCAGTAAAGTGGAGTGGAGTGGACTCCTTCAGGTGTGTTACTCGTCCACTCCATACATTGCCTTTCACTGAAAGGTTAATCTAAAGTAAAGGCAACATTGTCCACATTGCTAAAGCTTATTAAACAGAGCGTCCTACGCCTTGTCTACAGACACTGGTAATCAACACTCCAGCTGTATCTCGCACAGTGACTGTCATTTGAGTGAGGCTGCCAGATGTCGCGTGCGATAAACACGACTCTGTTAAATGATAGAAAGACTTCCATTCACAGTCCCTGTTTTTGTGATTTAGTTCTCGCCCAGACAGCCTTCTGTACAGCCATCCATCATTCGCTGTCCTACAGATGTGAGAGACTGACAGCAACTGGGAGCGATTAGTAAAGTCAATTGGAGCCGCAGCCAAGCAGTTATGTGTGGTAACACTTGAACTGCCAAAAATTACAGAAAAGAAGTGCCTTCTCTCTGGTGCTTACAGGGCAAAAGCCCAATGTCCCTCTGCATACTGATTAATTAACTCATCCAGTTTTTGATGAGGCACACAATGAGGCCTAATCAGGAAACAAAATGTGAAGGCTGGAGAGAAGCCATCTAGACCTTCAGCCTGCATTACTGAGTGGAGATGTTACTTGGCTGGCATTGCTACTGTCTTTCAGGTACCAAACAAACTGAAAAGGGGCCAATAAAGATGATCCCGGCAGATTACTTTCAATTAAATAGTGACTCATATGTTCAGGTGGAAATTAAAAGAATTGCAGTTAATACTGAAAAAACTTTTTACACAAAGAGTCATAGGAATCTGGCACAAACTACCAAATAGATAACATTTAAAAATTATCTTGCAACAGCATAAGCTGGCGTATTATACGTTTATTGGGGTTCATCTACTCTTGCCCTTGAAGATTAACACTGTAAAGGAGGACAAGACAAAGATAAAGATTTGGGGCAACACCACGACCCTGTATATTATAAAGAGAAAATAAATACAGCTTTACAACAAAAGGATCATCACTAAGGACACAAGTCTCACATCAGGCTATCCAAGATGGCGACACTTCCTGTTAAATGTAAGCCAGTCAGGAAGAGGCGGGTCCAGGTGGACAGACGCAGGAAGTGATGTCAGAGGCTGTGAGGTTGTCAATCATCCACTCTGTAGAGGGAGGAAGAGAAGAGGTGTTAGAGTAAAGTGCCACCCTGTGGATTGGTGAGGAATTACCATCAACAGAGGCTTTAACCTGTCCCCAAGGTGTACGTGTGTGAGACTTTATAACGTAAGCCTGTATTACCGTATATACTCGCATATAAGTCGGGTCTTGAAACCCAAAAAATCAATTATAAAATCAGACCCTGACTTGTACACCCATTCAAAAATGCAATTTTTCTTTTTTTTACATCTTCTTGCCTCCTCCAATCTCACATCAGTTTCTCAGACACATTGAATTTTGTTGCAGCAGCACAGTTACCAATTTCTTTTACCACTTCAACGAATTTAAAACCAGCTTCATAATCTCTTCTGATCCAACGCTCCATCGTAGATAAGGGATGCTCTTACGATAAAGGCGTATGAGAGTGTGAGATACAAAAAACACAAATCAGTGCAAACGTCGCTTCGGAATAGTTCGGGTATTACCGTGTGGTCACGTAGGCACAATACATAGACAAAAAGAGACAGTGTGCTCCGTGGTTACTCACGCAGGTGGGCGTTAGCATATTCTAATCTCTTGGACCAATAGCGAGAGTTTTCTGCATTCAACTTATATGACCAACATTATAAAATACCGGAAATTACTGTATATACTCGCGGATAAGTTCTCCCTCAGATAAGTCGGGACTTGATAAAATACCAGAAATTATACAGTAAAATCAAGCCCTGACTTATCCGTGGGAAAACTTAAATGCGAGTATATACGGTAATCAATTTTTGGTGACTTTTTCATTATTATTCTTTTACCTAATTTAATTTGTTTGTTGTTTTTTGTAACTATTGGAGCTACACTCTGTGTATGAAAAATAACAGAAATAAGTGTTGTTGTATTGTGCAATGTAGTTGTAGCGGTTGCTATGGGTGACATCTGGGGTCATGCTGCACAATTTCATTGGGGTCAAAGGGCATATAAAGAGCAAATCCATGCACTTCATGGTATCCAAGATTGGATAACAAACCTTTCTGTGTTTTTGTGTGGAAAATCACACACACACTGATACACACACAGGCACATAGCGATCTTATTCAGAGAAAGTCTCGAGTGATGTCAATTGCCAGTCACTCTGCAATTTTCTGCATAGAATTTTTTTACATAGGGATTCATATGATTTGGGAGTGGCAGAAAAATATGTGAGAGTTGTATAGGATATGTACGAGGGAAGTGTGACCGTGGTGAGGTCTGCGGAAGGAGTGATGGATGCATTCAAGGTGGAGGTGTTATTACATCAGGGATCGGCTCTGAGCCCTTTCTTATTGGCAATGGTGATGGACGGGTTGACAGACGAGATTAGACAGGAATCCCCGTGGACTGTGATGTTTGCTGATGACATTGTGATTTGAAGCGATAGTAGGGAGCAGGTTGAGGAGACACTGGAGAGGTGGAGATATGCTCTAGAGAGGAGAGGAATGAAGGTCAGTAGGACCACCATGACAGAATACGTGTGTGTAAATGAGAGGGAGGTCAGTGGAATGGTGAGGATGAAGGGAGCAGAGTTGGCGAAGGTGGATAAGTTTAAATACTTGGGATCAACAGTACAGAGTAACGGGGTTTGCGGAAGAGAGGTAAAGAAGAGAGTGTTGGCAGGGTGGATTGGGTGGAGAAGAGTGTCAGTGATTTGTGACAGATGGATATCAGCAAGAGTGAAAGGGAAGGTCTACAGGACGGTAGTGAGACCAGCTATGTTATATGGGCTGGAGACGGTGGCACTGACCAAAAAGCTGGAGACAGAGCTGGAGGTGGCAGAGTTAAAGATGCTAAGATTTGCACTGGGTGTGACGAGGATGGACAGGATTAGAAATGAGGACATTAGAGGGTCGGCTCAAGTTGGATGGTTGGGAGACAAAGTCAGAAAAGCAAGATTGCATTGGTTTGGACATGTGCAGAGGAGAGATGCTCGGTATATTGGGAGAAGGATGTTAAGGATAGAGCTGCCAAGTAAGAGGAGAAGAGGAAGGCCTAAGAGAAGGTTTATGGATGTGGTGAGAGAGGACATGCAGGTGATGGGTGTAACAGAACAAGATACAGAGGACAGAAAGATATGGAAGAAGATGATCCGCTGTGGCGACCCCTAACGGGAGCAGCTGAAAGAAGAAGAAGAAGAAGGGATTCACTATCACAAGTGCTAACAAAAATGCGGGTGTCATCGCAACACACATAAAAGTTCAGCTTCCAAACTAACCAAACTATGACTTACTTTTACTGCAGTTGCTCTAATTATTCTGGAGCGACCTCAATTACCTTGATAAACCCAGTGAGTAAGACTGCAGCAATCTTCCTACACTTGGTACTCTTTTATTATTTCAGTCACTCTGGATAAAAAACAAAGAAAAATATAAAATCAATGTGATATGTATTCATGTATAACAATGCCAAATAGAAAATATAATAGAAAATAAAACAGATGGCTATACACAGAAAACCTTACTGAAAATCAGAAATGTCAAGGGGTGAATGTTGTCCTAGGAAGATTTTGTTTTAGTGATCGACATTGTTCATAGGTTTTCTGACGCTCAAATCAGGTGGTCTCACGTCTCTTGATCTCTGCTATCGCTTCCTACGTTGCCTTTCTGTCAATGTTTTTCTTTTTTTTTTGTTTTTGGTCCATCTAGACGAACACACATTAAAATCGTTAAAAACATTAATGTGACACTGCACACATTTCATTGGCCATCTTATACCAATAACCAGTGACTCTGATTGAAGTGTTTGATCTTTTAAGTATCTCTGCACTCTTTCCTTTCCTTAGCTGTAAACTAATTCTGTAATTTCTAGTCCGATGGCATCCATCATTTCCCAAGTTATAAAGTAATTAAAACAGATTTCTGTGATATGCATTTTTTTCCATGCCCAGGTCATAAACTAATTTAAAAATGAACTGATTGGAACACTGCGGTGGGCTGGAGCCTTGCCCGGGGATTTGTTCCTGCCTTGCGCCCTGTGCTGACTGGGATTGGCTCCAGCAGACCCCCATGACCCTGTGTTAGGATATAACAGATTGAATACTGACTGACTGACTGATTGGAACAATTACTGGGGTAATCTAAAAGAATGCTTGCAAAGCCTGTAATTAAAGTCCTGTAAGATCAGTTCATCTTGGTGTGATTGACCAAAATAATTGAAATTTAATATAAGCAGTCTGCAGTTCAGAATTTGAAGATTTTTCACACCAGGACATCTGGTACCATGCAACATAGCTTTTACGATGACTTTAAGTCGTAGCCTTCATTTTCATAATCATAAGAAAATCAATGAGTTATAGCGCCAGGTGTCTACAACTGATAGTCACACAGAATGCAACAGCACTCTTAACAACTCCTACAAATCTCTATGACTCATGATGACAAAATCAAACTGGTTTGATCTTCCTGTAGTGAGTCTTACATCATAGGGTGGACTTTTGAGACAGAGAGAGTGCTCAGCCACAAGTACAATACATGCAATGCCTACAAACAGTGAAGAGCAATGGTGTCTGCAGGGAAAGAAGGAAAGCAGGTGTTTTGAACTGTACTCGTATGTGCCCCACATTGACTGGCAGCAAAAAAAGGTGATCTTATGTCACTTTTGCAGCACAATATTAGATTTTAAACTGTAATAATTAATAATCTTTGATATGCAGATGATGCAGTGCTTTGTTGCACAGCAATAAAGAAGCTTTACAAAGACTAATGGATCAGGTAGCAAATGTCAGTGAATCTTGTGGAAGGAATCTCAACACGGCAAGGACAAATATAATAATTGTGAGTAAAAGGGACTAAGGTGAAGTGGCGGCTCTGAGGCTAAGGAACTGTGACGGTATCTGGAAGGTTGCCGGTTCAAATCCTATTACAGCCAAAAGGGATCCTACTCCGGTTTGGACTAAGGCAGGGTTTCATGGGACCTGTATTTCAGAAGGGCAACCCTGTCAGGATCCCTGGGTGCTATCAGAGGGCGCTTCTAGCTAAAAGTCACTCTACTTTGTGGAGCTTCTGTATAACCAGAAAGTGCTTCCATCATGCTATGTCATGACATCGGAAGTACATCCAGGTCCAACATAAAAGGAGCCATGTCATCTCACCAGGAGGGTCAGAGTCAGGAGGCAGTGGGAGACACTCAGAGGAGGAGCAGAAGGAGGGAAAAGAGAGACACTTGCTTTGATTATAAGTTTGGTTGGTCATTACTGTACATTCTGTGACTTTTTAAAAATACAATATTTTATTTGAACCTGAGACTGTGTACAGTACTATTGTGTCTGAGATTTGGGGCTCAATGGCACCCCCTTGTGGTCACACAGTGTAATTAGTTCCAATACTGTTCAGCTACAGGTCATAATGCATGTTATTTACAATAATAATCTTCAGCTAATATTACTTCAGTTAATTCCATCTTATATATGCATACATAATTGCTTTCCTATTCTGTTAATTTTCAGACAATTAAGTTTTTTTTTATTTGTTTTTGCACATTTATGGTTAATTTACCTAAAGCAGCAGGAGAAGGTGCTACTGTATAAGCTACTTATTCATATAGTTGGTGTGACCACTGTCAAGGTAAAATTGAAACACTAAATTAATTCATAGTTGAAGTCACACAGAATGTTTCTCTCTTTTAAGAAAGACAAGCGTGGAGACTCGATTTTGAAATTTCAGACCTCTGTACGTCATCATCAGTATGAAATATCTCAACAAAAATTGAACTGCCTTGATAAATTCCTTTAAAGAAAAAGTGGGCCAAATTTGAGAAAATCGATTCACAGGGTCTCCTTTCGTTAGCATCTTTTTGCATTAAAACTGATTAAGTTAGTGTTTGTGTTGCAATTACTTAGTACTTTTTCTTTAAATTTTCACTTAAGCAGGCACTTAAGTTTTCAATCTGCCTCAAGAATAATTTAAGATATGAAGACGTAGGGGAAGTGACAGCGAAGGTGGTAGCGATGAGAACAATGCCCGTACACATGTGCCGCCCTGCTGGCCGCTGCCAAGAGTTGATTCTACAATAAAATAAAATAGAAATAAAAAGAGGAATAACCTTGGAGGTCAATCATCACCCGAAAAAACCGATAGTAGACGTCTCGTAATATATGTGTACCAAATTTCAGGTCAATCGGTCAAACGGTTTGCGAGCTACAGGTGATTTAAAATCCTGTTCAGACAAACAATCAGCCACGGTAGCGTATTATATATAGAGACGTGAACGCAACTGTACAAGGGTCCCCACATAGGGCATAAGAAAGCAATAGGTGAAAAGGATATTAGGGAAAGTGAAAGGCAGTTAGAGGGAAATATTGTAGAAAAGGTGAAAGATGACCCAAAGAATTTATTTCATTGTTTTAGTAGTAAATGAATGGTCAAGTGAAAAGTATTAGGGAGAGTAAAGGTGAATTCAAACATATAGACAGGAAGAAAATGAATGCTGTATACTTGTATTTTTCTAAAGTTTATGTGTTGTGAAGTTGATACCTTCTAGCAGTAACACTTACATGCATAACGCCATGCATAGAATTCACACTAAAACATGCCATATGTTTGTATGCACAAAAAAATCCAGATGCATAAATCTGTGCGTTTGCCAACTTCCATGTTCTTCTAGTCCATAAATCACGGTCAGCATGACAAGTAATGCATTTGCACGCTCCTGCTACCACTCCTCCCAGAATAACGCCTCTTTGAATATGCAAATCAATATAAATAGCCCTTAAGCTCAGCATTCTGTGAAAAGACAATGAATGGCAAAAGCACGGGAGGAAATAGAAGAATTTCAACAAATACCAAGTGGAGGCAAAGAAAAACATACTATTTGTTGGTTTAAACAGTGGTATAAACAACAAAAGGAAGTTGATCGAGTGACATAGAGTGTCGGAGAAACTCAAAAGCTCAATTTCAGTAAGTCGCACAGTGCCCAAAATAAAAAAGAAGTCCGATATCAACGTCGCTGTGAAAGGTGAGACGTAGCCCACCGTCTGAGTGTCATATGAAAGCTTATTAGGGTACAGAGAAACGAAAAAAATAGGGACACAATGGGGAAAAAAAGCTCGAAATGTCAACTTTAATCTCAAAATTTCCAATTTAATCACGAAGTTTATTTTGTCATTAAAGTAGAACATCATAAACTTCATCTTAAAATCGTTTAATTTACTAGTTTCTCAAATCCCATCGTAAGTAAAGTAGCACGTTAAATGCTTTGTTTTGTATTTGAGCTCTCTGAATAATTAAAATACTGAGATGTATACTTGATATCATTTTCATGATGATAGAAATTGTCATGTATTAAACATGGGAACACGGTGGCGCAGTGATTTTTTCTGCCTCCCGCAAGATGCTTGCTGCGCCGTGCGTGACCTTCGATGAAATAATTTATTGTAGCAGTATTGTCTCATTCAAACGTACTAACCCCCAATTCCTGACTTTCTTTTTCTTTCTCCAAATACCCAATCGCTACACAATCAGCTCTGTAATAGATGTAAAACCATCTGTAAGCTGAGAACGCCAATTCTTCAAAACATTTAAGGAACATTTAAATATCTTTATAGTACATGTTTAATTATTCTATCCATCTATCATTCCAGTCCAGTGTCGCACCAGCCCCAGCAAGAATACAGCGCGAGGCAGGAACAATCCGTGAACAGAGCGCCAGCTCCTCGCTAGCGCTGTGGCACCGTGTCCTCACATGTTTAATTATTAACAATATAGATTATTTAAATGATTGTTAAAGGTTTATCTGTATAATGTAATAAACATATTTTGCTGCATTTCATCTTAAAAATGATATTGTCAACATATGTAAATACGTGCTTTATAAAGTGGCGCAGGTTGTGCAATATTATAACTGTATCGCAAGTTTACAGTGAGGTGATTGTACTTATAAGTACAAACAGTTCTACAAGGACCACTTGATGGACTGATTTAGTGCATTTATATACTCAGCAAAAAAAGAAACGTCCCTTTTTCAGGACTGTGTATTTCAACAATAATGTTTTAAAAATCCAAATAACTTTACAGATCTTCATTGTAAATTGTTTAAACAATGTTTTCCATGCATGTTCAATTAACCATAATCAATTAATTAACATGCACCTGTGGAATGGTCGTTAAGACCTTAACAGCTTACAGAAAGTAAGCATTTAAGGTCACAGTTCTAAAAACACAGGACACTAAAGAGACTTGTCTACCGACTGTGATAAACACCCAAAGAAAGATGCCCAGGGTCCCTGCTCATCTGCGTGAACGTGCATTAGGTATGCTGCAGGGAGGCATGAGGACTGCTGATGTGGCTAGGGCAATAAATTGCCATGTCGGCACTGTGAGACGCTTAAGACAGCGCTACAGGGAGACGGGAAGGACAGCTGATCATCCTCGCAGTGGAAGACCACGTGTAACAACACCTGCACAGGATCGGTACATCCGAATATCACACCTGCGTGACAGGTACAGGATGGCCACAACAACTGCCCGAGTCACACCAGGAACACACAATCCCTCCATCAGTGCTCAGACTGTCCTCAATAGGCTGAGAGAGGCTGGACTGAGGGCTTGCAGGCCTGTTGTAAGGCAGGTCCTTACCAGACATCACCAGCAACAACGCCGCCTATGGGCACAAACCCACCTTCGCTGGACCAGACAGGAGTGGCATAAAGTGCGTGAGTTTCTGCATGACAGCAATGTCAGTGTTCTGCCATGGCCAGTGAAGAGCCCAGATCTCAATCCCATTGAGCACGTCTGGGACCTGTTGGATCGCAGGGTGAGGGCTAGGGCCATTCCCCCCAGAAATGTCCAGGAACTTGCAGGTGCCTTGGTGGAAGAGTGGGGTAACATCTCACAGCAAGAACTGACAAATCTGGTCCAGTCCATGAGGAGGAGATGCACTGCAGTACTTCAAGCAGCTGGTGGCCACACCAGATACTGACTGGTACTTTTGATTTTGAGCCTCCCTTCATTCAGGGACACATTGTGAAACATTTTTAGTTTATGTCTTATGGTGTTGACTCTTTTAGTGTTCATACAAATATTTACACATTAAGTCTACTGAAAGTAAAAACAGTTGAAAGTCAGGGGACGTTTCTTTTTTTGCTGAGTATAGTTCTTGGGATGAAACTGTTTCTGAACCGTGAGGTCCGTACAGGAAAGGCTCTGAAGCGTTTACCGTATGGAGGCAGTTCAAATAGACAGCATGGCTGAGACAACGTGTGCTTGATGCTGTATACCGATAATTCTCTTTCCGATCAGCTGCTGTAGAGCTGTGATTCCACACTCAGATACAGTGATATAAATACTCTGAGTGGTGTAGTGAGAGTAATATGGAAAAAGATGATCCGATGTGGCAACTCCTAACGTGAGCAGCTGAAAGAAGAAGAAGAAGGTGCAGTGAGAGTAACAATGCTAAAGCACCTATGGCATTTGGAATAGTTTGGCCATTCTGTGGATCATTACATTGTTACGGGTTTATTACAATAAGATGCCTTAAACTAACAAACAATATGCGGGGTGGCATGGTGGCACAGTGGTAGCATTGCTGCCTCGTAGTAAGGAGACCTGGGTTCGCTTCCCGGGTCCTCCCTGCTTGGAGTTTGCATGTTCTTCCCGTGTCTGCATGGGTTTCCTCTGGGTACTCCGGTTTCCTCCAAAGACATGCAGGTTAGGTGCATTGGCAATCCTAAATTGTCCCTAGTGTGTGTGTCCTGCGGTGTGCTGGCGCCCTGTCCAGGATTTTTGGGATTCGTTCCTGCCTTTCACCCTGTGCTGGCTGGGATTGGCTCCAGCAGAACCACATGATCCTGTGTTGGGATATAGCAGGTTGGATAATGACTGACTGACTGACAATATGTGGTTAATTTCAGTTTATATGATAAAGCCGCGTCAGGAATGTGGATCTAAAAAAGAAAGGGAAACTGCACTGGAACAAAAGCACTGCTTTGATGCTGGGTGCTGCCAGTTTCCAAAATCGAGTGGAGAACTTGTGTACACCAGGGTTTGAGCTAGTGTGAAAATGTGCGTGGCTTTATGCCAAGTTTAGGTTTTATACATCGCGATTTGAGCGTGAAAATGGGAGTACGCAACATTTCTGTGCGTACGCAGCGTTTATACATGAGGTCCCAGGACCTGATAATCTTTATTCTTGAGTGTTTAAGGAGGTTAGTGAGTCCAGATAGAGATTCTTGACACATGTAGCATGCTGTGGAAATTCCTAACAGCACATAGTAAAGGCTGGGAAAAAAAACCCCAGTCCCTTGCGGTTCATTCTGAATGTTTTTGTGCTAGTGGTGAGTTCCTTCAAGTGATTATTGTTAGAACACATTTTGTGAATTTCTGAATTTTTCTTCCTCTGTTCCCGGTTTTTCAGTTACTCTTATGGATTTGTTGTTGGGACTGTGTTTGCTTTGGATTGCCTATTTTCAAGGCTTTGTCTTCTTGATTTTCTTGTCCTCTTTGCAAATTTTTGTTAGACAGAGCCTTTTTTGAATAATAAATATTTGTATTTATTTATAAAGATGCTATGTTAACCTTTTGTGTGTCCAGTTGGGTTTTTGATGGTATTTCCCCCTCTAGTGGGTATTTTGAGCAATTATTGGAGCTTTCACACTTAGAAGCCCTTGAGTTCACAACAAAACCCATGTAGGTGAAAAATCCCTGGCTGAAGCAAATGGCTGGATCTACCATCAGGGTGACTTGGGTGCTCACCCTGGGGCTCTGCTCAAAAAGGGGCCTTTAATCATCAGTCACTCATTGTCTAACCTGCTTAGTCCTGAAGAAGGTTGCAAGGGTTTGCTAGAGCCTATCCCAGCTAGCATAGGGCAGAAGATGGGTAATAATCCCTGGACAGGGTGCCAGTCCATTGCGGAGCAAACACACACATATACACACCAACCACACACTCTGGACAGTTTAGGATCACCAATTCACCTAAACTGCGTGTCTTTGGACTGTAGGATGAAACCGGAGTACCAGAGGAAACCAATGCAGACACAAGGAGAACATGTAAGCTCCACACAAGGAGGAACCAGGACACAAACCTTGGTCTCCTTACTGTGAGGTAACAGCGCTACCACTGCCACCATGTCACCTGGGCCCTTTAATAATAGTCAGTCAGTCATTATCCAACCCGCTAGATCCTAACACAGGGTCACGGGGGTCTGCTGGAGCCAATACCAGCCAGCACAGAGCGCAAGGCAGGAAAAAATCCCGGGCAGGGTGCTAGCCCACTGCAGGGAACACACACACACCAAGCACACACTAGGGACAATTTAGGATCACCAGTCTACCTAACCTGCATGTCTTTGGACTGTGGGAGGAAACCCACGCAGACAAGGGGAGAACATGCAAATTCCACGCAGGGAGGACCCAGGAAGCAAATCTAACTGCGAAGCAGCAGTGCTACCACTGCGCCACCGTGCCACCTGTCCAGTCATTAACCCTAAATTAAAATTGGTTAGGGCACAATCAGAGCAGTTGTCTCATTGGTCACTTGTATCTTCTTATATAATACGCTACCGTGGCTCTCCTTTTGTCTGTCCAGGATTTTAAATCACCTGTAGCTCGCAAACCGTTTGTCCTATTGACCTGCATTTTTGGTACACATATACTACGTGACATTTACTGTCTTCTGCTTTCAGGGTGATGATTGACTTCCAAGGTCAAAGGTCAAAAATCAAATAACCTGTAGCCTGAAATTTGGTACACATATACTATGCTGGAACTCTGCACTACAGCTTTATATTAAAAGCGAAGAGTTTTGGAATTATTCCTCTTTTTATTTTATTTTATTTTACTGTAGAATCAACTATACAATACAATACAATACAGTTTATTTTTGAATAGCCCAAAATCACACAGGAAGTGCCACAATGGGCTTTAACAGGCCCTGCCTCTTGACAACCCCCCAGCCTTGACTCTCTATGAAGCCAAGAAAAAACTCCCAAAAAAACCTTGTAGGGAAAAATGGAAGAAACCTCGGGAAAGGCAGTTCAAAGAGAGACCCCTTTCCAGGTAGGTTGGGCGTGCAGTGGGTGTCAAAAGAAGGGGGTCAATACAATACAATACACAGAACAGAACAAATCCTTAATACAGCATAATAATACAAATTTTAGAAGCACGGAGCAGAATTTAACTGTAGATGATATCACATAATAAGATTTTGATATTTTTAGAGTGCTGGAGACCTCATCCGTCAAGCTGCCTCCCCATTTGGCCATTCCACGGCTGAAACGTTGCTCGGCCAGCCAATCTGATGAAAGGACCCCTTTACTCTCGGTACCGGTCATGCGGCGCTTGCATACGGGCGCCGTTCTCATCGCTACCACCTTCATCATCACTTCTCTACGACTTTATATCTTAAATCATTCTTGAGGCAGATTGAAGACTTAAGTGCCAGCTTAGGTGAAACACAAACACTGACTTAATCAGTTTAAACATGAAACGATGCCGACGAAAGAAGAGAAGAAGCGGGCCGCTAGGGTGGAGAAAAGAAGAGCTGCTCAGGAAGCAAGAAGCACATCAACCTCTGAGCAAATCAATGATAAACAGAGACAGAGAAGGAGGAGGAAAACTATGAAGAGCATACTCAGCATTTACGACAGGCTGACGCAGAGCAAAAGAGCAAGTCAAGTGTAAGCGCTGCTACTGGTTAGATAATAAATCTAATCTCTCAGAGAGAGATCATAAATCTCTCTTCAGGTTGCTACATTGGCTCCCTATAGCAGCACACATTAAGAATAAATCCTTCATGCTTGCCTACAGAAGAGTAAATGGGTCATCACCTAGAGACACCATTGAATTGCTCTGCTCCTTCTTGCCCACTCAGGTCTGCCAGTGAATGGGGTCTGGTGATGCCACCTCTGTGTGATATCAAATCTCAACCTAGATTTATATCATACCAGCTGTCCCCTGCAGCTCCACCCACATAGTAGTGCCACAGGACAGCAAGGAGGGCCCTGCCCAGCTCCCTACTCCTAATGTCACACTTCCCCCTCCCCTCGGCCCGCACCCTCTGTCTCGGATGGGCGTGAATATATTGCTCCTGAATACAAACTATGATTCTGAGCATGATGAGAGAAGTTGCAAAATCAAAGTTCAAGCAAATTATAGAAAAAAAAACAATCTAAATCCGTTAAGTAATTCTCTTGTTCTCTAGCTAAGCAGAGTTAAGGTTACGCCCCGAGGCAGACACGTGAGTGAGGAGGGCGCCGACCCCCTCCTTTTCGGCACGCTGCGTGTCTCTCAGATCCACACAAATAAATCGGTGCCACAAGCGAACTATAGTACTTAGTGCAATGAGAGAAGTCGCAAAATCAACCGGAATGTTCTAGCAAATTCTAGAAAAAAAAACCCAATCTAAATCCGTTAAGTAGTTCTCTCGTGAAAAGCGGACAGACAGACAGAGAAACATTAGATTTTACATATATAGAGATGTGATATGATATGAATGAGCTGCCCACCTCCATCAGAGCTGCTGACTCCCTCAATGTGTTAAAGAAGTGGTTGAAAACCTGACTGTTCTGTGAATTTCTGTCAAATTGTTAATTCACATTTTTCACTTTGTGCTTATCGTTTGTATTATTAATTTTGTTGGTTATGCCAGCTTTATACTTTTTCACTTGTGGTGATCAACTTTTATGACCTGCCCTGCTACACTTGTTCATACAGTGCCTAGACTAATGGCGCTCGATGATGTATGCACTCTTTGTAAGTCACTTTGGATAAAAGTGTCTGTTAAGCAAATACATGTAAATATAAGTGGAATATTGAAGGAATGTGATACTGGATGTGGGGTTCCTTTGTAAATCACTTTGGATAAAAGTGTCTGACAAACTAATACATGTAAATGTAATTGGTACTCTGGAGCAGTATGATACTGGATGTGGTGCTCCTTTGTAAGTCACTTTGGATAAAAGTGTCTGCTAAGCCTATACATGTAAATGTAATTGGTACTCTGGAGCAGTATGATACTGGATGTGGTGCTCCTTTGTAAGTCACTTTGGATAAAAGTGTCTGCTAAGCCTATACATGTAAATGTAATTGATACACTGGAGCAGTATGATACTGAATGCGGGGCTCCTGTGTAAGTCACTTTGGATGAAAGTGTCTGCTAAGCTAATACATGTAAATGTAATTGGTACTCTGGAGCAGTATGATACTGGATGTGGTGCTCCTTTGTAAGTCACTTTGGATAAAAGTGTCTGCTAAGCCTATACATGTAAATGTAATTGGTACTCTGGATCAGTATGATACTGGATGCGGGGCTCCTGTGTAAGTCACTTTGGATGAAAGTGTCTGCTAAGCTAATACAGTACATGTTAAATGTAATTGGTTCTCTGGAGCAGTATGATACTGGATGATGGGCTCCTGTGTAAGTCACTTTGGATAAAAGTGTCTGCTAAGCAAATACATGTAAACATAATTGGTACTCTGGAGCAGTATGATACTGGATGTGGTGCTCCTTTGTAAGTCACTTTGGATAAAAGTGTCTGCTAAGCCTATACATGTAAATGTAATTGGTACTCTGGAGCAGTATGATACTGGACGTGGGGCTCCTGTGTAAGTCACTTTGGATAAAAGTGTCTGCTAAGCAAATACACGTAAATGTAATTGAGATACTGGAACAATTCACAAGCTTCCCTCTTAGCCCAAAGTCAATGGTTATTACACGGTAATTACTACTTTGCATTTTCCTGCTATTTCTGTCCATTTTCCAAGTTCTATTTGTGTTCTTGATGATGAGGAGCTTTCGCTGATTTGTGCCATATTGTCCACACACACACACATGTGAGTACAGTCTGCATTCCCCACCTCGGCCCCACTCCTTCCCCACCTCCCCAGCCCAGCCATTACATTTTTGCATTTCACCACCATACCAACTCCCTGAAGGACGGGATTCAAGTGTACATCTGCACAACACGCTGGCCAAGACCTGAACGTGGGCCTCTCACTCGGAAGGCTCAGATTCCACCTTGGAGTCGATAACCTTTCCTGCCATCTTCCAGGGCGACATGTCACTTTAAAACGCCCACTCACCCACTTGTCTTGTTACACAATTGCCAATCTGAACTAAGCCGGATTGAAGTGTAACCTTCCAGATTTAAAGGCTACCACATGCGACAGGCCTTTCCAAACTCCGCCACAGCCAACAGAGGATCAAACAGAAGGAACTCTCCCCCCTACCGCCCATCACCCCCCCCTTCCACCCTCCAGCCCACCAGTCACAGATGTCAGCTTGAACTTCTACTTCTTCTACTTTTTTTTTTTTCACACCTTAGTTCCTCTCGGCACGCAGTCCTGCCTAATAAAACATCCGCATGTTGGCCTTTCCCCTTTCACCTCCCCCCCCACTGCCATCTTGGGCTCTGGAGAGTTGCTCTCCCTCACACTGTGCGGTTAATGACGTGAAGGAATTTGCAGCCACTTCTTCATGAGCTTACAGCTCAGCTGGGCTCCACGGTTGGGGCAGCCAACCTGGTCGAAGACAAAGGCCTCACAAGTGAAATGCAGCAAGCCCCACTGTCAATAAATCCTGCCGCACTTCCACAGAGCGCTGCCAGAAGACGCAAGCGCTCCTGGTCATTAGACGCCAGATAGCACACCTTTTATAAAGTGCTCGAGCAACGGCTCATGCTGTAAAACACGTTTGAGGAGGAAAAGAAAGGGAAGTTCAACACGACGTGCGGGGAGCCGCCGTCACACTGCTTCGTTTCTTACACGTGTAACAGTTTTCAGTTTAGGAATCCAATGAATAGCAAACTAACATCCATCTGTGGTCCTGACGCACTGGGGGCAACAGGGCAAGACTCACATTCTTACGTCTGAGGAGGAAACCTGGCTTTACAGGTGTGCCGTTTACGTTGTAAGGAGCCTGACGGACTGCAGTTTTTGATCCTGGCGTTGTTAAACTCTTCTTCCATCCATTCATCTTCTAATCCTCTTATCCAGTTCAGGGTCACAGAGAAGCCAGGGTCTGCCCTGATGGCACTGAGGACAAGGAAGGAACCGACCCCTTAACGGGATGACATATTCATGTTTTTCATTTGTTAATCGTTAGGTCGGTGTCTTGGGATTTTTTTTTTTTGTACAGACTGTATCTCATGACCTTTTCAGGAATGAAAACGTCAGATGATATTTACATCTTGTGTCATCTCAGCAAGCATTGGACGCAAGGCTGGAACATCAAAAAGTTAAACACACACACACACAACATACACAGACGACAGGGCCAGCTTGGTGTCACCAGTTCAAGTAACCTGATTGTCTTCAGACTGTGGGAGGAAACCTTTGTGGACACAGGGAGAACTTGCAAACCCAGGACATGAGGCAGCAGCGCTACCACCACACCACCATGCCTCCCTTAAGAGATCCACTGCAGTCAGAATATGTGATGTAGAGAGTCCTTTAGAGCGACAGTGTCTATTCATTTCATAAACTGCCTTTCCGACTTATTTCTATTGCATTAAGTGCCATGTCATTCTAGATAGCTGTTACTTATTATGTAGGCATTTATCTCATATTGTACCTTTGGTGTAACGTATTTAGCACCCTTTCAATGTATTTAGTCTCTATTCACCTTTCACATACTGCCTTTTCTTTCTATTTACCTTTGCAGTACCTTTGTCGTGCATTTAATTTATATGTAGTAGTGTGTTCCTATTAATCCTCTCAAGTCAAATCACATTTATTTCCATGTGCACAACACAGTAAAACAGCTGACAATAAGACAATAAAAAAAGTATTTGTTCTTACGATACACTGAAACCTTATGACCAATTTTAGATGGTACCTCTCCGATCTATATATGCATCTCTTATAGTGCCTTTATAGTACAGTAGTTTAATGTAGGGGCTTTCCTGTCTTTTTTATATAGTGTCTTTTCTAAGTGTATGGTGTAATATGTAGTATCTATCTATCTATCTATCTATCTATCTATCTATCTATCTATCTAT
>JANRMT010062789.1:13888949-13919050 GCA_026402145.1 Polypterus bichir lapradei
ATCTATCTATCTATCTATCTATCTATCTATCTATCTATCTATCTATCTAGAATTTAAGAGCATAAGCAATTAAACAACTGAAAAGAGACTATTCAGTACATCAAGCTTGTTTCTTTAGCAAGTAGCTAGGCTGCCCCTAAAACTTCTAATAGTTTTCTAAAATGTATCTTACAGTATATTATTTCTATTATTTTTAAATATATCAAGAAATATATTTTAAGCTTTACAAAAATAGCAAAATTGTATTTTACAATACATTTCAGTATACTAAAAGACAGTGTAATACTGTATATTTAACCTTGAAGCCTAGTATGTTCCAGCACAGAGTATTTTAAAAGATATTCATATTGGTAGCAATAGGTTTATTAACATTATATTTTGCGTAGGGCGGCACTCTCATAGTGCATGGTGGCTCAAAACACGTAGACCAGAGTTTGAGCCCCAGGTGTTCCTTGTGTGGAGTCTTCATGTTCTCCCTTTGGTTTCTCCCCTCAGCCCAAAGACATGCAGGTCAGGTGAATGAGTGCTGCTAAACTGGGCCGTGTGTGTGTTTGTGTGACCCCGTGATGGGCTCTTGTCCTGTCCAGGGATTGTTCCTGCTTTGTGTCTGCTGCTTACTGAGAGAAGCTCCTGTTTCCTTGTGACTCTGCTCTCATTAAACAGGCTTAGAGAATGAATGGATGGTTATTTGTCATATTTTTCATTTCTGTAAGAGGTCATTTATTTGTGCAGTTTTAGCTTTCTCCTCAACGTCTTCACGATTTTTTAAGTGGAACTCCAGCATTCTCCCACTGTTCAGATGTGCATTATTGCAATCCAAGGTTGACTAGCAAGGTGAAATATCTCAGGCTTATTTATACATGTGTTATGAATGACACCCCACCCATGGTGACATCCTGTCTTTTTTAGGATTTTGCTGTGTGTTCTGCCAATAAATGGATATTTTTAGCAATCTCCACACACCTGATAACGAGTGTGTATCTGAATTAGTCCTTCAACTTTCAACTTATCCACTACAGAATAAGTTTTCGCCATTGTTCACTGTTGATTATATATTTATATATAAAATAGAATGCCAGTTTGTCTTTAAGTTCCCTATATAATTTTACACCCTGTGACCGATCTTGACCAAATTTGGAAAACTAGCTCTGTAGGACCAAACAGACAAGACAAACTACTTTAGAACCCTAAATCTTGACCCTGGGTGTCCCAGTGTTTTTTTTTTTTTTCCTGTGTGTCACAGTTTGCACACCAGTGCCACCTGCTGGCTCATAGCAGACTGAAGACAGACTAGCAGACTAAATGATCAGAACGCAGCATGACTTACCTGGACAACGCCATGTGCTGCTTCTATCTTCTGTAATATAAAAAGTTGATCAAGAATGGAAGTGCAACAAGACACAAAGGAGTATCAAAAGGGTATTGTTTAACTCCTTATTTATCAGCTTTTATTTATAATTTAAGCACTACAGATTGTCCACCTTCAACTAAGAGGACCAGTCAGACATGGCAACGTTCACGGTGACACCCCCCAGCAAGGAATTAACAAGTACTGGAACCGAATCGGACCTGAAAAGAACAAATTTGCAACTCACAAGAGCAGAGACATTGATAGAAAAGCAGTGTGGATGACAGATGGGAGAGCTGGTAATAACAACAGAGTCACCATTTAAAAAATCGAGAGTGGTCTCCCGTAGAGTTTCTCGTATACTTAGAAATGGGGATGGATATCTGAGGAGTAAACTGCAAGACACTGATCATAATTTTATATTATGTACATTAAAGAGCCATCAACAACAAGTCAAATCAAATTCATAAAATATTGAACAATCATTATAAAATTAAAGTTGAATGAATCAGACTCTGCAGCTGCATGAATAAAAGATAAAGCACCACTTCCAGTTAATGGTAATGCCCCAAAAGTTGACAGAAATCTATGCTTTGTACTTAATACTTGTATGCAAAATTTGGTTGACCAAAGTAAAAGTGTACTCAAGTTATCGTGTTTAACACACACGCACACAGGCAGGCACACAGACGTAATTCCAAAAATGGCATTTTCAACCTCAGGGAGGTCTAAAACACCGAGATTCATCGAAATCTCAAAACAGAATTTTCGGTCAAATCCAATACTTTCCCTGTACTGTACTTCATATACGAGAAAGTCAGGGGGGTCTCAAATGTTGAGATTCATCAAAATCTCAACACTGAATCTTTGGACGATTACAATACTTTCAGTACACATCGTATACGAGAAATTAAAAACACAGAAATCTTTGTTTTCTTTCCTTAACCGATTCTGCAAATATATCCGTGAAATTCCAGGTACTTCAGCTAGAATACAATAATAGTTAAAGAATTAGAAATGAATGAAAAAGACATAGTATTGTATTTGTCCCAAGAGAGAAATTTAGTTTTTTTACAGAAGCTCAAGAATATTTATAACACAAAACAGCAATGTCCTCAAATCCAACCCGCTATATCCTAACTACAGGGTCATGGGGGGACTGCTGGAGCCAATCCCAGCCAACACAAGGCGCAAGGCAGGAAACAAACCCCGGGCAGGGCGCCAGCCCAAGGAGAACATGTAAGCTCCACACAAGGAGGAACCAGGACACAAACCTTGGTCTCCTTACTGTGAGGTAACAGCACTACCTCTGCATCACCATGTCACCTGGGCCCTTTAATATAGTCAGTCAATCAGTCAGTCATTATCCAACCCCCTAGATCCTAACACAGGGTCACAGGGGTCTGCTGGAGCCAATCCCAGGCAGCACAGGGGGCAAGGCAGGGCACCAGCCCACTGTAGGGCACACTCCCACACACTCACACCCACACACTAGGGACAATTTAGAATCGCCAATGCACCTAACCTGCGCATCTTTGGACTGTGGGAGGAAACCGGAGCACCCGGAGGAAACCCAGGCAGACACGGGGAGAACATGCAAACTCCACGCAGGGAGAACCTGGGAAGCGAACCCTGGGCTGCTTACTGCGAGGCAGCAGTGCTACCCACTGCGCCAGCCCTTTCTGCAGTCCTCGCTTGTTAAACAGGACTTTTGAGACCCTCGTATTGTAGAGCTCAGTTTTACAATTTGATTTATTGTACCTTTGCTGGAGACTTTAATTAAGATTTCCAAACCAGGTTAGCAGAAAATACAGAAAGGCAGAGATTTATGAAAGAGTGACATAATGGAAGGACTCACACTAAAAAGACTCATCTTCTTCAGACAGCAAAGGCACTTGTGTCTCTTTTTGCAGATGGCTTCTGGGTTTTCCTGAAATGCCAGTTTTAAGTCCGTGATTGTCGCCAGATATTTATAAATGTCTACAATCTCCACTGCTTGGTCTTTGACGAGTGTTTCTTGTGGTTGAATGGTGTTTCTTCTAAAACCAATTATAAGTTCTTTAGCTTTTGTGAGGGTTAGAGGTAGAAAAATTTTATCACACCAGTTAACAAAATCATCTACCACTGGACCATTGGTGGTCTCATTCTCACTCAGGTGGCTCACAATTACTAAATCATCAGCAGATTTTAAGAGGAACCTGTTTTCAAATTTATTTTGAAGCCCATTAGTGTAGATGACGTACAAAAGAGGTGAAAGAACGCAACCCCGGGAGGACCCTGTGGACAAGGACAGCATGTCTGACAGACAGCCATCAACTGTCTCTCTTTGAGTCCTATTTGTCAAAAACTCAATCAGCCACCCAAGCAAACTGAAGTCCAAATTAAAATCTTTTATAAGTCCTTGTGCAAAAAGGTGGGGCTGGATGGTGTTGAAAGCTACAGGCAGTCATCTAGTTGTGACCACATTTGGTTTCGACCAACCGGTTTGGATATAAGATGGACCGGTAAATGTCTTCAAATATGACCATAAGTACAGTAAGTCCCTTCAGTTGTATCAGTGCTACTTAAAATTCCTACAGCTCCCAGTGGCCCCGGCATTATAACGCTATTGGACAGCTTCAGAGCACGCAGGGGCTGCTGGGAAGAAGACTGAGCAGGTGGAACTTTTGAAAAGGGACCTTAAAGACGCCATGGAGATCGTGATCACCCATCTGTTTGTGAATACACCTCATACCCACAACTGGATTACAACTTGACCACCCAGGTTTACACTTTTCTGCCTGGATGTACAGGGTGGTCCAGATCTAATTATTGCAGATCCAGATTGTCTGAATGACTTTGATTTATGTGGGGACGATTCCAGTTCGGCAAAAAGACGATTCTTCATGTCGTCAGTTCGCACACTTCTCGATGGTCCGGGATTTTTTGGGTGATTTTCTATGTAATAAACTTAATAAGTTATAGCGTAATGAAAATTGCATAATTAGATCTGGACCACCCTATATGTGCTGTCCTATGCTTGCCTGTCCATGTGAGTTTGTACTGATTAAATATGTCTTCGTTTGATGGAGTGCAACCAATCATCTCAGACCTCACACGGCATCAGGATCCTGGTAGGACAAAACTTTACGTCGCCTTCTGAGGGCCATTCACAGCGCTTTTCATTCATCGTCAACTGCTCCTGCTAAACTGGCCTGTTTGGTCATTAGTATTAGTGTTTATCGTTTGAGTTTATTGCTTAGTGGTGATTGTAAGACTTATAATTTATTATTGCCGTCAATAATCAACTGAACGTATTTGAAACTGCTGCAGGTAATAAACTGAGATTGAGATAAATAAGTCACGACATAGGGCAACGCTGACTAGAGAGAGTAGGAAGAAAACTGTCATATGCCCAGTTTAGCAGAACTCAACACTGCCAGACACGAGATGCAGTAGCAGTCATAAGCTGGACAGTCATAAGTCGATGACTGGCTGTACAAACAGGAACCTTGCGTGAATCTTAATACACCTCAAATATATTAATGCAGTGGTTTTCAACTTGTGGGGCAGGCCCCCCTAGGGGGGTGTGAAGTAACAAAAGGGGGGCGCGAAGATGTGAAAAAAAGAAAACAAGAATCAAAAATATGAAAAAAAAATCTGTTGAAACCAAAACAAATTAATTTAAACTACATTCTGATACTAGAACAATAAATATAGAGTTAGATAAATGTCGATAAAAGTTAAGTAGGTATAATAAAATATGCATCTACATTTCAAAAAAATGTTAGGGGGGGTGCGATTAAAACTGTTATGAAAACTCAGGTCGCAAATACTTAAAGGTTGAGAAACACTGTATTAATGTCATACTAATGACATCGATCCTGGTATAGTTAGGAAACTTGAAATTGGCAGATAAAACTAAAATTGGAGAAATGGTAGGCCCTTGAGGAGGCAGCAAAAAGAATTCATTATGACCTGGACAAGCTTCAGAAGTGGGCAAACACCTGAAAAATGGAGGTTAATGTAGAAAAGTGCAAAGTGCTACACGTGGGCAACAGGAAAATCAATTATAAATTCAAGATGGGAGACACTGAGCTACAGGAACCAACCTCTGAAAAGGATTTAGGGGTTTATGTGGACTCAACATTTTCATCATCTAAGCATTGTACAGAAGCGATTAAAAAGGTAAATTAAATGTTAGTTTACATCATAAAAACTGTTGAATTTAAGTCAAGGGATGCTATGTCCAAACTATACACTGCACTAGTGAGACCACATCCAGAGTGTTTGTGCAGTTCTGGTCACCACAATACAATAAAGACAGAGCAGCACTTGAAGTTGTGCAGAGGAGAACAAACAAGTGCATCTCAGAGCTCGAGGACGTGTCCTACTGTGACAGACCTGTAAACCTGTGTAGGAAGAAGAGACATGAGGCATGGCAAGGTTTGGGGCAGCCACCCGTTTATTCCGGTTTCCTGGCTGCAAAAGTAATAGATTTCTCATGGTCAAGTTTACTCAACAGAGTCCAAAACAGAACTGCCTGCCAGAGCAAAGGCAGGAGGCTTTATAGGACGGAGGGCGGAAGTGATGTCGTCCTCTGTGCCGGAACCGGAAGTGACATCGTCCTCCGTGCTGGAACCGGAAGTGATGTCGTCCTTGGTGCCGGAACCGGAAGGGATGTGTCCCGCTTTGAGGTGTCAGCTCCTGGTGGGATTTCCCGGGAAAGACCTGTAGAGAACTCAGAAAGAGCGTTAGCGTACCCCGCCCCCCCCGGGCAGATGTATAATCAGTCCTCTCTAAGCCCTTCAGCAGCCTCCCATGCACACGTGTGTGACACCTGTTTAGTCTGAGCAAAGGAGACTGCGGGGACCTCATCCAGGTATTCAAAATCTTCTATGGCAGGGGTGTCCATCTCTGGTCCTGGTGGGCCGCAGTGGCTGCAGCTTTTCATTCTAACCCTTTTCCTAATCAGCCATTAGTTTTCACTGTTAATTAACTCCTTTTTCCTTCATTTGAATAGCCCTGTTTTTAAGGATTCAGTCCTCTGAATCGATTCTTTTCTTCATTAAATGGCAGCCAAACAGAAATGAAATGTGAAACGAGCCGACAGATGACCAGTGAAACTGGAACGTCAAACTCCAGCCAATTTCACTCCAACCAGTTTCTTAATAAGAAGCCGACTCTTGCTGTTAATTAAAGCCGTTATTGAATATCAAGACTTGTTGCTGCTCTCATTCTGCCACAACAGACAGTTGATTTTTTGTCTTTTCTAAGACCGCCGTCAAGATGTTTTGGTGACCTGAGCAGACCAACATGACCGAGACCTTCTCCTTTCTTTATTTTCAGGTTAGCTGGTCATGCTTTTTTTTGTGCCTCGTTATTATTTGGCTGCTCATTAAGGAAAAAGAAACAACTAAAGGGTCTGAGTCACGTCAATTACAACGAAGGCAAAACAGGTAAATTAGCAGCAAAAAAAGCTCCCTAATTAAGAAGATGGTTAGGATGAAAACCTGCAGCCACTGTGGCCCATCAGGACCGGAGTTGGACACACATGCTCTAAGGCGTTGATAAACAAGGTCCAGCAACCTTCTTTTGACTTAATGGTGAATTATATACTTGAGGACTTCAGTGGAAATTAAGAAGTAGTGAATTTAGGACTGAAGCCAGAAAGCACCTCTTTATGCAAAGAGTTGTGGGACTCTGGAACAAACTACTAAGACTTGGAGTTGAAGCAGAAACCTTGACAGCCTTTCAGAAGATTCTAGATGAGACATTGGGAACCAGCTTAGCTATTAGGGAAAGAAATGGGCTTAATGGACTGAATGACCCCCTCTCATTTGTCAGATTTTCTTGTGTTTCTCTAAGTGGTTATGTAACAAAGCAAAGTAGCAATGGCGTCCACTGTACCTCGGTTAGGCTGAGCTTTCTCTGTCGGCTTCCTCTTTATATGTTTTTCAAATCATTTCATAAGCAGTCATGCCAGGGGCACTGGTTTTAAGTCATTTCAGGTTTTAAGGTTTTGTTTTTAGCTGCTGGAATTACTGTGGCCTGTTTCCACAGCTTTGGGACCTCCTGTTGAACTAATGACGACCTAAAAAAATCAGGAGTGATCTCCCTAGACTTCCTCGTGTACTCAAATATGGGGATGGACATTTGAGGAGTAAACCGCAAGACAATGATTATCATATTATGTACATTAAAGAATCATCTACAACAAATCGAGGTTGCTGGATATCATGGCTGGCCTGTACACTGGTACTGTGAGTGCTGTGCAGGGTGGAGGCAGGACCTCTGTGTTTTTCTCAGTTGATTCTGGGGTTCATCAGGGGTGTGTTCTTGGTCATACTCAATGCTTGCATGGACTGGGTGTTGGGCAAGGTTTGGGGTCCAGCAGCTGAGGGGCATCTGTTGATGAAGAGAGATTCATGGATCTTGACTTTGCTGACAATGCTGTGATCTTCATGGAGTCAATGGAGGCTCTGATCGGGGCTCTCGAGAGACTGAGTGAGGAGTCTGAGTGTCTGGGCTTGCGAGTGTCCTGCATAAAAACCAAGATCCAGGCCTTTAATGACCTCTTGGGCAAGGCCATCAGCAGTGTGTCTGACTGTGGAGAGAGTGTCGACCTCGTCGAGTGGTTTACTTACCTCGGCAGTGACATTCATGTCTCTGGTGACTCTTCCTATGAAGTCAGTAGACAGATTGGGAGAGCATGGGAGGTCATGAGGTCGCTGGAAAGGGTTGTGTGGCGATCCCAATATTTGCAAAAGGACAACGGTCCAAGTCTTTAGAGTCCTGGTGCTTCCTCTCTTGCTATATGGTTGCGAGACATGGACCCTATCCAGTGACCTGACATGAAGACTGGACTCCTTCATGTGTGTCTCTCCGGAAAATCCTTGGGTTCCATTGGTTTGACTTTTTGTCGAATGAGCAGTTGTCATGGAGTCCCAAATGAGGCACATTAAATGCATTGTGAGGGAGCGCCAGTTACGGCACTACGGCCATGTGGTGTGTTTCCCCGAGTGTGATCCAGCTCGTAAGATCCTCATTGTTGGGGACCTGAGAGGCAGGACCAGGCCAAGGGGTCGCCCACGTAACACCTGGCTATCTGGCAGATAGAGGGTCACTTCTGGAGGGTGGGACTGGACCACGTGTCTGCCTGGGGGGTTGCCAACCGGGATCCCGAGTTGTTTCGTCGTGTAGTGGGTGCGGCAACACACTGTACCAGTGCATGCTCTCCAACTTGACTTGACTTGAACAACATATCAAATCAAATTAATAATATATTGAGCAATCATTATAAAACTAAAGCTGAATAAATCAGACTCTGCAGCTGTATGAATAAAAAAAAGTTGAGTATGTGTTCAGGTAAAGTATCACTTCCAGTTGATGGATTTGGCCCAAAAGTTAATACAGATCTGCAGTTTTGGTGTAACAACCACATACCAAATTTAATCCGGGGGTTCATCTATCTATCTCGTTGCGATTTTGAGTTATCATGTTTATACTCACACACAGACATAATTCCAAAAAACACTATATTCGTACTCAGGGAGGTCTAAAACGTCAAGATTCGTCAAAATCTCGAAGTCCAATATTTTCATGATTACTATACTTTCTCTATACTTTATATACAAGAATGTAATGAAGTAAAAAATGGAGCTGAGCTGCTCGGCACAAGACCTCAAGAGCCTACTACTGAGGTGGCCTGGTCCAGGACCTGAATTTGTTTTTAGTTTTCTAAAATTGTTCTCTTCATTCTTTTGCTCAAAACCATCTGCTTCAAGCTGTGTGTTCAACCTACAGCTCATCAATGGTGAAGCACTAGAACTTTGTGATTGCAGACTGCAATATTCATATGTCACGCAAATATGGTGTGACAGTTGATGGTGCTATACCAGCGCTTCACCCTACACAGACAGACACACTTATAAAAACACAAGATGTTTTTTATTTTTCTTCGCTCGTGTGGAATGTCTTCCCTGTCCCCACGAGCCCATAACAATGTCCAAGCACTAAACACAATACTTTACTTTCTCTTTGTTTCTTATTCTTTCTCCTCCACTCCTCTGTGGCAATCTTTGTCTCAGTCCTCCGAACTCTGGGTCCCGGAGTGGTGACTGCTGGCTCCTTTTATAATGTGCTCCAGGTGCCCGTCGACCTACGTCAGGCAACACTTCCGGGTGCGTGGAGGGAAACCCGCCCAAGAGGGTTCAGCAACTGTTGCAGCACCCCCTGACCATACCCCCGGATACCAACTCCAACTCCCCTGAAGCCCTGTGGGAATCCGAGGCACCACTGCAATCCATGGGGGCTGCCATCTGACGACCCGGATGGAGGTACTGTTCTGCCCACGTTTGCTCCCTCGGTCCTCTTCATGAAGAGGCGTCCCAGCCGGACAAGGGCCCTGGAAAAAAAAAACTTGGGTTCAAATCTTTAAATGAGGCAACTCCATCTGGTCTGTGTATTTTGCAGCAGCGTGCAGCTCAAGTCAGGGTGGCGGTGTCGCTGGAATTGTTCGTTCTGAGTTGAACATCAGACAAAATAGCTGTGGAATGACCAACGTTCTTCTAGCGTTTGGCTCCAAAACTAATGACGAAATCCAGCCTTATCGTACTAATTGTTCCTTATCATTATGGGTGATTGCAACATCTACATTTATGACAAAAAAACAGGAGGTAGAGTGAGAAGTGGCAGAGTTGAAGATGCTACGATTTTTGCTTGGAGTAACGAAGGGAGACAGGATTAAAAATGAGTATATTAGCGGGACAACACAGGTATGATAGCTTGGTGACCAAGTGAGAGGGGCTAGATAGAGATGATTTGGGCACACGTAGGGGCGAGATTAGGGGTACATCAGGAAAAGAATGTTGAGGATGGAACTACCAGGAAAGAGAAAAGAGAATCTAGAATCTAGAATGCCTTTTATTGTCACTATACAGGTACACATGTACAATGAGATTAAAAGCAGCTCCTTCAGTGCAGACAAATATGTAGAACACAAGTAAATAAACAAATGGTGCAAAAAGTTGCAAAGAAGTTGCAAAAAAGTTCTGCAGTGCTATATACATATGGAAAGAATAATAACTATTGCACTATTGGGTTATTGCACATTATTGAAAATATTGCACAATAATGATGATCATGTGCAGTGAGTAGTGGATGTTGGACCCTGAGAGTAATGATATTGTACAGTATACAGATATTGCACAGTTATTATCAGTACCATTTAGATATTGGATATTGCACAGTTGATGGACAGAAGGAAGTCCAGGGTTTGGGCGGTTAGACTGTGTATTCAGTGCATGTGTGAGTTTAGAATGATTATGGCTTTTGGGGAAAAAACTGTTCTTGAGTCTGTTTGTCCTTGTTGTGATGCACCTGTAGCGCCTCTCTGAGGACAACAGGTCAAACAGATCAGAGCCAGGGTGGGAGCTGTCCTTGATGATGTTTTTTGCTCTGTTGAGGAGTAAATGTCCATCAGGGAGGGGAGAGGGCAGTCGATGATCTTCTGTGCTGACTTTACTACTCTCTGAAGCCTCTCCTCGTCTGCCATGGTGCAGTTGCCGTACCATACTGTGATGCAGTACGTCAGCAGGCTCTCGATGGACGAGCACTAGAAGGTCAGTACCAGGTTGGAGTCCAGGTTGTGCTTTCTGAGGACCCTCAGGAAGTATAACCACTGCTGAGCCTTCTTGATGACTGTTGTGATGTTGTCTGTCCAGGAGATGTCAGCGGAGATAAGGACGCCGAGAAACCGGAAGGTATGGACCCTCTCCACACACTCGCTGTTGATGTAAAGGGGGGGCTAAGTCGGTGCTGTGCCTCCTGAAGTCGACAATGATCTCCTTGGTTTTCCTGGTGTTCAGAGCCAGATTGTTCTTTGAACACCAGGCTGCCAACTTCAGGACCTCCTCTCTGTAAGCTGCCTCGTCTCCCTTTTAGATGAGTCTGACCACTGAAGTGTCGTCAGCAAACTTGACGGTTAGGTTGTTGTTGTGGGCCGGACTGCAGTCGTGGGTGTAGAGAGAGTACAGGAGGGGGCTCAGCACACAGCCTTGTGGGGTACCGGTGTTCAGTGTGCGAATGGAGGAGTGGTGGGGGCCGAGTCTCACAGTCTGGAGCCGGTTGGTGAGAAAGTCTGAGGAAGGCCAAAGAGGAGGTTTATGGATGTGGTGAGGGATGACATGAAGGCAATCAGCGTGGCAGAAAATGATGTAAAAGACTGGAGATCTTGGATGATCTTCAGTGGCGACCCCTAAACGGGAGCAGCTGAAAGAAGCAGAAGAAGAAGAAGAAGCAAGCAACATCTACGTTTATATTCTGTGACCACAAGGGGGCACCAGAGAGCCCCAAACCACAGACACAGTAAAGCACCACACGTTGATTGAGTAAAATAAAGGATTTTTTTTTTCTTTCCCAGGCACCTCTTCACAATCCTCCCAATAACAAGCCACAGTTATACAATAAATGAACACAAGAAAATGCCAATTCTTCCTCCTTCTCAGCCTCCATTAAGTTTCACCCTCTGCCTCCCAACTCTGACTCGTCCATGTGTGGTAGTGGGCTTCCTTTTACGCTGGACCCGGGAATACTTTCAGTGTTATGCCACGTCTTCTGGTATGCACTTCCTGGATATACTGAAAGTAGGGAGGTCATCCCCCAACAGAACCCTCTGTTAGAATGTAGGGACCCCAACAGGGTTGCACTTCTGAACACCATATCCCAAGCACCCCTGTGGGTGTCCCATCTGGGTTCCCACATGAGGACCACTGCCACCTTGTGTATGGGGGAGGGAACCTCTTCTGAATGTCACCTTTCGCTAGTCCATCCATTATCTCCTACCATCCGCACACAATATTATTTCTCCACTCTGCTGGCCAATTCATCGCCGCTCTGGCCTCCCGTCTGGGTAGTGTATTTTTTTTTCCCATCTCATCCAGGATACCCGTTCTCCCACAACAATTCCTTATTCTAAGTCAGAACTTTGACTTTCACTTATTTATCTGTTATTTGGTGTTTAATGCTGGATATTAGTTTGTATCCTGTGTTATTCAAATCAGCTTTGCTTTTACACATATTGTATTTTGCCACTACGCAAAAGCTAGAGGTTTACAGGGGTGACAATGGAGTATCATTTTTGTAATAGTTTTCATTTCAAGCATTTAACAGATATTATTCGATGTTATAATACCCAGCTGTGAGATGGTTGAGGATTGTTTATTACATTACGTAATGTAGTTGACATATGAAGTGCTCTGAGTGTTGTTACACTGAGGACACATTCGTAGATACAATGCAATACAATACAATACAATTTATTTTTATATAGCCCAAAATCACATAAGAAGTGCTGCAATGAGCTTTAACAGGCACTGCCTTTTGACAGCCCCCCTAGCCTGGACTCTCTAATAGACAAGAAATACTCACAAAAAAACCCTTGTAGGGAAAAAACATGGAAGAAACCTTGGGAAAGGCAGTTCAAAGAGAGACCCCTTTCCATGTAGGCTGGGCGTGCAGTGGGTGTCAAAAAGAAGGGGGTCAATACAATACATTAGAACACTCTAGACGAGAGCAGGCCATTCAGCCCAACAAAGCTCGCCAGTCCTATCCACTTATTTCCTCCAAGAAAACATCAAGTCGAGTTTTGAAAGTCCCTAACGTCTTACTGTCTACCACACTACTTGGTAGCTTATTCCAAGTGTCTATCGTTCTTTGTGTAAAGAAAAACTTCCTAATGTTTGTGCGAAATTTGCCCTTAACAAGTTTCCAACTGTGTCCCCGCGTTCTTGATGAACTCATTTTAAAATACAAGTCTCGATCCACTGTACTAATTCCCTTCATAATTTTAAACACTTCAATCAGGTCACCTCTTAATCTTCTTTTGTTTAAACTGTAAAGGCTCAGCTCTTTTAATCTTTGCTCATAATTCATCCCCTGTAGCCCTGGAATCGGCCTTGTCGCTCTTCTCCGGACCTTTTCCAGTGCTGCTATGTCCTTTTTGTAGCCTGGAGACCAAAACTGCACACAGGACTCCAGATGAGGCCTCACCAGTGTGTTATAAAGATTGAGCAGAACCTCCTGTGACTTGTACTCCACACATCAAGGCGCTATATAACCTGACATTCTGTTTGCCTTCTTAATGGCTTCTGAACACTGTCGGGAAGTTGATAGCTTAGAGTCCACTATGACTCCTAAATCCTTTTCATAAAGTTTACTCTCGATTTTCCAACCGCCCATTGTGTATTCAAACCTCACATTTTTACTTCCTATGTGTAATTCTTTACATTTACTGACATTAAATATTATCTGCCACAAATCTGCCCAAGCCTGTGTGCTATCCAAGTCCTTCTGTAATGATATAACGGATTCCAAATTATCTGCTAATCCACCTATCTTGGTATCATCTGCAAACTTAACCAGCTTGTTACTTATATTCCTATCTAAATCATTTATATATATTAAAAATAGCAGCGGCCCTAGCACTGCCCCCTGCTAGTCATCACTCTTAGCATCAGCCAGTTCTGATGAGGTTCCTCGCACCATCACCCTCTGCTTCCTGTGTCTGAGCCAATTCTACACCCATCTAAAAACATCACCCTGAACTCCCACTTCTTTTAATTTGATGCCCAACCTCTCATCTGGTGTCTTATCAAATGCTTTCTAAAAGTCCAGATAAATAATATCATCTGCTCCACTTTGATCGTATCCTTTTGTTGCCTCCTCATAGAATTCCAGCACGTTAGTAAAACACAACCTCCCTCTTCTGAACCCATGCTGACTGTTCAAAATAACTCCTGTCCTTCCATGTGTTGCTCAATCTTATCCTTAATAATTCCTTCCATTAATTTTCCTGTGATGCATGTTAAGCTTACTGGCCTATAGTTGCTTGGATCTGCCCTGTCACCCTTTTTATATAATGGGATTACAATACAATACACAGAACAGAACAAATCCTCAATACAATATAATAGTACAATAGAAATATTACAAGTACGGAGCAGAATTCAACAGTAGATGATATCACATACCGTATATACTCACATATAAGTCATGAAACCCGAAAATTTTTTATTTATTTATTAACCCGTTTTATTTTTTTATTTTTTTGCATCTTCTTGCCTCCTCCAATCTCGTACCAGTTTCTGAGACGCATCGAATTTTGTTGCAGTAGCACAGTTACCAATTTCGTTTGCCACTTCAACGACTTTGAGTCATAGAGTTGCTGTTTTGCTAGGCTTTATTATTAACATGCCTGCCTACATGACACCAGAATGAAAAGGTTAATGGTGTTATCATTCTCAAAACTCTATGAAGGCTAATTTTGTACTGATGAAGCACAAGGGGGATAAGACAAGGGAGAGAACTCAAAGCGAGAACTTTGACAGTTGTCTGCAACTCACCCTAAGCAAAAGCCAGAAACCTGCTGATTGACTTTCACCACACCAAAGAGCCTTTACGACCAGTCACCATACAACAACATTTATTTATGTAGCACATTTTCATACAAATGATGTAGCTCAAAGTGCTTTACAGGATAAAGAATGAGAAAAAGACCAAACAGAAAAATAAAATTAGGCAACACTAATTAACAAAGAATAAAAGTAAGGTCCGATTTCCAGGGAGGACAGAAAAAACGAAAAAACTCCAGACGGCTGGAGAAAAAAAAAAACAAAATCTGCAGGGGTTCAGAGGCCACGAGACCACCCAACCCACTCCAGGCATTCTACCTAAGATAAATGACCTCAATCAGTCCTCATGCCTTTTAGGCTTCACATGGAAGAACTTGATGCTGGTCATGTGGATCTCTGCCCTTCAATCCATCAAAGTAGGGACATCATGGTGCCCTGATCAGGTGGTGGTGGCGGTGCAGATCACTACCACAGAAAACTGGAAAAAGAACAGCAGAGAAAGTAGGGGTAAGTACTGATTCTGGATCCACGAAGAATGATAATGATAATTAAATGCATGTACAGGGCGGCACAGTGGTGCAGTGGCAGTGCTGCTGCCTCGCAGTTAGGAGACCCGGGTTCGCTTCTCGGGTCCTCCCTGCGCGGAGTTTGCATGTTCTCCCCGTGTCTGCGTGGGTTTCCTCCCACAGTCCAAACACACGCAGGTTAGGTGCATTGGCAATCCTAAATTGTCCCTAGTGTGTGCTTGGTGTTTTTGTGTGTGTCCTGCGGTGGGTTGGCACCCTGCCCGGGATTGGTTCCTGCCTTGTGCCCTGGGATTGGCTCTAGCAGACCCCCGTGACCCTGTGTTCGGATTCAGCGGGTTGGAAAATGGATGGATGGAAATGCATGTACAGAATATCAAGGTTACACTAAAATGAAGCTATGAGTAAGCCATCCTAAAGTAATGAGTTTTTTGAAGTTGTTTAAAGTGCTCCACCGTATTAGTCTGCTGGATTTCTATCGGTCAGCTGTTCCAGATTTCAGGTGCATAACAGCAGAAGGCCGCCTCGCCACTTCTTTTAAGTTTAGCTCTTGGAAATCTAAGCAGACCCTCATTTGAAGATCTAAGGTTACGATTTGGAGTGAAAGGTGACAGACATTCTGAGATATAGGATGGAGCGAGATTATTCCAACCCGGAATAATAATAATAAACTGGACCTCCTATTGCTATTTATTTATTTTTTCCCATTTCACCAGCTTTTAATTATTAATAGATAGATGATAGAGTATCTGTGCTTCCTAAAAAACAAATATTCCATCCATCCCTTTTCTGCACATACTTGTTCCGGGAAGTTGTTCGAGGAGCCTGCCATGACAATCCTGGGCAGGATGCCAGTCTATTGCAAACTGGCTTTGTCTCAGGGATAAACTAATGGAACTGATTTATCCTCCATTTTATTGGGGACTGCAAATTATTTGATTTTGAAGCAAATGGAAAAAAAGAACAAATTTTAAGAACCCAACTAAGAATATGTGTCTTGCAAGCTTGAAGCTTGCTTTAAATCAGTGTGGGACGTCCCAGCGTGGTGGCAAATCTGCGGGATTTTGAATCTGATGGCGTGTGTGCCCTGAGAAACTCTTCCCTGGAAAACAAGAGTTTCAGTGTTTAAGAGTGCCATTGACATGCTCAACAATCATCCGCGGACGTTGCTGCTCGCTCCGGGATCTTTGTTTTCGCATGCTCAGTTTCGATCAGCAGCCCACGGTCTTCTTCTATTCTCGGCCATCTATTGTATGAAAGCACGCTAGTCTCACAGGGTTTGGGCCTCAGCTGATGATGCCATACATCTGTAGATTTCATTTAGTTACTTTTAAACTGGAAGAACTTTGGGGTCCCTGATGACTCACTTGGTAACTTATACCACCGTGTGAGGTCCAAAGCTGAGTCATGAGCTGTTCCTGGACACGAGCTGCCGCTTTTGGCTCACATGTTTTATTTCCTCAGAAGGCCCTGGCTCCACCTAACCTGCCATCTGATGGTCGACGTTGATGGTGTCAATCTGTAAAGAGCACACAGAATGTGATTATAATGACCAGGTCCATTTATAGAAAAGTGTTCTCCATTTAAAATAAAATGAATGCTAATAAAATGTGATCAGCATGTGCACATAATACAAAACATTTATGTTGAAATACGGGAGCAGCACCATGGCGCTTCTGCTGCTGCTGCTGCTGCTTCACCGCTCTCAATCTTGGCCCATGCACTGCCCCGGTGGAGCTTGTATGGCCTTGTGAGTGTTTATCCACCTGCACCTTCTTCTTCCTTCCATTATGAACAGTTAACATACTATTTTTTACAGTACAGTAGATTTACAGACAGTAGGTACCAGGATGAAATTCTGAGAGCCATTATCAGACCTTATGCTGATGCAGCAGGCCCTGGGTTCCTCCTGGTGCAGGACAATGCCTGGCCTCATGTGGCCAAAGTGTATAGGAAGTTTATGGATGATGAAGGCATTGATGCCATTGACCAGCCCATATGTCCCCAAAGCCTGAAGAACCTCTGGGACGTTATGTGTCAGTGCATCTGATGCCACCAAGTAGTCCCACAGAATGTCCAGGAGCTCACTGATACCCTGATCCAGGTCTGGGAGGAGTTCCCCCTGGGCACCATCCGCCATCTCATCAGGATCATGCCCAGACGTTGTCATGCAGTCCTTACACACTACTGAGTCACATTAGGAGTTACCATGATGAAATTCACACAAAATGGATCAGCCTGTGATTTCAGTTTTTGACTTTGATTTTCGGTGTGATGTTGAGAATGGAACCACCAGGCAAGAGGAAAAGAGAAAGGCCAAAGAGGAGGTGGGGAGGGAAGGCAGATGGTATGGCAGAAAATTATGTAAAAGACAGGAATAGATGAAGACGGATGAACCACTGTGGCGACTCCTAAGTGGGAGTAGCCAATAGAAGAAGAAAGCTTAAACAAATAGAAATTTCCCAAAATATATCAAAAGGCCTATAAGAGGAGGTCAGATCAGGTCATGTTGGAGAGCATGCGCTGGTACAGCTCATTGCTGCACCCACCACATGATGAACACCTCGAGATCCTGGTTGACAACCCTCTAGGCAGACATGCAGTCCAGTCCCACCTTCCAGAAATGACCATCTATCTGCATCATCACCTTGGCCTGGTCCAGCCACTTCGGACCTCAGTAATGATGATCCTCCAAACTCGACCACCCTCAGGGAATCGCATCACATGGCTGTAGTGCTGTAACTGAATCTCCTTCATAATGAAGATAATGTGCATCATTCGGGAGAATACAAGAGGAGGGATGACTGTAAATCATCGGCTTGTATACAAAAGAGCAAACAAAGAATCTCTATAAAGGAAGAGCAAAAAAGGAGTTGCCTAAAGGGGAATCCTAAGCAAACAAGTACCAAAAAACACAACTTAGAAGCCGAAATCCTAAAAAAAAGCAAGGAAGTCATAAGAAACAGAAAATCCGACAAAAGTAGCAGCACACAATATTCTAAACACATATGCAATCATTACCTGATCTGAGCTTACCCTTAAATAGCCAATGGGAGCTGTTGTGGTATAGGGAGTTCCTCCAAACAAAATCCCAAAAACATTTTCAAAAAGCCTGTCAAGTTGAAGGATTTGTCAACCGTTGGCTTATATTAACGATAAGGGCAAGCAAAGAATCTTTATAAAAATAACTGAAAAATGCTCTGTAAAAAAGAAAGCTCTGAGGAGCACAAAAGGCACAGAAGACGTTGCCTTCAAAAATAGACAATCCAGTAACAAACAAGTCCCAAAAATGGACCTAAAAACAGAGCCAACAGGTCAAAAACTTATTATAGCTATAATCAAAAGATATATCACCAAAACTCAGCACAAACACGATAAACCTCAAGGGACTGGGTGGGTTCTCTCAGCTTTTATAGGGTTCAGGGCAGTCCCTTGATAAAGATGAACAGGCGGCCTGGCCTCTTGGGGAACCACCAACAAAATAAAAGGAATACAGTAGAAGCTTTGACACCTAGAAATTAAAAGATACACAACGTTAATGAAAAACACAGAACAATGCAAATGATTAACTTAAATAACAATATTAACAGAAGCAAATTAATCGAACATGAGCAAAAAAAAAGTAATAAAAATGGAATTTAATCAAAAGCCAGGAGAGGAAGCCTCGCTGAAACGTAACAGGAGAGCTCAGACAGAGTGATGTCAAGGTGGCCTCGCCTCCTAGGGCTCCAGTCACAAAACACAAGGAATGGAAGGGACAAAACACAAGTTAAAGAGACAACACATGATCATGAACCTAACAGAAAATACGTACAAATATGGAAATAGTAATTCTAAAATGGCAATAAATCCTAAAATACACATACAGACCATTACATGAACATGTTAACTCTTGAAAAATGCCCATCAAATATCCATCCATACATTATCCATCCCGCTATATCCTAACTACAGGGTCATGGGGGTCTGCTGGAGCCAATCCCAGCCAATACAGGACGCAAGGCAGGAAACAAACCTCGGGCAGGGCGCCAACCCACTGCAGGCCCATCAAATAGTGAAAAGAAAATAAAAAATCTAGCAAACTGACAAACAAAGGTTTAAATGGTATACTTCGAGTAAAAGGAATGTAAAATTGGAAAGTGAAGGTATAACGCAACGATTGCAGAAACTTGCTGTTTGGGCTCAAATCCCACCGTGGTGGCTTTAAGAACATAAGAAATTTGACAAATGAGAGTAGACTATTAAGTCTATCAAGGTTGTTTGTTTAGCTACTAGCTAAGATGTCCCAGGATCTCATCCAGATACTTCTTAAACGTTGTTAAGGTTTCTTTTGACGACATGTCTAGGTAGTTTGTTCCAGATTCCCACAACTGTTTACATAAAGAAATACAGGGTGGCTCATGGAAATGGGAAATTTTGGAACTAGGTGTTGGCGACCCTGGGGTGTCGGCAGATTTTTGGGACCAATGTGACCTCGTTTAGAACTTCTTGTCATTAGTTATAATGGAGCAGTGGAGGGGTGCACAATGCGCACTCGCTGTGAAAGCCTTTTATAAGAATGGTGATAGTGTGACTGCTCTGCAAAGGGAGTTTTGCCATCATTACCAGTTAGGACGTCCTGATTGTGTCCCATCTGCTCATGCGATTACAACTTGGGTCTGTAATTTCGAAGAAATGGGTTCAGCCTTAAAAAAGAAGTCCCCAGGTGGAGCCACTTCGCATACTGCCCAACAATCGATGCCAGCTATTCGACGATTGTTTGGAAGATGCGTCATTTCGCACAATGGTGAGATTCCAGAGCCTCCGAAATCCCCAGATCTCACTGTTTGTGATTTTATCTGTGGGATCATCTTAAAAACCAAGTGTACTGCACATGTCCTGCAACCATTGCTGAACTAAAAATGGAGGATTGAAGGAAATCGCTGGCATTCACACTTGACATGTTACGTCGAGCAATGCAGAATTTCCACAACAGGCTGTCAGAATGTGTACTGAGAAATGGACAACAACTTCAGGATGTTTTCTTCAAAACTAAAATGAATTTTGAATGAATATTGATTACCGTCATTAATTGCATATCCTGTACAACACATTTCATCATTAAATGTAGTATTTTATAATGTGTTTATTTGTGCATTGAACGTTAATTGGAAATTTCCCGTTTCCCTGTGCCACCCTGTACTTCCTGAAGTGCTTTATCATGCAAACCCCCCTAACCCCCAGTTCATGTCTATGTGTGTCTTTTCTCCAGGTACTCTCCAGGGTTTCATAGGTGACTCTAAACTGTGAGTTTGTCATCACATATCTTTTCTGGGTCTCCGGCTCCTTCCTTATTCCCAGTAGCCTCTAGTTCTGCTTGACCCTTTCAAACAGGGGTTTGTAAAATCAGTTCTTGAGGGCCACAGCGACTACAGGCTTTTGTTCCAACCCAATTCTTAATAAGTAGCCAACTGCTGTTGAAGCGCATATTGCTCAAGCAACATTCTGAGGATTCTTTTTATTGTCACACATGTTAAGATTTTTATTTTTGTCATCTAAATGGTGTCGATTTACACCTGTGTTTACTCATCCTGATCTACCTGATATTTTAATGAAATACTTGAAGGGAACTGAAGAGAAAAAGATGAAGGACTGAGAATTACTCATCCTATTCAGACTACAAATCATCTGGATGACATGCTTGCAAAGGGAAAAATCTATCATATATGAATGAGCTAACATGGCAGAATGAAAAACACTGTGGAAGACAGGGGGTGCTATCGCGCCCAAAACCTCAGACACAAATGACATGCACACAGTTTATCCCTCCAAAACTTCTATACAATAGAGAACTCTCTTCTATTCTCTTCTCCCAGCTCCTCTTTCTCTCACAAATGTTGTCCTCTGCCTCCCGACTGGATACCAAGAGTACTGTCTGCCCACAGTCTGAAGTGGAAGTTTCTAGAAGGCAGGCATGGTTCCTCCCTGCAGCTCCCCGCTGAGGTACCCAAGGCATGCAACGGGGCTGCATCACGGGACTATATTTCCCAGCATGCCTATGGGCTGAAAAAATGGTGCAGTCCTCTAGTGTATCTGGGCAGTATAGACTCCTCTGATCCCTACACCCTTCTAGCATCCCTCTCTGGCAAGGGATCAGTTCTCGACCTGACCGGGATGCCAGGCGATCCCTAATGACATTAACAATATCATCAAGCCATGAAACTAAATAAAATTGCTTATTTCCCAGGACTGGTTTCCAATTAAGTAATCAGGATGGGACATAAACTTGCAGCCATGGCGGCCCTCCAGCACTGACTTTGCCAACCTCTGTTTTAAAACAATGTGGTGAACAGGTTAATAAATGATGAATACTGTCTGTTATGTGGCGCCACCTGGAGGCGTACACCCACATCAGCACATTTTTTCCTACTGCGTGACTTCCAACAATCTGCTGTTCTGGCCACCTTCTGTAGATGTTTGGTTAATTTTAGGACTATCAGCAGCTTTCGGCCTTCCAAAGTATTATTCATGATTTCTCATGAATGCTGCAGTTTTGACTAGTAAATATACAGATGAATCTGGCAAGCATGTGAGTTGTTGCTTAATAGTTTCAAGTAAGAGTTTTTTGTCCAGACCTTATTTATTTATCTTTTGGGTTAAACATTTAGTGTTTTTGTACAGAGCCGCGCCCCTCCTGTTAACTGAAAACGAGAGGGCGTGAGGTCCTTACATCTCTTAGGGGAAAAAGTGTTAAATGTTGAAAATAAGTGTTGTGTGTTTGCAGAACCTGGCGTGAAAGTGTGGTGATAAATCATAAAGTTTGGATTTAATCTTGGAAATGCAGGATTCACTTGTATCCTGCAACTGGATGATACAGTCGTTCACATTATCCAAACCATTTTCTTTAACCGTTTTTCGGTGTTTTTCTTATTTATTTAAAGGTAAATACGTACTGCAGTGGCAGAGCAGACAGAATAAGCACTTGGAATTCTGCTAGCTTGCCGTCTAGGGAAATGTGTCATGTTCTGTGCCCTGCGTCCATATGGGCTACCTTACGACTCTGCGACTTTTACATACTGGCCACAGACATTTTGATGGATGAACATTTATGGAGTGTAGGTGTTAGGACTGAGTGAAAGCTTTGTGCTGGACTTTGAATGGAAAAACAAAAGACCTGATCACATTTACACTGCTCAAAAAAAATTAAAGGAACGCTTAAATCTCACATTGGATCTCGATGAACGAAATATTCAAGTGGAAAATCTTTACGGAGTAATGCTGTGTGATTTGTTGAGAAGAAAATGATGTAACAACGGTCAATGGAAACCAAAATCACCAAACCATTGAGAGCTGATTCACCATCTCACCAAAAGTCAAAATTTGGAATCACAGGCTGATCCAACTTGTGTGCATTTTATCATCCTAATGTGACTCAGTAGTGTGTGTGGCCCCCACATGCCTGTATGGACCCCGGATGGTGGATGGTGTCCTGGGGGTTCTTCTCCCAGACCTAGATCAAGGCATCAGTGAGCTCCTGGACAGTCTGCAGTGCTACTTGGATGCACTGATACGTAACGTCCCAGACATTCTCAATTGGATTCAGGTCTGGGGAACGTGCAGGCCAGTCAATGGCATCGATGCCTTCATCTTCTAGGATCTGCTTACACACTCTGGCCACATGAGGCCGGGGACCAGGAGGGACCCAGGGCACACTGCACTAGTGTGAGGTCTGACAATGGCTCTGAAGATTTCATTCCAGTATCACCTAAGCGCAGTCAGGGTACCATTGCCTAACAAGTGGAGTTCTGAGCAACCCTCTCAGATTAGGCCTTCCCAGGCCATCACTGAACAATTGTGCCAGACATGAAAATGTCTGGAGATGCTGTGAACGTTATGCAGCCCACCACTAAACCTAACCTAACGTTCACCACGGCATGTCCAGACACTTTCACATCTGTCACATCTGCTCAGTGTGAAGCTGCTCTCATCTGGGAAGAGAACGGGGCATCAATGGCACAGCTGCCAATTGTGTAGTCTCTGGCGAAAGCCAATCGAGCTGCACGGTGATGGGCTGTAAGCACAGGTCCCACTAGAGGATGTTGGACCCTCATACCATGCTCATGGAATCTATTTGTGACAGTTTAGTCAGATACATGCACTCCAGTAGAAAGCTGGGGGTCACTGCCCACCTGCCAAGTTGTTTAGGTAAAGTCATCACTGATGGAAGATCACAGGAATCGTGGGGTAGAGGGGTCCTTTCATTGGATTGGCTAGCGCAGCATTGACTCAGCTGTGGAATGGCCAAAAAGGGGAGGCAACTTGATGGCCGAGGTCTCCAGGACTCTGAACAAATCCAAATCCTATTATGTGATATCATCTACTGTTAAATTTTGCTCTGTACTAGTAATATTTTTATTTTACTATTATATTGTATAGAGGATTACTTCTGTTCTGTGTATTGTATTTTATTGACCCCCTTTTTTTGACACCCACTGCACGCCCAGCCTACCTGGTAAGGGGTCTCTCTTTGAACTGCCTTTCCTGAGATTTCTTCCATTTTTTCCCTACTAGGGTTTTTTTGGGAGTTTTTCCGTTGTCTTCTTAGAGAGTCAAGACTGGAGGGCTGTCAAAAGGAAGGGCCTGTTAAAGTCCATTGAGGCACTTCTTGTGTGATTTTGGGCTACACAAAAATAAATTGTATTGTATTGTATTGTATTTTGTAGGGCTCCGGCAGTGCTCCTAGTGCTCTTCCTCTCACATAAAAGTAGATACGAGGGACATTCAAAAAAGTTTACGCACTTTTATATTTTCATTGGAAACAGTGAAGACAGGAGGAGGAAATGATTGGGCATTAAAAAGTTGGTACGACGCTGGGAAAATTGCATCACAAACGAAGGTGACTATGTATGTAGAAAAGTGATGTCATTTGTTTTTGAAATTCTTAATAAATAGAGTTAAAAAAAAGCTCCCCTCGTAATTATAATACATATAATACATAATATAATATTATATTTTATGCGGCCCTCACTCCGAATATACAGTCGTGGCTTAATGTTTTGAGAATGACACAAGTGTTGGTTTTCACAAAGTTTGCTGCTTCAGTGTTTCTAGATCTTTTTGTGAGATGTTTCTGTGGTATACTGAAGTAGAATTACAAGCACTTCATAAGTTTCAAAGGCTTTGATTGACAATTACATTACATTTATGCAAAAAGTCAATATTTGCAGCATTGCTTCTTCTTTTTCAAGACCTCTGCAATTCATCCTGGCATGCTGTCCATCAACCTCTAGGTCAAATCCTGACTGATGGTAGCCCATTCTTGCATAATCAATGCTTAAATTTGTCAGAATTTGTGGCTTTTTGTTTGTCCACCCGCCTCTTGAGGGTTGACCACAAGTTCTCATTAGGGAGTTTCCTGGCCATGGACCCCAAATTTCGATGTTTTGTTCCCCGACCCACTTAGTTCTCACTTTTGCCTTATGGCCCAGTGCTCCATCATGCTGGAAAAGGCACTGGCTACACACTCCATAAATAACATTTTTTGCTGATTGCATTAAAAATTGTTTCGCAAAGGAAGTTGACTATGTATGTAGAAAAGTAATGTCATTTGCTTTTGAAATTCTTAATAAACAGAGTTAAAAAAAAGTGAGGAAATTTTTGGAACGTTCCTCAAACCAGTCCTGCTGTTGGGTTGATGCCCTTCTACGGCCCTGTCCAGCTATGGCCCATCTCCGTGTATCTCCTCCTTGCTCTTAAGACTGCACCGGGAGACACAGCAAAAATTCTTGCAACAGCATATATGGATGTGCCATCTGGGAGGAGCTGGACTACCTGTGCAACCTGAATCAGCTGCAGGTACTACCTCATACTACCAGTAGTGAACAAAATGCAAAACTAGAGAAGAATCAGTCAGGAAGGTGAAGGAGAGAGCAATGGTCTGTGGCCACCATTCCCTTTTTGGGGGGCTGTTTTGCAGTAGCCTCTCCAGTGTACCTGTTGTCACTGTCATTTGCACCAAAGCAGGTGAAGTTGATTCACAATCGCTTGTGTGTCCTAACTGGACAGATTGATATCCCTGAAGCTTCAATGACTTGATGTTAGACTGGGATGATTAAGTGTTCCCTTCATTTTTTTGAGCAGGGTACTATAGGAAGAGAAGAAGCAACAATTTGCCAGCCAATTATTCTTCCAGACGAGCACAGAATTTAACTTCTAATGACAAGTGACAAGGCCAGTGAGCATGGCTGATTATGAAGTACTTCATCAATTGCTTAAGAAGGGTCTTTAAACCTGTTCATTATATGGTGCCCTCAAACTATTGTCATTTTTTGTCTGGATCAATTGCAACCAATTGCAGATGGTTAAAGAAGAGACCCTCAGCCTAGAGTGGTATTACCTATTTTAGACGAGCCCAGATGGTGATCCACAGACGCACGTGTGACACTATATGTATACAATATCTACTGTTCCTAATGATATTGACTTTTTTTCTGGACAGAATGCTTACTCTTGGCTGTCCAAAGCGTGGTGTAGTTTTGTTATTTGGGTTATGATATACTTTGTGACTTATAATAATAATTTGCCACAACCACTCCATTACAGAAGGAAAGGTGCAATATGCTGCAAGCTCCAACCATAAAGTTGACTCCAGACTGGGTATGTGGTGAAGACGGGCTTCTTCCACACATCAAATCTTTACTATATGGACAATGAAAAAATGAACTCAATGAAGCTCTTCAGGTATTGGTAAACCTCACTGTGTTGCCCATTGAACTGTAACTTTACAAAATCGAATGGCTTTTGATTGGCTACTGGTGCCCAACGTTGCACTGACATCCCAGATGTGAGACGTGAGCTCAAACTGTCCTTTTTATCTCAGACCACATTAGATATGCTTCACTTGACATGAATAGATCTCTGTTTTTTAATGGTTAAGGGCTGGTTAACCAAATGGATGAATTATAAATCTAAAAGGTTGCAGGAACTGTTTTTTTATCGATTTAGTTGTAATTTGTCATTTTTATTTCTCTCTAATATATAAAAAAAAAATCTTGGGACGAGACCAGACTTTTTCAGAGAGACAAGACGTGATACGAGAGACGAGATGTGACTTTCTCAGAGAGACACTTTCAAGTCCCGTGAGACAAAGTAGAAAGTCGTAAAGAATTCAAAAAAGTTGGTGCGATACACATACAAAACAGGTTAGATATAATGGAAGTACGAAAATTCGAAAGTCTCCAAAAAATGATAGGAAAGATCACATTAGTGCAAACAAACAGAAATTATTACTTGGTGAAATAACGGAACAGAAAAAAGAGATCGAATACATTGATCGGATTTCAACTTTAAGTCGGAGATTTGTAGATCGTTTAATTCGTGTTGCCATCAGGGAAAAAAAGTAGTGTTTCTTCCCAATGAAGAGGCATATCCATGAGAATTTAAAGATTTGTTGTTTGGTGAAAGTGAAATCCACATACGCTGTCACGCTTGGGTCACAGAGTTGCACAGACACACAGGAGATTTTATTCAGACACTTCCGACAAACATAAGTCTCTCTCAGGAGTGAATCGAGCTCCATGTGTAGTCGGAGGGGACAGGCCATCTCTCAATTAAAAGAATAGAATATTTTCCTCTTTATAGTGGCGTGCCTTGGGAGCAGGACCCCTAACAGGAGTAGAGGATATTTGGGGGAGAAGAGAGACAAGGCAGTGAGACAAAATGACAGCTGTTGTAAAGGCTTTTAAATGTTTTTTAGCGATACGAGAGATGCAGATCACATGGCACAGCAGCAGCAGCAGCAGCAACCCAGCAGATGATCGAGCAAAGAGGAGGTTAAAAAAAAAAAAACTGTATTTGTTTCTCGTTGTATCACTTTTTAAGAGGGGGTGTCGGAGGAGCGACCGCGTCTCTTTGGGGTGCGTTCAGCCCCCCTCTTCATAACGTGAATAGCAGAGATGCGAAGTGGCTGGTATGTAGCACAGGACGGTGGGGGTATGTGGGGGGCATGGGGGGTTGGTGAACAAAGCGAGCAGGGGGCAAAGCCCCCTAGTTACTTATAATAATCAAAATTACTCAAATGGGTGTTATACCCTCTACAACAGACAGAGGAGCAGGCCCAAAGGAGGACTTCATTCATTTTGGCCATGGCTTTGACTAGTTGCTCTAGAAGAACAAAAAGGGTGGAATTGCAAAGGAAATGATTTTTTATGTATTTTTTTATACATTGTCACACATGTGCACAGGGGACATTCGCAGGAATATCTACCAATATAATTAAACCAACCCCTGAATGAGAGGGGTGGCTGTCACTAACTACCTGTTTGCTTTTACCTGCATCTTCAAAGACCACGCCCCAAATACCAACTGAAACTCCGCCCCCTTCCGGGACTCTTCCTATACAGTAATCCCTCGCTATATCGCGCTTCGACTTTCGCGGCTTCACTCTATCGCGGATTTTATATGAAAGCATAACTAAATATGTAACGCGGATTTTTTGCTGCTTCGCGGGTTCTGCAGACAATGTGTCTTTTTACTTGCTGTATATGCTTCCTCAGTTGGTTTGCCCAGTTGATTTCATACAAGGGACGCTATTGGCGGATGACTGAGAACCAAACAATCAGAGCACGCAGTTAAGTTCTCCTGACTGAGAAGCTAACCAATCAGAGCACGCAGTTGAGCTCCTGCGTGCTGAATGCAGTGTTAACCAGGAAGTCTGGTCTCGCTCATTCAGCATCAACGTGTTTCGCTGTGTAAAGAGTTGTGCTCTTTAGTGTTTATCTTTGTGCATAGTCAAGCCCTTCATTATGGCTCCAAAACAATCTGTTACTGCTTCAGGGGCCGTGCCCAAGCGCAAGAAGAAGATGTTAATGATTGCCGAAAAGGTAAACGTTTTGGATTTGTTGAAGGCTACGATTCTTTTTATTTAAAAAGTAGGAAAGGAATATAAGAGCTACGGCTGCAGTGTCCTTTTAACCAGGGTGCAAAACGAGTTGTAAGTGGATGTAATAAGGCAGTAGTCTGGATGGAATCTGCTTTAGGGATTTGGATTGAAGACTGCCAGAAGAAGAACAAAGACAGTGCTACACAATCGCCTGAAGTGGCTCCTTTACAAGGGCTGTAAAACGCTCTCCTTTGCTGTGCAGTAAAATTAAACTCATTGTTATCGGACAAGTCATCGTGTCATTGTTGGTGAGTAACCATAATTAATTTTCTTCTTACAGTGCTTAGTACATGTATGTACGTTTAGTGTCACTGTACACACATTTACTGTATACTATTTTTATTGCATTGTACGTATTTATTGCTGGTGGCCTGTCTATCGTAATGGCTGTAACATATGTGATATCGGAGACACTCAATATCTTTAAAATAATATTTAGGTTTTACTGTATATAAACAGTGTGTTTATATACACAATTTCAATGAATCTTATCTAATATCTAAGAGAATACAAAGGGATTATGCTGTATAACTCTGCGGGGAATATTTATAAATAGTGCGGGAGAGTTTATAAGGGCTTAAAATATATAAAAATAACCATACAAACATATGGTTTCTACTTCGCGGATTTTCACCTATCGCGGGGGGGTCTGGAACGCAACCCCCGCGATCGAGGAGGGATTACTGTATATTCAACCCAAAGATGGGCATTCATTTATGGACTTAACTCTGCAAGGAGACACAGCTCTGCGAGTCTGTGTGTAAAGAGAAAGCTAAGAAGCAAAATTAGCTGTATTTTTGATTTATTTTGCTTTGTTTTATTTGAATTTTTAAAACAGGATAGCCGGGCTAGTACTCCAACAATTGAATCAGTGTCCAACCTGTTTTATATATATGATGGCAATGGTTTGGCTATGTGATAAGTTGTTTGCTTCTGACTTTCCTTCCAACTTTTCACAGTCTACAGGAAAATTAAGTACTTTTAGCTGCTTTTCTTATATCTTGAATTATACTTTTAATGTGTTGCAGAAAGTTGCAATGAAAGCCCTACCTCGTGTCCTTGATTATCGGAATTGCTGTTCAATATTCTGGAGCAATCATTTCTTTTTATTTCTCACTCCTTTTGCCCTATTTTGAAAAGCTATCAGTTGCTCCAAAGGTACCACCACAAGTAAAGATGCTGATTCACACCAGCTATGCATTTTTTGGCATATATGAGAGTAGCAGTTTTAATGTACTATTAAATTTGAATATTTTGTATTTTTTTAATAAAATGTGAAGGGTATTTTATGAACACTTATTGCAGTACGCATTATTTCTTGGAGTTTGGGGTAGGTACTCGACCACCACCTGGCTACACCCCAATCAGCAACATCACCTTGAACTGCTAAGGCATCTATGGAAAAGCATCAGGAAGAATTGTGCAGAGTATTGGCACCTGAAAAACTTCATATCAGCCCACCTGCACACACCACATTGACCAAAAACAATCTGGTTGTTGCTTTGCACCCACTGTATACACTAGATCTCACTCCCTTTTGGCTCCTTAAATTAAAATTGAGACACAAGTGAAGAAGATTTGCTACTGTGGAAGTAATCCAGAAAAGAAAATGCAGTATGCCAGAACACTTCATTTGAAAACAACAGTCTCATACATTTCATGTTTCACATTAAGGTCTTTCTTTACTGTAATATTGTGGAAACCAGAATGTGCCAATGAGCGAAACGTCAGCATGCGGAGAAGACTTGGTGCAGGAATCTCTACAGCAGTGCTAATGCTTGTGGTATGCCATGTGTTAGGCTGAATTTTTGTTATGCATGTACTAATAAAATGTAATGGTTAATCAGTGTAACAGATGGAGATGGCACATCATAAAACATTTCCACTGCTGTAAATATTCACTTCTTTAGACAAGATGC
>JANRMT010062789.1:13929050-13963777 GCA_026402145.1 Polypterus bichir lapradei
AACCTGAATCAGACTAGTGTACAAGTGATAGGTGGGGATGTTTTCTGTGCAGAGCAAGAGCGCATTTGGATTGATAACAAAACAAAATTATTATCGGTGTAATGTTTATGTTTATTTTTGTTATTGCCTCATAAATTTCAACTGCTGTGTCTGATGTTGTCACAGAAGGACAGTCTGAAAATTATTTTTGAAGCATTTGTGGATAAAAATCAGAGAATTTTACTTTTTTCACTCATGAGTGATATTTTTCCGAACTCTGCTGCTTACACACGAATTGTACTAAGCCTTTTGGCCAATAATGCCACCCCCAAAAATGTGCCGGCCAGGACAGACCTCCCCCTCTGCCTGGCCCTAGCTACGCCACTGTGTGAGGTGAAGAGTTGTCACTTTTGTCTCCATAATAAAGGAGGCAACCACAGTAGGAGGTTCAGCTAACTGAGATGAATTCAACAAAGTGGATCTACAACATCAGTCATGACACCGGGAAATGCAAATACAATTTCATTTTACTATGTACAAATGACAAAAATAATGACTTAAACCAGGAATGTAAATACGATTTCATTTTACTATGTACAAATGGCAAAAATAACTTGCCTTGAGGTTCACTTAAGGACGTTACTCTTGACACTCCTATGACAATGCAGTTGTCATGTATATTGATAAAATGAATCGCATTGTTCATTCCAACAGATGGTGTATGCAACTGACACTATCAGAAAATAGTGGAAATTTTAAACTGAAAAAAGATAGGAAATAGAAATAGCTGGCAAAGAAAGTACTAATTGTATTGGAACTCAGAGGAAGTAGCTTATGGTCTGACCAACAGGGCCTTAAATCTCTTTATAGTTTCAAGTCAATTCATTTTATAGCCCTGTTAATCCAGACCAGGGTTGTAGGGGGAAACTGGAGCCAGCTAGCATAAGGCACTAGGCAGGAACAAACTCTGGATAAGGCGCCAGTCCATCACCGGGCAAATACACACACAATTTAGTATCACATATTTATTCAACCTGCATGCAAACTCTACAAAGGGAGGACCAAGGACAACAACCCTGGCCCATTACTACAAGGCAGCAGTACTACCACTGTGCCACCATGCCACCCCCCTCTTTAGAGTTGTTGATGGAATTTGTTATTGATTTGATTTGTTCCAGCTCTACTTTTCCTACATTAAAAAGGGAAGATTGCCAGAATGTTTATTGAACTTGAATAAGATTATTATTTCCCATCCATAAAATACACTCTAGTTCTATATGTGTCAATCATTTCATAATTCAACTAAACATCTTTCATCGATCGTGTCCATCTCAATTAAGATTTTCCATAATGTACCCAGGGTAAGATTCAATTTGCAAGCATTGCCATTTTGTTCCAGCGTCACTGGGCCATTTGTTTTGAGAATGTACTTAATTAACAGGGTGGCATGGTGGCACAGTGGCAGAGTCCGAAATCCTAGGTACACCTTGCATAAACTTTCCATGTTCTCCCCGTGTCTGCAAGGGTTTTCTCCCCCACAGTCCAAAGACATGCAGGTTAGGTGAATTGGCGATCCCAAACTGGCCCTTGTCTGTGTGACTGGTGTGTGTTTCATCCTGTGATGGACTGGTGCACTGCCAAGGTTTTGTTAATGCTGTGTGCCCTATGCTAGCTGGGATAGTTTCAAGCAGACCCCCATGGCCCTGTTCAGAACTAAGAGGGTTAGAAAATGACTGACTGACTTCATTAGCTTAATTTTGAACAAAAAACCTTGCATACTTCTCAGACAGCCTTAGTGTCTCAATCACTCCTTATCCAGTAATGCCAGTATGCAGTAGAATGTAATATTATACATTAGACTCTACTTTTCTACTGATTTTATATCTATTGTAAAAGAGGACAAAACAAAGATAAAGATTAGTGGCGACACTGCAACCCTGTATATTGTTAATGACAAAAAAATGAAGCTTTTCAGCAAGAGAACATCACTAAGCATGTGAGTCCCAGATCAAACTGTCCAAGATGGCGACACTTCTGGTTAAATGCAAGCCAGATGGGAAGAGGCGGGTCCACATGGACGGACACCGGAAGTGAGCATGTCAATCATCCAGTCTGTAGAGGGAGGAAGAGAAGAGGTGTTAGAATACAGCGCCATAATGTGGATTGGCGAGGAATTACCACCACCAGAGCCTTTAAGCCACAGGAATTGAACTGGCTGCAGGTTTTCATTCTAACCCTTTTCCTAATCAGTGACCAGGTTTCACTCCTAATTCACTTCTTTTCCCTTTATTTTAATAGCCCTGTTTTTAAGGATTCAGTTCTCTGAATTGATTCTTTTCTTCATTAAATGAGAGCCAAACAGAAATGAGACATGAAACGAGCCGACAGATGACCAGCTAAACTCGGGCTTCAAACTCCAACCAATTTCACTCCAACCCATTTCTTGCTGTTAATTAAGCCCGTTATTTAATTCCACACCTTGTTCCTGCTCTCATTCTCCTACAGCAGACATTTCCCAAACTGTTGATTTTCTGTTCTTTCTAAGAACATTGTCAAAACGTATTGGTGACCTCGGAGATCAACCTTACTGAGACCTTCACCTTTCTTTATTTTCAGATATTCTGTGATGGGCACAGGTGAGCTGGTCATGTAGCGGTTTGTTTTGTGTCTCCTTATTGTTTGGATGCTAATTAAGGAAAGAGAGACGGCTAAGGGGCCTGAGACAAGTTAATTAAAGCTACGACAAAAAGAAGTTAATTAGCAGAAAAAATTGGTGACTAATTAAGAAGATGATGTGAGGGACGGCTGGCAGCTCAAACCGGCCAGGACGCCTAAAGGATGGGGGAGGGCAGATACTTTTGGACACTGCCTTCTCCAGAACGCCAAATGGCAGCTTCCCTGGAATGTACCGGTGCCCCAGATTCCCGCAGGGCATCCTGGGACTTGGAGTTTGGTTGCTCAGCCCTGTTGAGTGCTGTGGGTTGCTGTAAAGGGACAGGAAGTGTTGTGCCTCATCGATAGCCCGGAAGTACTTCCAGGTCACGAGGATGGAAGCTACAAAGTACTTCCGGGCTGAAGTAAAGACCAGTTCTCAATCTGACCCGGAAGTGCTAACAAGTCATGTGGGCAAAAGGACAGAAGCACTTCTAGGTCAAGGACTACAAAAATGACTACTGGAGACTCAGCAAGTGAGCCAAAGTCGGGAAAAGAATTATTATTTGAGAGTATTGTGTTTGTTTAATTGCCTGTTCATTGTGGCTAGGGTGCTTGGGAGACACTGTTTTCCAAGAAGAAACATTAAAATACTTCTTAGTGCTTTTATCCTGTGTCCTTCACATCTGTCTGTTGGGTTTAAGGGGCAACAGCAACCCCTGGCGTTTACAATGGTTGGAATGAAAACCTGCAGCCACTGCAGCCCGCCAGGGCCATGTGTGTGACACACAAGCTTTAAGCTGTCCCTAAGGCACATGTGTGTGACACTATATAATGTAAGCCCTTATTAAACTATTTCTTGTTACTTATTCGTTGTTATTCTTACCTAATGTATTGTGTTTGTCTTTTCTTGTAACTATTTCCTTGACATCTTGTAAAGCACTTGGAGCTACACTCTGAGTATGAAAATGGGCTCTACTGTAGAAATAAATGCTGTTGTTTTGTGCAGTGTTGTTGTAGCAGTTGCTATGGGTGATCTCTGGGGTCATCCTGCACAGTTAGATCAGAGGTCAAAGGTATAAAGGGCAAATCCATGCACTTCCTGGATAACAAACCCTTACTTGTTGTGTACTTTTGTATTTGACTGTCTGGTTTAAGGTAATACTCTACCCAAACATGATTTCTTTTTTATACATTACTTACCCATGTAGCTGGTAGTGATAGCCAAGAAAAAATGTAAGCTCTTGTTTACGTGGACAAACCGCCTCTCCACCTCCATTCATTGGTCATGAGTCTTGTCTTGAATTCAAAATCACAACCCCATGTGATGGGCCTTCTTGTTTGCGGACTATTTTCATTTTCCCTAGTTACTCATTTAACAATATTTTAGCAAAAAAATACATATACGACTGAATGACTTGATAGGTTGATTATCGGAAATGAGTAACGTGATTTTTTTTTTTCATGGATGTTTTTAAATTGTTTGCTATAGAGCCCAGACAGCTGGACCTCGAACTCCACAGGTAGTCTTCAGCCCAAAAGTGGGGAGTAGGCTTGTGAAGTTCAAAATAGTTTAAATATCCCAAAATACACAAAAATGGCCCTCAAGGGAGAGGAAGCAGTCAAACCTCTGGCTTGAGAGACAATTTCAACAAAGAATCTTCTTAAGAAATGAATTTATTGCTAATTAGCAAATGAAGAACAAACAACAGCAAAAGTAGGACAAAAATGAGGCCGAATAATGTGCTTTAAAAGGCAACCCAGAGAAAATAAATCCTAATTCATAATCCAGAAAACATAATCACAAAACAGAAGCAAAATAAATAGAAACTAGAAAAAGGTAATTCTCATAAAAATTCACTCTTCAACAATTAATGAACCACTGAAGGATCAACTCCCAGAATGACGTATATAGGCTGAGGGCGGTCCCTTAGCTGTCAAATGATGCTGGCCCCGCCTCTTGGGTTCCACCCATAGAAAGCAAGAAATATAAGAGACTCAGAAACCATTCAGCTCCATTACTTTCTACATATTTTACTATGTTGTAGATTTAATTTTTAATGGATAAATTTGTCATGTTTTTCCCAAAAAACTACACTCGCCCTATAAGGTAAAACATGTCTTCAGAAACAGTTTGCAAATTTCTTGAAAAAACAAAAGCTGAAATCTCTCATTCATTTAAGTACCTAGTCACTTAATTCACTACTTTGTTCATTACTTGGCAGCAATTCCAGTTTTGTCTTCTTGGGTAAGTCTCTCCAAGTTTTGCACACCAGGATTGGAGCAGACTGTCACATTCTTCCTGGCAGGTTCTCTCAAGCTTCATTAGATTTGATGGGAAACCTTTGTGACGTGCCATCTTTAGGTCTCTCCTCACTAGTTCTCTGGGGTTTAAGTCTGGGCTTTGGCTGAGCCACTCAAGGGCGGTCACAGACTTGTCCTAGTGCCACCCCAATGTTATATTGGCTGTGTGCTTCTATTAATTATTATACTTACAGTGATCCCTCGCTATATCGCGCTTCGACTTTCGCGGCTTCAATCCATCGCGGATTTTAAATGTAAGCATATCTAAATATATATCACGGATTTTTCGCTGGTTCGTGGATTTCTGCGGACAATGGGTCTTTTAATTTATGGTACATGCTTCCTCAGTTTGTTGGCCCAGTTGATTTCATACAAGGGACGCTATTGGTGGATGGCTTAGAAGCTACTCAATCAGAGCATGCATCACGTATTAACTAAAACTCCTCAATGATATACGATATGCTTCCCGCGCGGTGCTTGATTGTTTGCTTTTCTCTGTCTCTCTCACTCTCTCTGCCTGATGGAGGGGGTGTGAGCAGAGGGGCTGTTTGCCTAAAGGATACGGACGCTCCTCTAAAAAATGCTGCTTTATCGCGGTGCTTCGGCATACTTAAAAGCCCAAAAGCATGTATTGATTTTTTGATTGTTTGCTTTTCTCTCTTTCTCTCTCTCTCTCTCTCTGACATTCTCTGCTCCTGACACGCATTCTTTGGAGAGGAAGATATGTTTGTATTCTTTTAATTGTGAGAAAGAACTGCCATCTCAGTCTTGTCATGGAGCACGGTTTAAACTTTTGACTAAAGGGTGTTATTTCATGTCTAGAGGGCTCTAATAATGTTAACAGTGTGGGAGAGTTTATAAGGGCTTAAAATATATAAAAATAACCATACAAACATATGCTTTCTACTTCACGGATTTTCATCTATCGCGGGGGGGGTTCTGGAACGCAACCCCCGCGATCGAGGAGGGATTACTGTATAGGTGAAGTGTTGCCCCATTTTTACGTGGTGCATACTCTGGAGAAGGTTTCCTTCAAGAAACGCTCTGTATTTGGCTGCATTAATCCTTTCCTCATTTCTGACCAGTCTCCCTGACCCTGTCGCTGACGAGCACCCCATGTTTCATTGTAGGGATTTATCAGGCAGGTGATGAGCAGTGCCTGGTCTTTGACAGATATAGTGCTTGGAGTTCTGCCCAAATAGTTCAATGCTTGTGTCATCTTTTTCCTAATTTCCTTTAACTCCCAAGTGGGAGTTAGCCACACTGCCATAAACTCCTGATTGATAGAGTGCTGCCGAGATGGTCAAGTTACCTACAGATTGTCCTATCTCAGCTCTGATATAGTGGCCATTGGGTTCTTGATCACCTCCCTAACCAAGATGCTTCTTGCTCAGTTACTCAGTTTGGCTGGACAAAAAACTCTAGGCATAGTCCTGGTGGTTTCAAACTTCTTCCATATCACAATTATTGGGGCCACTGTGCTCCTGGGAACACTAAATGCTTTAGAAATGGTTTTATCCTCTAGACCTGATCTCTGCCTCATGATAATTTGATCATGGGGGTCAACAAAAAGTTCCATGAACTTCCTTGCTTGTTTTTTGTCTTGCCGTGCAGTGTGTGACTGGTAGGACCCTTTATACACAGTGTGCACACCAGGAGGTGCTCCAGCTCCCCAAACACCCAACAAAAACAGGCACGGACCCAAGTGTAAAAGGCTAAAGAGTTTTCATTTGTGGGAAACTTTTCCACAGCAAGCATTTCCCACCACAGCCACAAATATATGAAATAAGCCCAGCTATGAGCACAATAAAGCACTCTTTTCTTCCCTCTTTCTGTTACTGCCTACTTCCACCCGCTCGTGGCTCCTTGATGTGAGGCAGGCAGCTCCTTTTATCTGATCACAGGGAGTGCTTCCAGTGACATCACACTGCAACTCCAAACCACTTCCAGATGAGCCCTGCAGAGTGGGAACTCCGAAATCCCACAGCTCCGGTGGCCTCCACAGGACCCAACAAGGCTGTACCCTGGGACTACAATACCCAGCATGCCTTGTGGGTACCCATATTGGCATCTAAGCCTGGGCGTGCTGCCATCTAGCACCCTGGGGGAGACAAAGCTCTATGTAAGCTGACTCCTCTTGTACTTCCACCTGAAGGGCGTAAGGGTAAGAACACAGGTAGTCCCTTACAACAGGTACACGTGTGCCTTTGTAAAAGATGCCCAATCAGTTCAGTTTGCCACCGATGGATCCCCATCAAGTTCTAGACCCATCTCAAGGAGAATTAAAGCAATCAGGAGGCACCTGAGCACAATTTGGAGTACCACAGCAAAGGCACTGATGACTTCTATGAAGGAGAGATTTCAGATATTGACTTTTCATACATTTGTAAACCTTTCTGAAAACATTTCCACTTTGTCACTATGGGATATTCAGTGTAGATTGGTGGGCAAATATGGCAAGTTCGTTCAATTAAAATTAAATCTCCAACACAGTAAAGTGTGCAAAGAGTGAAGGGGTCAGAATACTTTCAGAAACCACTGTAAATACTAAAGGATACCTAAAGAGATCAATGTCAATGTCATGAAAAGGGACTTGCAAAGCTGTTCATTTATGACAAATGTTACAGAAAAACAGAAATGAAAGGCAAACTTTATTAAAGAGAGTGACCATTATGGACATCAGGGTGAATGTGGCACTCTGATGTTAAATTATAGGGTGACCAGATTTTCAAAGTCCTAAACTTGGACACTTGTGTAGCATGTATGCCCACGCATAAAGCCCCTCCTATTTTGTGCAATGGCTGATTTAACTCATTGGCATCAGAGAGGGATCACATAAAAAGCAAATAAACACATAGGATCCACCCAGTCCTTGAAGTTGAAGCTAATAAATGGCCATGCTGTCTGTTTTTGCCTCCTATTTGGTCGTCTTTGTGATGCTGTTTTTAATGAAAGTTTTGACCACGCTATAATGCATATATTATGTCAAACTGAGATCTGGGGTACGTAATGGGTCCCCATGCTGTTCTAAATTTATTATGTGGATGTTTGTTTTGGATGGTTGGTGGAGCAATGTTTTATTAGATGGGCCAGGCATTTTGATATTCTTCAGTTACTTATTGCGATGCATAGCCCAAAAATTGGGACTGTCATTGTCACCTGGATGTGTGGCATGCCTAGTAAATTATAGTGACAGTGGAAAACTGAATCATTATAATGGAGCTGTTAGCTTGGTTTAGTGTAAAGTAAATAGTTGTAATTAAATGTTTATTTGCTCTGTGTGCCGTGGCTTACAAGCCACAGGATACTTCATTCATATGCAGGTAACCCTTTGTTTTCCTCGCTTGCATTTTACTAATTTTACTGTAATTAAGATTATTTGATTAAGCAGTAAGTTTCGGGAGGAGGAAGATGCATGCTACGGTTTCTGCATGAGCCTTGCTAGACTTGCTGATAAGATGATTGCCATTCTCCAGGCATGCAAACAGACGGCAGTGAAAGTGACTTCTGTTCCCAAGCACGCAGTCTGCTGGTTTTTCATTGCCTTGTACTGGGGATCTGTTTGCCATCAGTAGCATCTTTCGAAGGTGAAAAAGAGGAAATATACAAGTTGCTGTAACACTTTCAAGATAAAACTGAGACGGTGAACTAATCTGTAGTTGAAGTCACACAGAACGTTAATAGACTTTAAGTCAGAGGAACTTGAAAATTTGCCATATCTTTTCAATAGGAGATTTAAAAAAAAAAAATTAAACTGTGCACAGAGCAATCGTGTTCAAGATATTTCAACAAAAATGTAATTGTTCTTGACAAATTTCTTTGAAGTATAAGTGTGCTTCATTTCAACCAAACTTTGAAAAGTTGTTCATGGGGACAGACAAACAGAGGAACGTGCGATAGGTGCTTTGCGCATTATATGCAAATGTAACAAAATGGTACAACAGAAACAGAAGCACCGAAAAAGTTCAATACTGGATTGAACAATAGATTGAAACCAGTATTATTATGCCAAACACCAAAAAAATGATCAATGAGTGAAAGACAACATTGTAGGTTAGAACAAGAGTGAATAACTAGGAAAAAAATACAAAATGCTAGAAAGCAATAAACAAAAAACATAATTTATAATCCCATCTACCACCATATGCACCTGCACAGAAGGACAGAACTGAGAGAAAGAGACAAAATGTCAGTGTCAGTTCCTAACTTCCTGAACAAATTTATCCTATGTTACCTTTCAAGAGAAGTACCGTATATAAGTCGGGTCATGAAACCTGAAAAATCAATCATAAAATCAGACCCCAACTTATAAGCCTGTTTAAAAATGCGACCCTTAATTTTTTTTCTTTAACATCTTCTTGCTTCCTCCAATCTCTCATCAGTTTCTCAGACACATTGAATTTTGTAGCAAGAGCACAGTTTCCAATTTCTTCCGCCACTTCAACGACTTTTAATTTAAAACCAGCTTCATGTTTTCTTCTGATCGAACACTCCATCGTAGATAAGGGATGCTCTTATGATAAAGGTGTTTGAGGGTGTGAGATACAAAAAACACAAGATAGTGCAAATGTCACTTCAGAATAGTTCGGGTATTACCGTGTGGTCACGTAGGCACAAATACGTAGAAAAAAAAAGGCCGTGGGCTCTGTGGTTACTCTCTCAGGTGGGTTATAGCATATTGTAATCTCTTGGACCAATAGTGTGAGTTTTCTGCATTCAAGGTTCAAGGTTCTTTTATTTGCCATTTGTCCATAAAACCAACAGTCAAAGCACATTGGAATTCTTGTGCAGAGCTCTGTCCGAGTCATAGAAAAGCATTAAAAAAATGTAAAAACAGTAAAGCAATATACTGGGTGGAGTGGTGGCTCTGAGGCTAAGGATCTGTGCTGCTATCCAGAAGGTTGCTGGTTCGAATCCCTATCACTGCCAAAAGAGATTCTACTCACTGGGCCCTTGAGCAAGGCCCTTAACCTGTAATTGCTCCAGGGGCGCTGTACGATGGCTGACCCTGCGCTCTGACCCCAAGGGGTATGCGAAAACTAACAAATTTCTAATACAAGAAATTATATAAGGTGAAATAAAGAACAAAAAAATATATATATATAAATAATATAGATTATACCAGCACTATACAAAATGGTGGTAATATCTACACAAAAAAATACAATTATATTGCAGATATTGCACAGTAAAAATATTTCACATTTATGACTCGTCATTTACATGACAAGTGAAGTGAGGTCATGTGCGGTTATTTCACATGTTCAGTAATTTTGTTTTGCCATCAGTCTTACTGTGGCGGGAAAAAAACTATTGAAAAACCTTGTTCTGTGAGTGATGATGCTGTCCGCTCTGCTGTGTCTCAGATTGTACGTACAGTTTTTGTGTCAGAGCAGAGAGTGAGCTGGATGGAGTGAATCCCTGATAATTCCCTCTGCTCTTTTCCGACAGCGATGTGCATACATAGAGCCCATAGAACAACAACAACAACAACAGCATTTATTTATATAGCACATTTTCATACAAACAGTAACTCAAAGTGCTTTACATAATAAAGAATAGAAAAATAAAAGACACAATAAGAAAACAAAATAAGCCAACATTAATTAACATCGAATAAGAGTAAGGTCCAATGGCCAGGGGGGACAGAAAAAACAAAAAAAAACTCCAGACGGCTGGAGAAAAAAAATAAAATCTGTAGGGATTCCAGACCATGAGACCGCCCAGTCCCCTCTGGGCATTCTACCTAACATAAATGAAACAGTCCTCTTTGGATTTAGGGTTTTCACGGAAGGACTTGATGATGATGATGGTCACATAGACTTCTGCCTTTTAATCCATCCATCCATCATTGTTGGAGCATCATGAAGCTTTGAGTAGGTGGAGGTGGGGCAGGAAGGAGGTTTTGTTCCTATGATCCTCTCCACAGTCTTCATGACTCTTTGCAAAGCCTTCCTCTCTGCCTGTGTGGTGTTCCCATACCAGATAGTGATACCTGCGGTGAGAATACTATCTATCAGTCCTCTGTAGGCCTGGGTGAGAGGGCAATGATTCAGGCCGGCTTTCCTGAGCAGCTTAATGAAATAAAGCCTTTGCTGGGCTTTTTTCACTGTGGCTGTGGTGTTAAGAGTCCAGCTCAGGTCTGACGTAACCCGCAGTCTAAGGAATCTGTGGCTGTCGACCCTCTCCACCTCAGCCCCTTTGATGATAAGAGGCTGTAGAGGGGGAGGATTCTTCCTAAAGTCCAGTATTATTTCTTTGGTCTTGTCTGTATTGAGGATGAGATCATTCTCCTCTCCATAGACAAGAATGTTGTACCCTGACTCGTCCCCCCCCGCCCCTCAATGAGCCCCAAAATGGTGCTTATAGACCGACATTATAAAATACCGAAAATTATATGGTGAAATCAAACCCCAAATTATCCAAGGGAGAACTTATGCGTGAATGTATATGGTAACTGAGTGCGCAGCCTGGGTGTTAATGAGCCGAAAGTCCTGTCGCTGACTATGTGGCTTTGTTTGGGGCACAAATAGTTTGCCAGCATCAATGGACCTGAGTGGGCAGACTGGACTGTAGTGCTGTCGGAGTTTGATGATGTCCAGTGTGAGGCCTTTTAAATAAAGCTTTTGGGTTCACCCTGGAACCATGTGACATTGTGACAGAAAATGCAACTTCTGACAAAGAACAGGTGAATAAGTGAAGTTGGCAATAACATCCTTTATACAGAAACTATGAAAGCAAACCACTTGTGCGACGTCCAGTGTTGGTTCTCATATTCTAACAGCTGAATAAGGCAGTGACAAGGCTTTGGCCCATGTGAAGCAGTACAGGAGACCGCTCATTTGATGAATGGTGCATTTGGCCTCCTAGACAGATGTCTTCCTTTGTGCGAGGGACATGTGAAAATCTCTTAAAAGCCTTTGGTTTAACGGATTTATCCATTTAGGCCTTATTAGCTCTAAGATAATCAGTGCCTCAGAGTCAACAAATGTGTCAGATGTCAGGCATGCAGAAGCCTTCTGAAGAGAAGCTCAAGCTAAGGAGGCTTGGGGGAGCTTATCACTCAGTCAGGAATACATCAGGACTCGGTTCCAAGCCACTCCACACACCCATGGAACCCAAGACTTGAGATTTCAGCCAGAACTTGTGATACACAAGTAGAGTTTTCCTTCTTCTAGTAATACTGCCCTCGCTCCTGAATCAAGAATACACTTTTGAGTGTGAGGATTTGGAAAAAAAATCCATTTTCTGTTGTTATTGCAAGCAAGTGGGGTTACATTTATAAAAATGTGAGTCGATCGAACACAAAATTATTTTCTAAAACAGTATTTCCAGGCTGTGGGTCACGACCCAAATGTCAGTCATTCAATACCCTAGAGAAAAAAAATTTAATCATCCACCGCTTTAATATTTTAGGGGTCTACTGATTGTAGATTTCAATTCTGCACCCAGTTAAATGGGGCATTTTGCTGATGTACACTCACCAGCCACTTTCAACTGCTTGTTAACGCAGATATCTAATCAGCCAATCACATGACAGCCACTCGATGCATTTCGGTATGTAGACATTGTCAGGATGACCTGCTGAAGTTCAAAATGAGCATCAGAATGGGGAAGAAAGGGGACCGAAGTGACTTTGAACGTGGCATGGTTGTTGATGCCAAACAAGCTGGTCTGAGTATTTCAGTAACTGACGATTTCACACACATCCATCTCTAGCATATCTAGGGTTTATAGAGAATGGTCCGAAAAAGGGAACATATCCGGTGAGTAACAATTTCCCGAGGGTTGTTGATGCCAGAGTTCAGAGGAGAATGGCCATACTGATAGAAAGCAAACAGGAACTCAAATAAGCACTCGTTACAACCGAGGTATGCAGAAGAGCATCTCTGAACACACAACACATCAAACTTTGAAGCAGGTGGGCTACAGCACACCGGGTGACACTCCTGTCAGCTGAAGAACAGGCAACTTAGACTACAATTCACACAGCTCAGCAAAATTGAACAATTAAAGATTGGAAAAATGATGTCTGGTCTGATGAGTCTCAATTTCTGCTGCAACATTCAAATGGTAGGGTCAGAATGTAGTGTCAGCAACATGAAACCAGGGATCCATCCTGCCTTGTATCAACAGCTCAGGCTGGTGTTGGTGGTGTAATGATGTGGGGGATATTTTCTTGGCACACTTTGGGCCCCTTAGTACCAACTGAGCATCGTTTAATTGCCACAGCCTACCTGAGGATTGTTGCTGACATGTCCATTCCTTTATGACTGCAGTGTACTCATCTTCTAATGGCCACTTCCGGCAGGATAACCCACCATGTCACAAAGCTCAGCTTACCTCAGACTGGTTTCTTGAACATGACAAAGAGTTCACTTGACTCAAATGGCCTCCACAGTCACCAGATCGCAATCTAATAGAGCACCTTTGGGATGTTGTGGAACGGGAGATTCACATCATGGACGTGCAGCTGACAAATCTTCAGCAACTGTGTGATGCTATCATGTCAATATGGACCAAAATCCCTGAGGAATGTTTCCAGGACCTTGCTGAATATATGCCACGAAGAATAATGGCAGTTCTGAAGGCAAAAGGGGGTCCAACCAGGTACTAGAAAGGTGTACCTAATAAAGTGGCCAGTTAGCGTATACTGTGGAACTGAAATGACTGACATTCCTAAATGGATAAATCCATTACAAAGATTTTCACATGTCCCTAATGCATCTTTCTAGGTGGCCAAACGCACCATGCATCATATAGAACTGCTCCCATGGACTGAGGGGCTTATCTCTGCCTTAGTCAGCTGTTCAAATTTGGTGCCCCAAACTAAGTCACATGGTAGTTGACAACACCCAGGCTTTAGAATGGCCTCCGGTTACGACAAAATGACAACCCAGCCAACAAACGTGGACAAGCTCCTCAAATGCCCATAGCATCACCTACTCTGAACTCTTCCAATTCCAAATCAACCACACAAGATTCAACTGAAAAATCTGAACCAACCAGGAATGTTAAAAGAAAACACAGATTTCCTGAATTATAAACTTACTTTTACTGTGAAGCGTGAGCAACAACAGACATTCTGGTTATTTTGTTATAATATATTTAAAGGTGCTCCATGGGATATTCAGAGTTTGGGATATTTCTTTAAAACCCAATCCATATCTATACTTCTCCAATACTTTGTCTCTGACCTGTTAGGAGTGCTCCTTGGTCTTCATGTTGCTGGCTTAGTAGTGTTGCAGAGTTGAGGGTCTTTCAGAACAGGACATCATGTGACAGATCATGTGATTGCACACATGACAACAATGATAACTCAATGCATATACAGAATATCAGGGTTACAGTAAGATGAAGCTATGAGAAAGCCATGTTCAAATAATGAGTTTTTAGTAGTTTTTTAAAGTGCTCCACCGTATCAGCCTGCTGAATTTCTATCGGTCAGCTGGAGATTTTTGGCAAGTCACATCAGCTGTATGTCCACAGACAAAAAAAATGAAGCCATCAAAGAAATGAACACCAGACCTGCTGTGAAACATGGTGGAGGCTTGGTTATGTTCTGGGGCTGCTTTGCTGCATCTGGCATGGAGTGCCTTGAGTCTGTGCAGGAAACAAAGAAATCTGAAGACTATCAAGACAATCTGGAGCGAAACGTTCGTCCCAGTGTCAGAAAGCTCTGTCTCAGTCGCAGGTCATGGATCCTCCAACAGCATAAGAAGCCAAAACACCACAAATTAAAGCCCAAGAATGGCTAAGAACAAAACATTGGACTACAACAACAGCAACATTTATTTCTATAGCACATTTTCATACAAATGATGTAGCTCAAAGTGCTTTAGAAGATGAAGAAAGAAAAAAGATAAAATTTAGGCAATACTAATTAACGAAGAATAAAGTAAGGTCTGATGGCCAGTGGGACAGAAAAAACAAAAAATAAAAAAACTCCAGAGGGTTGGAGAAGAAAAAATCAAAATCTGCAGGGGTTCTGAGGCCACAAGACCACCCTGCACCTAACATTCATCTACCTAACATAAATGGTCTCAGTCAGTCTTCATGGTTTTCAGGCTTCACATGGAAGAATTTGATGATGATGATGGTCATGTAGACATCTGGCCTTCAAACCATCAATGTATGGAAAAGTGCTCCACCATGTTAACCTGGCGAATTTCTATCGGTCAGCTATTCTGGATTTTAGGTGCATAACAGCAGAAGGCCGCCTCACCACTTCTTTTAAGTTTAGCTCTTGGAATTCTAAGCAGACACTCATTTGAAGATCTAAGGTTACGATTTGGAGTGAAAGGTGCAAGGCATTCTGAGATATAAGATGGAGCAGATTATTGAAGGCTTTGTAAACCATCAGCAGTATTTTAAAGTCAATTCTAAATGGCACAGGTAACCAGTGTAGTGACGTTAAGACTGGTGTGAGGTGCTTTGATTTTCTTTTCCTAGTTAAGGAAATTCTGATTCTGGCAGCTCCATTCTGCACTCATTGCAACCGATTGATGTCATTTTTGGGTAGTCCTGAGAGGAGTGCGTTACAGTAATCTGGTCAACTAAAAAGAAAAGCATGAACTCATTTTTCAGCGTCTTGCAAAGTTCTAAGGGATGGAACTTTGTGTGGCCTGCAGAGGGCGCTCCTGCCACCCAAACCCAACACTGACAGACACAAGACACAAGTCCAACACACACGCTTCATAAGTCTGCGTATACGAGAAAGTCAGGGAGGTCTAAAGTGCTGCGATTCATCAAAATCTCAACATTGAATCTTTGGACGATTACAATACTTTCCTATACTTCGTATACGAGAAAGTAAAAAGGCTTTGGTGAATTTCAGTGATCAACACTAATAAGCACTTGAGGTGGGCAGCACTAAAATGGCTTCCTTTTAACAGTCAGCGTCACTTGCCCTGGTGCCTGTTATGCTTGTCATTACTTATCAGTATTTTGGATATAATTACCAGAGAAAACTCCACAGAAAAAAAGGAATTAAGAAGAACATGACTTCTGAAGTTATGGCAAAAAATACAAATACTTCTACATATAAATCTAACATTAATGCAATTTTCTGAATGCAAAATAAGAGGTAAAGTTCAAAAGGACAGCTAACAAAATCAGTTCAAGTTTAAAACAGCTCACCGACTGCAAAACTGCTTTGAAGAGGCACCTGCAGTCACAGGGGACACCCAGGACAGCACTTGAAGACCACTGCTCTACACTGTGTGTGCCCCAGCGCCCAAAATGTCATAAACATGTGTGGAAATCAACCCCGGACCCACAGGCACAGAGACACAAGTCCAAAATACACACTGTACATTGATGGATTAAAGGCCAGAAGTCCACATGACCGTCATCATCAAGTTCTTCCATTTGAACCCTGAATACCATGAGGGCTGATTGAGGTCATTTATGTTAAGTAGAGTGTCTAGAGGGGGCTGGGTGGTCTCGTGGCCTCGGAACCCCTGCAGATTTTTTTTTTTTTTTCTCCAGCCGTCTGGAGTTTTTTGTTTTTTCTGTCCTCCCTGGCCATCGGACCTTACTTAAATTCTATGTTAATTAGTGTTCCCTAATTTTATTTCTTATTTATTTAGTCTTTTTTCTCTTTCTTCATCATGTAAAGCACTTTGAGCTCCATCATTTGTATGAAAATGTGCTATAGAAAGAAATGTTGTTGTTGTTGTAATTTTCCTCATGGGCCAGCGCTGTTTTTCAGCTCCCCGGTACAATACACTTAATACTGCTCAGTCTTTTTTTTGGGGTTTTATTGATTTTATTAAAATGAAATAACATTCCATATAAATAAGTCAAGTTTTACAAAATTAGGTTTGAAACATTTCGACCCCCACCCATGATCAGTCTGCCACCTTCACTCCTCCACAAAAGCTCTGTCCTCCACCACATCCCGACTCCGGCTCCCTGAACGGAGTGAGGCGTCCTCCTTTATGGTGCACCCGGGAGTGCTCAAGGTGCACTCTGATCCTCTTCCGGCAGCACTCCCGAGTGTGGCGTAAATGTTGTCAGGGTCCTTGGAAGTACTCCACGTATTCCCAGATCCTTTTCCAGGTGCAGTCAATGGCTCCGAGACTGTCCAGGCATACCCCTCTGGCAGTAACAATGGACCCCAATAGGGTTGAGCTTCCAAGCAATCCAGGGGGGTTGACTTATCGTGTCCTGGGGGAGGTATCGTTGTGGATTTGACCTCTCCCCCGATTCTTCCACCAGAAGGGCGTTCTGACTGGGCAAGGCCCCCGGCCATCTGTCACACATGCCTGTAATAGACCACCTCTCCAGGGCTTAGAGGCACAGTCCAGAGTCAGCGAAGGCATCTAACACGGCTTCTGCTGCTCCATACGCATTTACTACACAAATAACCATTGAGGTTTGTGGCAATCAGTGCACAGAGCAGCTTGACTAGCGTCTCCACCGTCCTACTGGTGGCACACCTGTAAGAGGAATTCTTTAATGACAATCTCTGGGGCTTTGTGACTCAGCTGGCGTTCACCACTGAAGCCATTCAAGTCCAGGATTCTCTGCCAGTCGAGCCCTTTGTCAATACGGCAAAATAAAAAGCCTCCCGCGGACATGTGTTTGCAGGCTCTCTGACGCAGCAGCGCTCTAAAGGGCTTTGCTTTGAGATGCTTTAGGTGTTGTCTCTAAATTAATCTGACAGGAAGGGATTGGCTCAGCCTGCAGTTGGCATTTTCATTGTCTTGCACTTACATTGTGCAGAAATGGCAGATACCTGGAATTGACTAAAACTCAGGATACGTGCAGCTTAACCGAAGGGGCTGCTGAGCCTGGCTGCTTATACTGTATGGATTTATATTCATGTAAGGATAAGATGTGAAGAATGATGTCACTCACCAGCATGGCTGTTTTACAGTAGGTATAAACCGATTTCGCTGAGGAGTAGCCTTTGTGGTCCGGTAGTGAGAATGAGGGGCGTCAGTGGGACTCTCCACTTGTAATGGCCTGGTCGTGGTGTCAGATGGGCAGGTTCAGCACAGTCCACCTACCTCTCGGATATTTTTTTTCCTGTTATGTATATATAGCCTTTACCTTATTTTTATAGTACTTTTAATATCTCTTTTAATCTCTCTTAATATGGCTGTTTTTATGAATCTTGTTTAAAATTCTCACAGATGACATAATGTGGCAACCTTCTGGCTCATTTATATTGTTCTGCTTCAGATTATAAATTACTTGAAGGAACACAGGCCCTTGGTGTTGATTCACTTTAAACAAGTTTTGATATACACGAGTTGATATGAAAGGCACTATATAATAGATTTACATTTACAGCTGACACCTTTATTCAAGGCAGCTTACAACATTTGCCATAAAATTGGTAATGTTTCTTTTGTTTTTACACACAGACTAACCCTGAAATAGGGTGAGCAGTGTAATTTGAAGTCACAGCTTGTGGGTCTGAAGTGCAAAGCCTTAACAACCACACCACACTGCATTGTCAGCTCTCTCCATTGGCCTCTTGAGGCAGCTCATACTAAAATCAAGTCCTTAATGCTCACCAACGGAGCAGTCAATGGGTCAGTGCCTGTGTATGTAGAGACGCTTGTGAGGTCCTCGGCTTTATCTCACCCACTCAGATCTGTGGATGAACGGTGTCTGTTGATGCCACCTCTGCATGGCATCAAATCTCAATCCAGACTCTTTTCATGTGTAACTCCTGGCTGGTGGAAAGACCTGTCTATCTCCAGTCGAAACTCTGACTCCTTCAATGTAAAGTATTTGCAGACTCTCGTGTTTCATGAATTTCTGTCTAACTGATATGAGCCTTGTTAGCTTTTTGTCATCTATGAAGTGTAACTTGCTTGTATTGTGTGATGAGCTCTTCAATGGTCAATTTTATACCCTTTTCCTGTAACACTTGATCCTAAACAGACCCCAAGGCTGGAATTTCATCGATTATATTGACCTCTTTTGTAAGTCGCTTCAGATAAAAGCAACTACTAAGCAAATAAATGTAATGTAAATGTAAATAGATAGATAGATGTGAAAGGCACTATATAATTGACAGATAGATAGATAGAACATTAGAACACTCTAGACGAGAACAGGCCATTCAGCCCAACAAAGCTCGCCAGTCCTATCCACTTGTTTCCACCAAGAAAACATCAAGTCGAGTTTTGAAAGTCCCTAACGTCTTACTGTCTACCACACTACTTGATAGGTTATTCCAAGTGTCTATCGTTCTTTGTGTAAAGAAAAACTTCCTAATGTTTGTGCGAAATTTACCCTTAACAAGTTTCCAACTGTGTCCCCGTGTTCTTGATGAACTCATTTTAAAATACAAGTTTCGATCCACAGGACTAATTCCCTTTATAATTTTAAACACTTCAATCATGTCACCTCTTAATCTTCTTTTGCTTAAACTGTAAAGGCTGTAGCCCTGAATCAGCCCTGTTGCTCTTCTCTGGACATTTTCCTGTGCTGCTATGTCCTTTTTGTAGCCTGGAGACCGAAACTGCACACAGGACTCCAGATGAGGCCTCACCAGTGTGTTATGAAGCTTGAGCAGAACCTCCTGTGACTTGTACTGCACACATCAAGGCGCTATATAACCTGACATTCTGTTAGCCTTCTTAATGGCTTCTGAACACTGTCGGGAAGTCGATAGCTTAGAGTCCACCATGACTCCTAAATCCTTCTCATAAGGTGTACATTCGATTTTCCAACCACCCATTGTGCATTCAAATCTAATATTTTTACTTCCTATGTGTAATACTTTACATTGACTGACATTAAATTTCATCGGCCACAAATCTGCCTAATTCTGTATGCTATCCAAGTCCTTCTGTAATGATATAACGGATTCCAAATTATCTGCTAATCCATCTATCTTGGTGTCATCTGTAAACTTAACCAGCTTGTTACTTGTATTCTTATCTAAATCATTCATATATATTAAAAATAGCAGCAGCCCTAGCACTGCCCCCTGCTGGTCACCACTCTTAACATTGGCCAGTTCTGATGAGGTTCCTCACACCATCACCCTCTGCTTCCTGTGTCTGAGCCAATTTTGCACCCATCTAAAAACATCACCCTGAACTCCCACTTCTTTCAGTTTGATGCCCAACCTCTCATGTGGCACCTTATCAAATGCTTTCTGAAAGTCCAGATAAATAACATCATAAGCTCCACTTTGATTGCATCCTTTTGTTGCCTCCTCATAGAATTCCAGCATGTTAGTAAAACACAACCTCCCTCTTCTGAACCCATGCTGACTGTTCACTGACACTCCTGTCCTTGCCATGTGTTGCTCAATCTTATCCTTAATAATTCCTTCCATTAATTTTCCTGTGATGCATGTTAAGCCTACTGGCCTATAGCTGCTTGGATCTGCCCTGTCACCCTTTTTTTATATAATGGGATAATATTTGCCGATTTCCAGTCCTTCAGAATCTCTCCAGTGCACAGTAACTTCCTAAAAATATGTGTCAAGGGTTTCTATCTGTACTCACTAGCCTCTTTAAGAGCACGAGGATAAATATTATCTGGTTCTGGTGATTTGTTTTATTTCATCTTATTTAATCTGAGCAGCATTTCTCCCTCTACAACTTCCAAATCCCTCAGTACCTCCTTAGTAGTCGCATTCCCCTCTGGGAGGTTATCCACTTGCTCACTTGTAAACACCTCAGAAAAATGTAAGTTTAGGGCATCCGCTATTTCACTGTCTGTATCTTTTAGTTCCCCTTTACTATTTCTGATGCACTTGACCTCCTCCTTGACTGTTCTTTTACTACTAAAATACTGAAAGAATCTCTTAGGGTCTTCTTTCGCCTTATCTGCTCTATTCCTCTCCAACTGTCTTTTAGCCTCCCTGATATCCTTCTTAATGGTCGCCCTCATGTTCTCATATGCTCTACGATTCACTTTGCAGTCATTAGTCTTACTGTATATGCCTTATACAGCAGTTTTTTCCTTTGCAGCTTCTTTTTTAAATCTTTATTAATCCACCATGGAGTTTTTTTTAGTTTCCTATTAATTCCAAATTTAGGTAGGTATCTGTCCTGCATTACATGTAAAACATTTTTAAACCTGTTCCACTGCTCCTCGACTGTCTCCACACTTAAAAGCTTATCCCAGTCTATCCTACTTAGACTTTGTTGCATCTGCTCAAAATTAGCCCTACCAAAGTTCAATTTAATTTTAGTCTTTGCATCTGTACTCTTACAAAATACTGAGAATTGTATTACATTATGGTCATTTGACCCTAGTGGTTCAATCACCTCTATACCCTCAATTCTATCCTGATTATTACAGAATACTAAATCTAGACAGGCTTCACCCCGCGTTGGTACTTTAACATGCTGTGTTAACAAACAGTCACTGATTACTTTTAAAAACTCCTGCTCTTGTGCTCCTCCATCTGCAAGGTTATCCCAGTTAATATTTGGATAATTAAAGTCCCCCATGACTATAACATACCCCTGTAAACTTGCCTTTTTGATATTACTGTCTGAATTGGGTGGTCTATAACACACTCCTAAAATAAGACCTCTTTCCCTAATATTTTCCAGGCGAAGCCACATGTCCTCACTAAGATGGGGCTCATCATCCAACTGAAGAGGTCTTACATTTAAACCCTGTTTGGCATAAACAGCAACCCCACTTCCTTTTCTGTTCTGTCTATCCTTCCTAAAAATGTGTATCCCTCTATGTTACACTGATCCCCATCTTTGTTATTTAGTCAGGTTTCCGTTATTGCTATAATATCATAATTATGCTCTACTACATACAACTCCAACTCACTTACCTTATTTTTGATACTTCTAGCATTAAGGCAAGCTATTTCTAATGTGTTACTCCTTCTACATTTAAATGTTTGCTTAGAATTTACATTACTATGCATTTTTATTTCTACACAATTGTTTGTTCTTCCATGTATACATCTAAACCTGGCCTGTCCTAAACTCCCTGCCCCCCCATTCCCTAGTTTAAACAATCCTCGACTAGCCTACACATACGCCTCCCCAATACATTGGTGCCCCTCCAGTTCAGATGTAACCAGTCACGGCGGAGAACAGGTCCCATCTGTTCCAAAAGGAGTCCCAATGCCCCATAAACCTATACCCTTCTACCCTGCACCAAGATTTGAGCCACGCATTTAGCCTTCTAATCTCCTCAGTCGTACCCGGACTGGCGCATGGCACAGGTAGAACTTCAGAGAAGACTACCTTGTCAGTTCTGCTCCTCAGCTTGGCACCTAACTGTTTGAATTTGGATCGCAGAACTGACAGACTACTCTTATGTAGATAGATAGATATGAAAGGCACTATATAATAGATAGATAGATAGATATGAAAGGCACTATAAAATAGATAGATAGATAGACATGAAAGGCACTATAAAAGATAGATATGAAAGGCACTATATAATAGATAGATAAATAGAAAAGGCACTATAAAATAGATAGATAGATAGATAGATAGATAGATAGATAGATAGATAGATAGATAGATAGATAGATAGATAGATATGAAATTGGTGGTAGATGAAATTTAACGTCAGTAAATATAAAGTATTACATGTAGGATGTAGAAATGTTAAGTTTGAATCAGGTACTTGTAACTCTGCACCACTTCCACGTCATCCAACTGAGTGGTCTCAGAGGCTCCTTGACGTGCTGAAAGTCCACCACCAGCCCTTTTGTGTTGCTGATGTTGAGTTGCACCATAAAATAAAGTCCTCCACAACCTTTCTGTATTCAGACTCATCTCCTTTATTAATGCAGCCGAAGCTGCTAGTAGAGTTTCAGATCATAGGAAGACAGTGGCCATCTCAGGAACACTGAGTGCAATCCTGGAACCAACCCTAGTAGAGGTACCAGCCCCGTGCAGTGCTTCTGAACCATTCTGAACTTTGGACCCAGTTTTGTCTATTTTTGGTCCATAAAAATAATAATAATAATAATAATTTATTTTATTTATAGGCGCCTTTCAAGGCACACAAGGACACCTTACAGAGCACATTAATAACAACAGTCACAATATAAAATTAATAAAATATTACAGTTCAATAAAATCAGAATAAATGCAATAATAAATTTGAGTTTAAATTTATCAGCTAAAATGATCAGACAGAATAAGCCATCTTAAAAAGATGTGTTTTAAAATGAGATTTAAAGGTAGAAAGAGAGTCAATATTATGAATGTCTTGTTGGGCTAACCCTAAACCCCATGGTAGTCAAGCGAGCAGAATGTTTAATAAGATAGACAGAGGTAGAAGATCTAAGGATACGAGAAAGAATGGAAATATGAAGAAGATCAGAAAGATAAGGAGGTGCCAAATTATGGAGGGTCTTGTAAGTAACAAGCAAAATCTGAAAGTCAATGCAATATTTAATAGGGAGCCAGTGAAGGTGCTGAAGGACTGCAGTATTCTGAACTAACTGAAGTTTGTAAAGGAGTCTGTGAGGTAGACCTGAAAGGATGGAATTACAATAATCAATATGAGATGTGGCCAGAGCATGAACAAAGATAGCAGTGCTGGCAGCTGAAAGAGATGGGGCTGATATTATGTAGATGGAAATATGCAGACCGAGTAACATTATTAATATGTGCCACAAATTTTAAGGCACTTTTGAGAAAAACACCTAAGCTCTTAACCTGGGAAGAAGAAGAGATTAGGGAATTATCAATATCCAAAACATATTTAGTTCCCACCAGAAGAATCTCTGTTTTATCACTATTTAATTTAAGAAAATTAGAAGACAACCATGATGTAGGGAAGAAGGTGGAAGAGTCGAATCAGGCTTAGTAGATGGATAGAGCTGGGTGTTGCCAGCATAATGGTAAAAATAAATATCAGATTTCCTAAATGATATGACCAAAGGGCAGAAGATAAACAATAAAACAGAAGGGGACCCAAGACAGAGCCCTGGGGAACACCACTAACAACTGGGCAAACTTGTGATCTGAAATTTTTTAATTGTACAAACTGTGAAGGATCTGAGCGATCAGATTTAAACCAGGCATGTGGAGTGTCAATAACACCAATCGATTTTAATCTCTCCAGAAGAATATCATGAGAGATCGTATCTAAGGCAGAGCTCAGATCAAGGAGCACAAGTATGGTTAACAGCCCAGAGTCAGCTGCTATCAGCAGGTCATTGGTGATTTTAACCAGGGCTGTCTCTGTACTGTGAAACGGACGAAAGCCACACTGAAATCGTTCAGACAAATGATTGTCAGTAAGGTAAGAGTGAACCTGCTCAGCAACAAGTGTTTCAAGTGTTTTTGAAAGGAAATGTAAATTTGAGATTGGATGATAATTATTTAGGTTGTAGGGATCCGCACCAGATTTCTTGAGAATTGGAGTAATTACAGCCGTTCTAAAAGATAAAGGAACAACACCACAGATAGGGGAAGAATGTATGATGTTAGTTATTAAAGAGGAAAGAGAAGACAAACAGAATTTAACCAAATACATAGGAATTGGATCCAGCTGACAGGTAGAAGGCTTCATTCATCCATTATCCAACCCGCTATATCCTAACACAGAGTCACAAGGGTCTGCTGGAGCCAATTCCAGCCAACACAGGGCACAAGGCAGTAAACAAACCCCAGGCAGGGCACCAGCCCACCGCAGAGGTAGAAGGCTTGGCTTTTCTAATAATACCAAATATTTCCTCTATAGTTGGGAGTTTAAAACTAGTAAGAAAAGAAGCAGGGGGATCATAAAATGCTCTATGTATGACATTTTCAAAAGTAGTCAACTGCTGGTGGAAATGTCCAATCTTCATACTAAAAAAGGTCTTAAAAGAGTTACATTGATTTAGTTACATGATTTCCCATCCATCCATCCATTATCCAACCCGCTATATCCTAACACAGGGTCACGGGGGTCTGCTGGAGCCAGTCCCAGCCAATACAGGGCACAAGGCAGGAACAAATCCAGGGCAGGACACCAGCCCACCGCAGTAGTTACATGATTTATTAGACAGTAAATGTTTATGTAAATTAGCTAACATTTTCCCCTGAATGACACACGTTAACAAATAACAGTAAATACAGTGTATATAATAGATGGATTATGCACGATACTTAACGAAAAACAACTCAACACATGGGGGGGTGTAATACTGAATCAAATTTGGCCTCCATTTATCTTTTTCATGGGTAACCTGGTACTTTCTGATTTCCAGAAGTTTGTCGAAATGGAGGTAAATGAAGAGAGCGCAGAGAGGAATATGGTTTAGTTTGAAGGTTGCCTAGAATTTTGGTGTACATATCTATTGCGCCAGGTGAGATGAGCGGTTCTGCAATTTTGTGAGCTTTCTTATATTTAGTAGTCTGATGTACAATGAGATGACGCCCCAACTGCCACCTGGCTTGTTGGACAAACATGCAGCAATGATTTTTGTGAATTATCAGGATTTTCATTTTAAAAACTAGGGGGGCTTTGCCCCCTGCTTGTTTCGCTCGGCCACCCCCTAAAACCATTCAACCCGCAGAGCGGTACACGCCAACCACTTTGCATCTTTGCTGCTCGCATTGTGAAGAGAGGGTGCTGAACACACGTTAAGGAGATACGGTCGCTCCTCTGAAACCCCCTCTTAAACGACGATACAATGGGAAACAAATACAGTTTTTGTTTATCTCCTCTTTGCTCGATCAGCTGTTGGCTTGCTGCTGCATGTGCCGTGCCACGTCATCTGCATGTCGCGCAACGCTTCGAACATTTAAAAGCCTGTACAGCAGCTGTCCTTTTGTCTCACTGCCTTGTCTCCCTGGACATTTCCCCTTGGGATTAATAAAGTATCTATCTATCTATCTATCTATCTATCTATCTATCTATCTATCTATCTATCTATCTTAAAGTGTCGCCGAGAAAATCACGTCTCGTCTCCTTCCAAGCCTTCCAAGATTTTTTTTTATAATAGAGAGACAATTTACTTTAGTAAGTAGCATACTTTGTTTCCAAATGTCTTTGTAGCTTTGTAGGTTGGTAGTACCACACTGTCATTAATGCTCAAGAGCTGGTGCTCGCCACACTACTTGGTAAAAGTAAAACTATACTTCAGAAAATCTGGGTTGTATTTTCTTTTAGTATTCTTGTTTAGTTCAGGCTTTTGGGATGAATCTTGTGAGGCTGATATGGAATTGGAAGAGTTTAGAGCCGGCCATGCTATGGGGCATTTATTCATTGGCTTTCTTAATAAAGCATGCGGTGTATAACAGGATATCATCTGCTCAGGACTGGACTTATGCTTCAGTTTCACTGTATGCAATGTCCCTTTGAGTGGATGAAGAATTGAAATTTGCAATCAGTAGCTCCCAAATGCGTTAAGGTGATACCTGATTTATTTTTTTTACCTTACCTTATCACATTTGAGTCATGACCCACGAGTACAGAAACACTGATGCATAAGCACACATTCACTTTAGTTTTGCATCTTCAGACACACATGCCTTTGGGATATGTGGGCAGTGCCAGCTCTAGCTTTTTTGCTTCTCCAGGCAGCAGTGAAAAAGTCACAGCCAAACCACGGAGTCTTGAATGCAACTGCTATGCATATTATTGCAGATTGAAAAAGTTTGAGCGGGTTTGTCAGCCCCCCTTTGAAGATTTATGTGAGTCATATAAGTATATAAGATCAAAGAGCAGGAGGAAACTGTCTGCAGCAGGAAAAAATCTGTGGCTTAGGCTCCAAAGTCCACCCAAAGTCACCCCCTCCCAATACCCTCCCTAATTCTTCACAAAATGTTGCCCGCTGAAGTGACTTCCTATTTCACCTATATGAAATACCAGCTGTGGATGACTGAAGACTGGAAGAAAGTCTAATGGATTGATGCATCCAAATTTGGAATCTTCGGTTTCTCACGTAGGGTGTTTGTATGCCATCAAGTTGGTGACAGGATGGTCCCTCAGTGTGTGACACCAACTGTCAAACATTGAGAAGGAAGTGAAGTGAAGCTGGCCCTGGGTGAACATTTGCACAATAAACATTCACTTAACTGTGACGACAACAGGTCATTCAGCCCAATAAGCTCATCCATACTGTTAAAACATCCCTAAAGTCCCATGTTCCACCACAATGCTTAGTAATTCATTCCTTGTGTCTATCATTATTTGTATGAAAAAAAAAACTTTTAAACATTTGTGCAAAATCTGCCCTTAACAAGTTTCCAACTGTGTCCCTGTGTTATTGTTGTATTTTAAAGTAACATCAGTTTGCTTAAATTGAAAATGTTCAGCTCGTTCAATCTCCCCTCATAACTCATATCTGTGAGTCCTGGAATCTGCCTAGCTCCTCTTTTCTGCTTTTTATCTAGAGCTGTGTTGTCTTTTCTTGTAATATGGAAACCAAAACTGAACACATTAGTTCAGATGAGTACATTATATAATGTCAAGTCTGGGTCAAAAAGTTGCATAGGAGAGTTCAAGGCGTAGAAACTTTATTGCTGTTCTGCCAATTACAAACACAAGTCTCTTACAGAGGCAAACAGGCCTCACAGAGAATAGCTGTCATACGTGAGGCTTCAGCCAAATAAACACAAAGTCTTCTTCATCAAGGGATCCAGCGAGAATGGAGGAAGTCTAGGGGGAAAAGAGACCCCAGGATGGCCATGGACCGATCAAGTCGTGAAGCAAGCCGGCAGCTGATCCCACAAAGAGGTACTGAAAGATTGTGTTTCTGTTCCAATGAAAAATTGCTTAAAAGGGGGTTTCTGAAGGTCTGGCACATCCCCCAGCTGCAGCGTTCACAATAACTTTAGCATAATCTCTCTTTACTTGTACTCCATACATCAGGATATATCACCTAACAACCGATTTGCTTTCTTGATCAATTTCGTCCACTGTCTGGATGTAGACGGTGGTCCACTATGACTCCTAGATTCTTCCCTTAAGGGATAATTTTAAGTTTCAGACTGTTTTTTTGTGGTAAGGTCCTAAGGTGAACCTAGTCTCCCTTTTATACGCTTTACTATGTAAACCTAAAAAGACTACCTCAAATCCCATACTCTTACCACACTGTCAGTTATTGTGGTTGAACACTCGGCCCTTCCTTTTATATCTGTAAAGCACCAGAACAGGCAATGGTGTCATGACCCACTTTTTCACATGTGTCTTTGTGACTCACCGTCTGAGAAGGCTCCCTTTTGGTGATTCGAGTTCGATCATCAGAGTAGGTGAGGTCCCCTGTGGTGACTTAAGCACAATCATCAGAGCGCATTGAGTGCTGTCATCGGACCCTGTTATTAATAGTAAGTTTTAATCTTTAAATATAGTGCCATAAACAATAGCAAACAGAATGTGGCTTGGCAAACCATACAACCTGATAGTGCTAGATGTGCAGTTCCAGGCAGTGCATCTCTACGCTGCTCTTTTCAGATCAAAATCTTCTTAGCCAGCTAATCGTCTGACTTCATACAACTTTATTCCTCAGTAGCCTGTCCCAGTCACATTTGTCCAGTTCATAATATCTAAAACCTGTGTATAATCCTCCAGAATTTCTTCCTGGAGGGGGATGGCTCTTAGAATAAAGAGTTCCTGCACACCTGGCTGTCTCTGGTCAATTCTCCCCCTCTCCATCACAGACAGCCAGAGCACAGTACATAACAAAAGGTTCTTTTCTGGTCAAGTCTATATCCATCCTGGGTATGACATTAATCTGCATCTGTCCCTGCATGTAGGCCCTCCAACCTGCAAGGAAAAACTTGGGGGTTGGTGGCAGAATTGGCACTCCAGCCACCATAAAAAAAACCTCACACTGTTCCACTCCATCTGAACTAGTGTGGTGCTGAGGTATCACCCGTTGCATGGCTGCACTCGGGTCCGAATCTGGATCCTGAGTTGATTTGTCGTGTGGTGGGTGCGGCAATGTACTGTATCAGTGCGTGCTCCTAACCTCTCTCTCTATATATATACTGTGACCGCTGCCGCTAGCGGACGTGTCAGCCCTTCAGAAACCCCCTCTTAAACAATTTTTCAATGGAAAGGAATACCACTAATTTCAGAACCACTTTGAGGGATCAGCTGCCGGCTTGCCGAGGGGCTATGAACATTTAAAAGATCAAGCCATCGCATTCGTGTGTTCTTTCACTCTCCTGTCTCTTTTTCCCCACCGGCCCATTGGATCCCCTTAACGAAGAAGATTTTGTATTCTTTTGAGCATTTGTTGGGGCCGAGGCTTCACGTTTGAAAGCTGTTCCCTGAGAGGCCTGTTCACCTCTGTAAGAGACTTGTGTTTGTAACTGGCAGAACAGCAATAAAGATTCTACTCCTTGAACTCTCGTGTGCAACTGTGCAAGACTGTATGCAGTCCAGTTTGGCATCATCTGCAAAAATCACCAGCTTATTGATTTTATTTTTGTCCTAATCATTTATGTATACTAAAAAGAGCAGTGACCCCAATACTGACTCCTGAGGGGCCACTACTCTTAACATCACCTAAATCTGACAAAGTTCCCCTCACCATAACTCTTTGCTTCTTGGGTTAGAGTCATTTTTGTACCTACCTACAGACATTGTCCTGAATTCCTACTTATTTCAGTTTGATGACATCTTCTCAAAAGCCTTCTAAAAATCCATATAAAAAATATCATACACACCTCTCATATTGTACGCTTCTGTTGTTTCCTCATAGAATTCCAGCATATTAGAGAAACAGGACCTCCTCTTCTGAACCCAGTATTTGGTATGTAATACTCCTGCTATGCACGTGTGCTGCTCAATCTTTTCCTTAACTTCTTTGTAGTAAACCCTAAGCTTGGAATTCTATGTAAAAATGGTTAACCCCGATAGCCGCGAGTGGGACTGGGGTTAACCTGTTTTGTTTGAAATGTACAGCGGTAAACTCAAAAATATTCAGTTGACGTCTAGTTTAGTCTAACACCATGCTGCAAAACAATCATGAATATGTGTTTTACCTCTCTGTGGTACATCATCAATATTCATGAGTGGGGTATAGCCTTCAGCCAAAATATGGCATGTAAGCGAGATGTTGTAAAGCCAGTTTGAGAAGAAACTTCTCAAACTAAACCATTAGTTGAATCAAGCAATAGTAATGACAATATGAACTGGTTATCAGACGTTGAAGCAGTTAGTGAAACTGACGTATACCGCATTGTACAACTGATCCACCATGATATCCCTGGTGATTTTGGTTCATGTGAAGCTTCAGCATGAGCAAGTAGCTTCATGACAAAATGGCAAAATGATTGTGACCAAGTGGAAGGACAAGAAAGAAGTTATCCCCCAAAGCACTTTTAACAATGCAATAACTGTCAATGTTCGGGTCAGGGGGAAATGTGGAAGTCGCTATGCCTTGTGCTTAACACAATGGACATTGTTGATACTACATGATCCTGTGACAAGATGAGCAACATCTTGTTACAGAGCAGCCATACTCACATACATAGTCACACTATGCTGCACACTCACTTATTCACCATACCATACCATACCATACCATACCATACCATACCATACCATACCATACCATATAATTTCCTAGACCCAGTTAGGGTTTGAGGGTGACTAGAACCTGTTCCAGCAAGCACTGGGCATTAGGTAGGATCAATCCTTGGTCAGGGTGCCAGTCCATTGCAGGGCGAACAGACAATGGACTGAACACACACCAGGGCCAACTTAGCAACACCAATCTACCTTTGGACTATGGGAGGAAACCAGAGCACCCAGAGGAACACCATATGGATATGCGGAGAACATACAAACTCCATGAAGGGAAGACTCGAGACTCCTTTCTCAGGGGCAGCAGTGCTGCCCCCATGCTTGTTCACACCAGGTCAGTTTAGTTTCAACAATCAAGCTAATGGTCACATCTGGGATGTGGAGGAAAAGCTGTAGAAAAATCTCACATGAACAAAATATGTGAACGTGGAGAGTGAAATTTGAGCGGCATCTCCTAGAGACGTGAGGTTGCAGGATGAAATACTGGACCACAGTACACCATGGTAACATGACAAAGTGTAATTCAGGGAGATTCACTCAAAAGAGGCCCCAGATATTCTGTAATAACTCTCACTTGGACAAAGCAATCTGAACGAAACAACACGCAATGCGCTCTTCAGTATATCGAGCTATAAACAACCCGGGATGCCTCTGCGTCAGAGCGATGAGGTAGGCGTCGGACAGCCATCACGACATTTAACCTCCGTTTCCAATTTCTGCGTACCCCTTCTCTCAATCACTCAACTTCTCATCAGGATGGTGGTGTACAGTATTGAGCAGTGCATCTTCATGGTATGAACCTATTGGATCACGAATTTATTTAAGTGATGTCAGAATCAACTGGATGATAATGAGTTAACGGAAGGTTACTTCCAGCAAGATTGAGCAATATGTCACACATTGGCAAGGAGCACGGCAGAAATGGAGTCCTTCTTCAGCAACAGGGTAATTTTAAAGGGGCTTTGGCCAGCACGGTTGGCAGATCTGACACCACCAGACTTCTTCCTTTGGGGTCTGCTCAAAGGAAAAGTCTATTCAAACAAGCCTCGCACTGTGGATGAATTGGAGGAAAACATCCAAATTGAAATTGCTGCTATTCCTCCCCAAGACGCTTGCCGATACGTTCAGGAACATGGAGCACCATGTCGAAAACCACTTCCAGCATCACATGTAATGCAATCGATTACACATATGTCAAGGTATATAGCATATTTTTTTGGTTCAGATTGCTTCATCCTAACGAGAGTTACAACAGAATATTTGGGGCCTCTTTTGTGTGAATCTCCCTTGTAGAAAGCGACCTGGACACAGACAGGCAGACATCGTTTGAATTACCCACCATACACTTTATTGACACTAATATATACAGTGTAGCACACAACCCCAAAACTCCCCCAAAGTCCAGGCCTCGCACAAAATGTTGTCTCTCTTCACGCCGCCTCCTTTCCACTCCTCCCGAGCTCCGTCCTTCTCCGCTCCCGACTCAAGCCACTGAACGGAGGGAGGTGGCCCCTTTTATAATCACCCGGATGTGCTCCAGGTGCCTCCCGATTGTCTTCTGCCAGCACTCCCCAGTGTGGCGGAAGTACCGGCTGCGCACCCGGAAGCACTCCGAGTGTCCCTGGTCGTCTTCCCCCAAGCACCTCCGGGTACGGTGGAAGTGATGAGGACCAGGGCTTTCCAGGCATTGGGACGCTGCCTGGCGGTGACCATGGGACCCTATAGGGTTGAGCTTCCAAGTTCAGTTCCCGTGGTCCCCAAAGCCACCAGGGCGGTCGCCCCCGCGTGGTCTGGAGGAGGTGTAAGCCCTCCTCCGGGCCTCCTGGGAGTCCCGGCTGGGTACCACCCCCAGCCATACACCACACACTGTAGATTAGTAGGGAACATTTTTCCGAAAACATTATTGCCCTCTGCAGGAAGGGATTGCATTTAACAAGCGATTATATTAGACTTAGGAAGGTGGGGGAAATTTTGCCACCGATGACCTCTTTAGGCCATCTCTTGAATTAGTGGTTTAGTGTGTAGACAACCCAATGACTGAACATCACAGCATTGAGGTGGACTTTTTGTCTGTTGCACATGACCCAGACCATCAGTGACGGCAATGAGAAGCACCAAAAACAGATCAATAAATGTCATACTAGATGGATGCTATTGTTTTGAGGATCTCGTGGGTTGAATTGTTTTGCCCAGGCCATTGTTTACAGGGCTGTATAAATAGAAATCCGTACCACAGCGGCTCCTCTGTGTCGGAGAATGACTGACTGTCTTCAGAATGGCTGCGGGCTCCGAGTTTAATAATGTCGCTCTTCCATTCTGTCAACCATCATTGCTCAGAACTCATTTGTTAAAAAAAGGAGCTAAAAATAGAACTGAGCTTTCACTTTGTGAACAATTCATCTCATTTAACACTGGATTCCTTAAACTTGGGAAATGCATGATTGGATTTATGACTGCAAGAGAAATGGCCCAGTGCCAGAATCATGGAGTTCTTCTGTGCTGAATTTTTTTTTGGGATATAAGTGGAAGAGAAAAAGACAGAGAGAGGGTCGGCAGGCATGCGTTTGCTTCATAATTGAGTCTTTCTTCGTAGGAAATCTTACAAATACACTTTTATTCAACTATAGCTAAATCCAAACAGCTACCAGCAGAATACAGAACATCAGGAATTAAACAGAAAAGGAGAGAAAATACTGTCAGAGCTTGTTGGGAGAGTTAATAATTAAGCCGTCTCAATATGTCAGGCGGACATTGGAGTAATGTGTTCCATATGTTGTGATTTCCTGCGCAGAGTGACTGTCCAAGAGGGTAGAAGTTCGTTTTTTTTTTAACTAGCCTAAAAATGACTGGCCTTCAAAAAGAGAAACCATTGAAATTGCTCTTTGTCAGGAACATTTAAATCAGAAGCTCAGAGCGCCAACACAAAAATGAAACTGAAACTCATAGTCAGAAGAAAAACCTAAACGTCTAAAACTAACATCATAGGGCATTGGCTACACTTTATGCATTTCCTCAGGTTTTCTGGTGTAACCCTTAGTGAATTCGTTTCACTTCAAATTCAGTGAAATGCATTGATGTCAATGGCGAAGGAGAAGCTGAACTGGTTTTGAGTGGATTATCATGGTCCTTTAAGTGTCACTGAGGACTGCAAAAGTGTCCCTCAACTATCCTGGACCAATACTTATGGCCAACAATGTGACCTAAGCCACATCTGCACCAGTGTGCCACCCTGAGAAAAAGTTCTACTGTAAATCCACAATGTTATTTATCTCTCTCTGCACCTCTTGAGCTTTGATCGCTATGAACATCTAACAGCTACAGAGCCTGAGATGAAAGTGGTCAGTGTTATATAATTGGGGTTGTGCTATCCCAGTCACTACCCGATCTGTGCTACATAGTCAAGCTGATCCAAAGTGGGTGTGTAAGAATTTTTTTTCACCCCGAGGAACTTATGGCCATCACTTTTTTAAAAAAAAGTGATGTATTTAGTCTGCCGTGATATACGGGAGGAGAGTGCTGTGCCAATCCAAGGGGTTACTCTTGAAGATTAACGCGATTGAGTTGAATTTTGTATAGCAATTTATTACTTATCACAAATGTATAAGTAATTACAGATGAAGTGAAGTTTACTTACCTGTTGTTTTAGTGCTCTAGTGCTGGAGAATGTAATGGCAAAGTCACACTGGTGTCTGGAGGCCTACAAGTCGGAAGTTTTCTCCGAGCTTTAACCAGCACTACAGCTATATTAGCCACATCTGTAATTTCGAATTGGAGTGGCCTGACAGCAAAGCACGTCCCCAAGAAAAGACCAGAGCGCAGAGTTTCGAAGGTTGCCAGTAGAGAGAATAGTTGCATAGACAAAGGAAAGATGGAGTGACAGGCGGTGTAACTCACCGTGTAACTTTCCTGCAGAGGTGAACAAGCAGCTAGTGCGGTGCTGTTATGACTGCACACACATGCGCATGGAAAGGTGAAGTTTTAAAAGAGTGAGGACATGGGGTGTGTGACTCAACATCACTTACTATTGCAGGGGCCCAGAAGACGCGAGTGAGGATCGGCTAGGCAAGAGGGCTAGGTGTACAAAACTGCAGTCTAGACCACCAGGGGTCATCTTTTGACTGGTCTTCGGGCCTGCAGATGCTTCTTTACTACCGAGTTGGTTAAGCAGAGAGAAAAGTGTTTTTGTATATATTAGTGACTAGCAGAATACCCGCGCTTCGCAGCGGAGAAGTAGTGTGTTAAAGAAGGTATGAAAAAGAAAAGGAAAAATTTAAAAAATAACGTAACATGATTGTTAATGTAATTGTTTTGTCATTGATATGAGTGTTGTTCCCATATCTATCTATATCTAT
>JANRMT010062789.1:13968777-13983544 GCA_026402145.1 Polypterus bichir lapradei
TTCACGTGATTACGTGGGCGGCGTAATGATGTCACACGAAACTCCGCTCCCACGGCGGTCAAGCTCAACTCCATTACAGTAAATGGAGAAAAATACCTTCCAGTTATGACCATTACGCGTAGAATTTCGAAATGAAACCTGCCCAACTTTTGTAAGGAAGCTGTAAGGAATAAGCCTGCCAAATTTCAGCCTTCTACCTACACGGGAAGTTGGAGAATTAGTGATGAGTCAGTCAGTCAGTCAGTCAGTCAGTCAGTCAGTCAGTGAGGGCTTTGCCTTTTATTAGTATAGATGACAGTTTACTTCCAATTTGTTTATATTTTTGTGTGTGGAAGTAATCTGTGGTTGTGGGTGCTCATTTTTTCCTTTTTTGATTTTGATATTTTTCACTGTCTGTGGAAGAAGAAAGAGGAAGAAAAGGCTTTGTGTTGGATTTTCTCATCAGTTTTGGCTTTGAAGTCACAAATTATTTATCACATATAGCACCTGCACTGTTTTCTAGTTTTGTTAATGTTTGGCATTGAGCTGTGTATATAATTGCAAGAAATTACTGCAAATGGTTATTGGCACATTTGGAATAAACCAGAATTCTGTTATTTATTTATTTTTGTTTCTTTAACGTTCATCACTGTCTTTGTCTCAATTCACCTATCACCTGGTCATTCGGTTACGGCTCCAAGTGCCCGTAGTCTGAAATGTGTTTAGAAGAAAACAGCGAGAGGCAGGAACAATCTGTGAACGGAGCGCCAGCTCCTTGCTAGTGCTGCGACACCGTGTCCTCACATGTTTATTTATTAACAATATAGATTATTTAAATTAACTTAAAGTTTTATCTGTATAATATAATAAACATATTTTGCTGCATTTCATCTTAAAAAATGATATCGTCATTATATGTAAATACACACTTTATAAAGTGGCTCATGTTGTGCAGTATTATAACTGTATCACAAGTTTACAGTGAGGTGATTGTACTTATAAGTACAAACAGTTCTACAAGGAGCACTTGATGGACTGATGAGTGCGCTTAGAGTTCTTGGGATGAAACTGTTTCTGAACCGCGAGGTCCGTACAGGAAAGGCTCTGAAGTGTTTGCTGTATGAGAGCAGTTCAAATAGACAGCATGGCTGAGGCAGCGGGTGCTTGATGCTGTATACCAACAATTCTCTTTCCAATCAGCTGCTGTAGAGCTGTGATTCACACTCAGATACAGTGATATAAATACTCTGAGTGGTGCAGTGAGAGTAACATGGAAAATGTGGCAACCCCTAACGGGAGCAGCTGAAAGAAGAAGGTGCAATGAGAGTAACAACGCTAAAGCAGCTATGGTATTTAGAATAGTTTGACCATTCTGTGGACCATTATATTGTTACTGGTTAATTACAATCAGATGCCTTAAACTAATAAACAATATGCAGTTAGTTTCAGTGTATTTATAAAGCCGCATCAGGGATGTGGATCTGAAAAGCTTTGACGCTGGGTGCTGCCAGTCTGCAAAACCGTGTGCGGAACTTGCATACACCAAGGTATGAGCTACCGTGGAAATGTGCGTGGCTTTACACCAAGTTTAGAGTTTATACATCGTGATTTGAGCATGGAAATGGGCTTACGCGACATTTTTGTGCATACGCACCGTTTATGCACGAGGCCCCTGGCGCTTCCTGTCTTGCTATATGGCTGTGAGACATGGATGCTATCCAGTGACCTGAGACGAAGACTGAACTCCTTTGGTACTGTGTCTCCCCAGAAAATCCTTGGGTGCCGCTGGTTTGACTTTGTGTTGCTCATGGAGTCCCAAATGAGGCACATTAACTGCATTGTGAGGAAGCGTCAGTTACAGCACTATGGCCACGTGGCGTGTTTCTCCGAGGGTGATCCTGCTCACTTGATCTTCATTCTTGAGGACCCAAGTGGCTGGACTAGGCCAAGGGGTCGCCCATGTAACACCTGGCTGTGGCAGATAGAGGGTCATTACTGGAGGGTGGTACTGGACCGTGCGTCTGCCAGGGGGGTTGCAAACCGGGATCCTAAGTTGTTTCATCGTGTAGTGGGTGTGGCAACGCACTGTACCAGTGCATGCTCCCAAACTTGACTTGACTTGAACATATGACCACCATCAGTGAAACACATGAGGCATAAAAGCCACCTAAAACACTAATAGTCGTAATTAAGCTTTATGGAGTTGTTGGAATGGTTAAATTATTTACCTTAAATTTCCGATGTCAGCTAGGCAAGCATGGTAATAATGAAGCTTTGTAAATCTACAAAGTCCCATAGGCCTTAATGGAAGCACCCCACTCACACTGTCTTTTATTTAATTCAGTAGGATTTAGTGTGAAATGCTACAAATATGTCAAGAAGAATGGTGGGTGATTGATTGGTTGACGATTATGTCTAACGAGGGGTCCTGAACTCAGTAACAGAAGAGTAGTTATATTTGAATATTGTGAATAGGGATGAGCAAAATGAATTGGGCAAAACTGCATTCACAGGGCAACTTAAATTTGAGTAAAACTTTACTTCCAGTGAAATTCATGCCGATCACAAAAAGAGAAAGGCATTTAGTTCCTGTCGGGAAGCTGTAAACCTGGTTCATACTTGACGCCTCCGCGTTTGTCGCGAGGGCAAAATGATATCAGATATGGAGACTTGAGCCCTTGCACTGCACATAGAATTTTTCCTGACTATGCAGTGATGTAAATGGGGTGTCAGTGATCCAAAATGTCAAATTTCAAGAATACGCTAATGTTAAAAGTGATGCCTCTGTCCGAGACCACAAAGCTCAGATGACAACAAACTCATGGAAGGAAATTGCAGATGGCACTGGTGAAAATAATGAAGTATTTAGGAAAACATGAATATTCCCCCTTTTTCTTTCTTTTCTTCTTAAACCTAGTAAGCACAGGCACAACTGTTTTTCCATTAGCAAAGCCTGACTGAACATAGGCGTCTTTCATCAAATTTCCATGTTAACGATTCACTTTTTTCTGCTGTGATATTGTTTGGTATTACGACATTGATCAAAAACTGTCACCTACTGACTAATAGAATATCGACAGACTGATCTAACCGACTGCCACCAGTAAAAAAATGTATTGCAGTCATTGACAGCATGCATGCCATGTATCGTGATCTGTGCACAAACATAATATGGTAAGTATAAGTAGGGCTTTACTTGTGCATGCATCTGCTTGTCATTTAGTATGAGAATGAATCAAACAGTGAAATCAATTTGAAAATTACGTGGACACCACAACCAATATAAGCAGACCCCGTTAGTCTAGTTGAAAGCAAGGTCAATCATTGTTGAGCAATTCTGTCATGATCAGAGCTAAAATTTAAGGTCTTATGGCCTTTTTCTCTATTAGATGCCATTTTTAGTAACAGTCATTAGGGACGCATCCCGCATCTCCAGGGTCGTGACGTCAAGTTCATTAGCACGATGGGAAAAAAGGTCAGGGTCTGCACCAAGCTTTATCCAGTCTTCGGGCAAATCCTTTAAAACTTTAAAACAAATTCTTGATATACGTGTTTTGACTGGTTTTGACTTCCTGCCTGATTTGTGACTGATTTTACATCTCGCCTGCATTCAGCCCTGCAAGCAAGTCCTCCAACTTACAGGGAAAACTTGGGGATTGGTGGCAGGATGGGCACTCCAGCCATCATTAAAATTTTCACACTATTCCAGTGTGGTGCTAAGGTTGTCATCCACTGCATTTGTGTCCCAATCCAGGTGGTTCACTGTGTGGTGGGTGCGATAACGCGTTATCAGCGCATGCTCCCAACCAACCCAACTTGAGTTTTAGTCGCTTCGTTTTCCTTTTTTTTTATTTGCTCTGTTTTGCCTTTTTTACGCATCTCCCAGTTCTACTTAAAAAATTAGCTATCTGTTAACTGGTGAGTTAGGACAAAAGTGCTGCAGTAAGATTTGTTTGATTTCCTTCTGGTTACTTATGATCTTATAGTCAGTGAACTATTGCTCTTAATAATCTTGCCAACTACACAATGATTGTAGAGGGCATTTTAGGGTGTCTTCAATTGGGATAAAAAGGACAGAGAGGCAAGGATTTAATAAACCAAAAGGTACGAGGTACAAATAAACTGTAAAGCCGCTTTGTTGTTTGGACATGACTGTACTGAGATTTATGTTGTTGTCGTGAATGAAGTGCTCTACCCATTTGATTAGATGACAATGTTAAAATTATGCTCTTAGGGATATCACCCAATTCACTGCCTGACTAATCAGCCCAAGGAGTGCAAATGTGATACCAACCTAGGGGTTATCTTTTTGGATATCTCCAAAATCACTTCTGGAATAAGGGCAGTGCCTTCTGGCTCTGCTAGACTCCTTCATGATCCCTGATTCCACCCTTTAATTTAAAAAGTTAACAAAAAGAGCATTTTTACTACCTTCTAATTGTAGAACCACACCTGTCACTGTCTAGACTCATCTGATACCATCTCTCCACTCTGTTAAGCTAGTATCCATATTGTATCCTACTGTGATCTGTTGTACACCTACAGGTATTCTCACACCTTAGTGGCATCACTCAGAAATTCAAATTGGCTTTCCAGTCTCGCTTAACCCCCAAAGCTCCTCTACAGCCATACTTCTGTCTTGTGTTATAGCTATTGAGGTTAGCAATCTGGAACACAATCTGCAAAATTTGTCACACCCATGGATGAGGATTGTCGGTTAAGCCAGTAACGGCATCCACCCTGATTATAAAAATGATACAATGCTGAATCTTACTGAATTTGTATCTGATAAAAAGTTTTACTTCCAAAAATAAAGATGATTGTCATTTGAGGACAGCCCTCTGACAGGCAGTGATTGTTTTGGCTCCTCTGGCTTTTGAAGACATCATTTGCCTAATGAAAGATGTGAGAGGAATGTTTTTCCCAGGTAATGATTTCAGCTTCATGCGTGACTGACAGCAGTTCATCCAGACACCTTTGCTAACAGCTCTCTGATTTAAGTCAGATACAGTTCCTTCAGCTAACATTAAGCAAGATGTTTACAAGAAATCTGTCAGAAGGACAAGTTGTTTCAGAAAGTTTTAACGATGTTTGATATTTTTCAAGTCAATGTTGTTTCTTCACAATCATGGCATATAATTAATTTGAAACTGCATTCTGAAGTGAAAATTGTGCAATCTGAGCTAATTGGAGACATCCAATAGTCAGCAGCGCATAGAGTATTCCTGAACACAACTGATAATATCAGTTGAACCCTCTCTCTGTCTTTTCTGAGCAGCATTGCCACATGGACTCACACCACGAAGCATCTAAGTTCAAGTATTTGCACTGTGGTGAACTGCTGAAAACCCGTAACATCTGTCTCAGAAGTGATCTTCTTGCAGCCTGAGTTAATAGGACAACTCCATTAGTTAGCCGCACAAAGACCATTTCTGAACACTGTGAGCAGAATACCTTCTGGAGACAATAGCTAAATTTCCTTTCTGTCAGCCTCCACCTTTTCTGAGTACTGCCACAAGTACAACTCCACATGTCGACAGTGCAAATCCCATCCTCGTCGCCAGTGTGAATTTTAATGGACTCACTCCATGAAGAAACTAAGTTCAAAGATTTGCTTTGTGATGAATTCCTGGTGGTCATCTGGGCTAATAGGAAAATTTAGTTAGCCTCACAAAGACCATTTCTGAACACTGCAAGTGGCACACTCTCTGATGATGTCAGCTAAACTTTCTCTCTGTTGGCCCCCACATTTACTGAGTACCGTTGCCATTACACTCCACCTATTTACAATGCAAATCCTATCCTCATCACCAAGTGAATTGTCATGAACTCACTCCATCAAGCATCTAAGTTTGAGGATATACACTGTGGTGAACTGCTGGTGGTCAGCTGCAAACCCATAACATCTTCTTCAGAGGCAATTTTCTTGCACTGTGAATTAATATAAAATCTCCATTAGTTAGCTGTTCAGAGACCATTACTGAAGACTGCAAGCAGTATGCCTACTAAAATCTAACTCAGAAACGATCTTCTTGCAGCATGAGCTAATAGGACAACTCCATTAGTTAGCTGCAGAAAAACCATTTCTGAACACTGCGAGCAAAGCACCTTCTGGAGATGTTAGCTAAACTTTCTCTCCATCAGCCCCCACCTTTTCTGAGTTCTGTTCCTAGTATAATTCCATCTGTCAACAGTGCAAATTCCATCCTCATTGCCAATGTTAATTTTAATGGACTCACACCATGAAGAATCTAAGTTCAAAGATTTGAATTGTGGTGAATTGTTGGTGGTCATCTGCATACCCATAACATCTGAATCAGAAGCGATCTTCTTGCAGCATGGGCTAATGGGAAAACTCCATTAGTTAGCCACACAAAGACCACTACTGAACACTGTGAACAGTCTGCTTAATGGTGATGTGAGCTAAACTATCTCCCTGTCAGTCCCCATGTTGACTGAGTACCATTGCCACTACACTCCACATATTGACAATGAAAATCCCATCCTCGACACCAAGTGAATTGTCATGAACTCATCAAGCATCTAAGTTTCGAGGATTTACACTGTGGTGAACTGCTGGTGGTCAGCTGCAAACCTATAAAAACTTGCTCAGATGCAGTCTTCTTGCAATGTGAACTAATACAAAATCTTCTTCAGTTAGCTGCACAGAGACCATTGGTGAACACCGCAAGCAGAGCACCTACTGGTGATGTCGACTAATCTTTCTTTCTGTCAGCCCCCACCTTTTCTGCACAGCGCTGCACACAAAGCAGAACAGTGAGTTTATTCTAACCCCAGCTCAGAGGAGTACATAGAGTATGAGTGTGATGTTATTATACCAGATTTGTGTGGCATTTGTTAAGGTCTCAATGTGTTTATATATATCTTCAATAGGAATTCTGGATTTCATGCACTGTCCAAAGAAATGCTATTTGGTAGAGAAGCTCTGTCAAAATTGCTCCAATATGGGTGAGACTGCACTTGTGGGGACTTGTACCCCATTAAGCTTTGGTTCCTCCAAAGATGAGCTTCTGCTCCAGATAACCTTTCTCTGAAAAAGTGAGTTCAGAAAACAAATTGATGAATGTTTTAATTAAGTCATAAAAATGTTGTTTGAGTAGGAATGTAAAGTTTATGAAATGAGGCATATTTTGGTTGCATTACACAATGTTTAAGTTGGTAATTATGCACATATGTACCTAATAAACTAAATCATTCCCATATACAGTACACAGTGAAAATGTACTTTTCCAACCATTCATTTTTTTAATGTGCTTATTCTATCAAAAGATGTGCAGGAAGAGCCCATCCAGCCAAAATCCGACATATTAGAGCACATTCCTATTGCAGCCAACTAATGCCCACCACCACATGCCCAGAATTTAAAATTACCAGTCACAACAATCATTACATCTTTGTGAGAGAAAGTCATTTTACTTGGAAAGAAAACACTTTTGAATAACGGAAGAACTAAACTCACATAATCACATACTGAAAGTGCCCAGAACATGATTTGAACCAAATAAAAATCATAAAAATACATTACAATTAGAATGCTACAGAACAATTGAGCATACCATAATTAATAATAATCTCCCTCTCATCTGGAAACCATAAAATCAGACAACCCATCATGTACTGTTAAATATATCAAAACATGTTCGCACTCCTTTACTTTCTGCACACTTATGGTGTTGAAGATTTCATTTTAAATTAATTTATTTGACATTTTTGCCCATCAATCTATAGTCAATATCCCATAAAGACAAAGTGAAAACATTCTTTAAAAAGGTTTGAATATATATTGTGATGGGCGGCCACGGCCGTTACTCAATCGGGACGCTAGCTGGAAGGAAGGACTGGGAGAGAGAGCAACCGCATGGCACTACCATCCCCAGGATGCTAGATGGCAGCCCCCCAGGGCACACTGGGAGTTGGAGTTTGGTACAGTCGTATTGGGTTCCCTACGGGTGGCCATGGGGAGCTGCAGAGCCCTACGTTGGGATTTCACAACACCTGGGTGTGATTCCAGGCCTGAGTTACAAGCCAGCTGGAACATTCCCAGGGCCGAAATAAAAGAAGCCACCTCACTCCATTAACAAGCTAGAGTCAGGAGGAAGAGGGACAAAGGAGAAGGAGAAGGAGAAGAAGAAGAAGAAGGAGAAGGCACTGTATATTTGGTGCTCTGTGTATTGTACTGTTGAAGGGAGGGAGGGAGGCGCGCTTCCCCTTTTGTGAATTAATGTGTGTTGTGCTGGAACTCGTGTCTCTCCCTGTCCGTTTAGGGGTTGGGGCAGCTAGCAGGTTTCCACAATATTTTACATTTAAAACTAAAATCTCTCATTCATAGAAGTTCTCAGAACCTTAATTCATTACTTTGTAGAAGCCCCTTGATAGCAATTCTAGCTTTGAGTTTACTTGGTAAGTTTCTTCAATGCAATACAATTTATTTCTTGTCTAGCACAAAATCACACAAAGAGAGCCACAATGGGCTTTAATATGCCCTGCCTTTTAACGGCCCCCAGCCTTGACTCTCTAAGAAGACAAGAAAAAACTCCCAAAAAAATGGAAGAAATCTCAGGAAAGGTAGTTCAAAGAGAGACCCCTTTCCAGATAGGTTGGGCATGCAGTGAATGTTAAAAAAAAAACGGGTTAAATACAACACAATACAATACAATGAACAGAACACAAGTAATCCTCAATACAATAGGACAGTACAATAGTAATATTACAAGTACAGAGCAAAACACGAGTAGATGATAACACATAATAGGATTCAGATTTGTTCAGAGTCCTGGAGACCTCGGCCATCAAGTTGCCTCCCCCCTACTGGCCATTCCTCAGCTGAGTCAGTGCTGGGCCAGCTAATATAATGTAAGAACCCTTCTATTCGACGATTCCAGTGCTCCTGCCTACCTGGGTTTGGGCAGTTTATCCCATTCTTCTTGGCAGATCATCTCCAGTTCCATTAGATTGGATGGGAACTGCCATCTTCAGGTCTTTCCACACATGTCCTATGTGGTTTAGGTCTGGGCTTTGGCTGGGCCATTCACGGACAGTCACTCTGACATTGACTTGACTGTATGTTGTGGGACATTGTTATGCTGAAAGTTGAACCATCACCCTAGTCTGTGATGGTGTGCACAATAGAGCAAGTATAAACTTTTTTAATAATAAATTTATATTATTAGTTTATAAAATGCCACACAAATGTGGTATAATAACATCATCATACAGGAGAATCTTTTTTCTTATATTCTCAGAGTCATTTAAATGCCATTAGCAAAACTCTAAGCTGTCATATGCACTTGATTGCTGGGGGGCTGCTGAGATGGTCGATCTTGCTCTGAAACTCTGTTAGAGCTAACATTGGGTTCTTGGACGCCTACCTTTTTACTCAGTATGGTAGAACAGCCGACTCCAGGAAGTGTTCCTATTCTTGAGGCCAGTGTGCTCATGGAAACACTCAAAGCTTTAGAAATGGTATATCCCCTTGTCCTGATGTGTGCCACACCACAACTTAAATTGGGGGGGGCGGCTACAGAGAGCTCCTTGGATATCCTGGCTTGGTTTTTGCCCTAACTTGCAGTGTGAATTGTGGGATCTTCTGTACACGGGTACACGTGTGCCTTTCTAAGTGACATCCAATCAATTCAGTTTGCCACAGTTGGACTCCAATCAATTTCTAGAAGTATCTCAAGGAGAATTAAAGCAAACAGGAAGCACCTGAGCACAATTTGGAGAGAAACAGCAAATATGGTACACGGCATCATTCACAGTACACGGTCCAATCCTTGTTATATTTTAGACCATTGTCGGGCAATGTAAAATATTTAAAATTGCTAGTGTTTTTGAACTTTTGGTTGATTAAAAAGATAATGTTTAAAAAAATATATTTTATGTTGGATAAACAGATAACGGTTAATCAGACTGTTGAATAAACAAATGTATTTATTTTGAATGCAAGTTAAAATTTTCGCTGTTCACCATTCATCATAATATCAACACCAGCGGTGTCAAAAACACATCTCATGAGACTTAAAAAGTCACGTTGTTAGAAGATCTCGCTCACTGTACAGATAACGAAATGAAGTCTAAGAAACGCAAGAGACTTCAAATGATCGACAAGGAAATGAGCGTCTGTCTTTCGAAATTCGAAATCTCATATGTGCTAAAAAACAATCTCAACGTTCACATTAATTAAATGTAAGATTTATCCTTTGATTCCTTTATTAATAAAATGTCTTTCAAACTTGTAAAATTAACTGTTTTTATTGGTGATTGTCCAAAGATTGTGTCGTCACGACTTTATTTATGGGCAGTCCCTCAGGTGTGCCGCGAAAGAAAATTTTTGGACTTAGTGCGCCGCAACTCGAAAAAGGTTGCCTTTCACTGTTTTAGATAATCACTGGGTGTTTTGCACAAATTATTCCTTAAGGAATATTGTAAATCATTAAATTCCAACCCTTTCCAGATATATTGATAGGTATATTTACAGTGGATTTAAATACACTTTTATGACAATGATTATCCGAAAAACACTCTTAATTGTCAAAGTTAAATCAAATCAAGCTTTAGTATAAATTTATAATCAAACTACAGGGCCCCAAAAGGCAAATGAGCAAAAAATAAATAAATACTAGCATGCGCACAAGCTGTGTTATTTTACCTTTTTTCACTATTATCCTGAGGTATCTTGTTTTTACTGAACCTGAGGGCCATTAATTAAAGTAAATGAAAGTATTTACAAGCATGAGAAGCAGAAAAAGGGCTAAGAAAGAAATTGAAAAGACAGCTAAAGCTTCATCTAAGTCTAAACAGGCCTCAAGTTCAAGATACAGTCTGCCAGAGACTGACCTGGAACAGACAGGTGAAAGAATAGATTTCCGGGGACTTGACACTGTAGCATCGGCTTCAGCCGACAGCGAAACTGCAAGTGAGTTGGGCCAGGAGAACTCATTGATTCCAGAAGGTTCACTGGAATTATGCATGGCCTTACTATCCCCGCTGTCTACTATCCCCCGCAAGTAAGTGGCACTGGTCACGGAGCATGGAGAACACCAAAACTAACAGTCTGAGTATATCGTTCTGTGAAAAGAAAATAGCAAAAGCACGGGGAAAAAGAAGAATTTCAGCGAATGCCAAGTGGAGGTAATGAAAAACGTACTATTTGTTGGTTTAAGCAGTTGTATAAACAACAAAAGGAGGTTGATTGAAAGTTCTAGTTCAGAAAGTCACACAGTGCCTGAAATAAAAAAGAAGTTGTCAAATATCAAAGTCGCCATGAAAAGGTGAGTTGTAGCCCACCATGTGAGTGTCATATGAAAGCTTATTAGGGTACAGAAAAAAGAAAAAAAAAATAGGGACACAGTGAGAAAAAAGCTGGAAATGTTAACTTTAATCTTGAAATTTCCACTTTAATAACGTAATTTATTTTGTCATTAAAGTAGAATGAGATGTATACTTGATATCGGTTTCATGATGATAGGAGTTAAAGCATGTTATTAAACATGGGAACACGGTGGTGCAGTGATAGTGACGAGTTGGAGCCCTGTCCAGTGATGTTCCTGCCTCACGCAAGATGCTTGCTGTGCCATGCGCGACCTTCGATGAAATAATTTATTGCAGAAGTACTGTCTCTTTCAAACGTACTAACCAATTCCTGTCCTTCCGTTTCTTTCTCCAAGTAACCAATCGCCACACAATCAGCTCTGTAATAGATGTCAAGCCATCTGTAAGCTTAGAACGCCAATTCTTCAAAACTTTTAAGGAGCATTGAAATATCTTTCTAGTACATGTTTAATTATTCTATCCATCAATCCTTACAGCGTCGCGCCAGCCTCAGCAAGAATACAGCACGAGGCAGGAACAATCCCTGAACGGGCACCTGCTCGTCGGTAGTGCTGTGCCACCGTGTCCTCACATGTTTAATTATTAACAATATAGATTATTTAAATGACGTTAACATTTTATCTGTATAATATAATAAATATATTTTGCTGCATTTCATCTTAAAATGATATTGTTATCATATGTAAATACGCAATTTATAAAGTGGCTCAGGTTGTGCAATATTATAACTGTATTGCAAGTTTCCAGTGAAGTGATTGTACTAATAAGTACAAACAGTTCTACAAGGAGCACTTGATGGACTGATTGAGTGCGTTTATAGTTCTTGGGCTGAAACGGTTTCTGAACCGCAAGGTCCGTACAGGAAAGGCTCTGAATTGTTTGTCGTATGAGAGCAGTTCAAATAGACAGCATGGCTGCTTGATGCTGTATACTGATAATTCTCTTTCCGATCAGCTGCTGTAGAGCTGTGATTCCACACTCAGATACAGTGGGATGAATACTCTAAGTGGTGCATTGAGAGGAACAACAATAAAGCAGCTATGGTATTTGGAATAGTTTGGCCATTCCGTGGACCATTATATTGTTACAGGTTAATTACAATCAGATGCCTTACACAAATAAACAACATGCAGTTAATTTCAGTGTATTTGATAAAGCCACGTCAGGGATGTGGATCTAAAAAAGAAAGGGAAACCATACTGGAACAACAGCACTGCTTTGACGCTGGGTGCCACCAGTTTGCAAAACCAAGCAGAGAACTTGCGTATGCCAAACATTTAGCTGGCATGAAAATGTGCGTGGCTTTACCCCAAGTTTAGATTTTATACATTGCGATTTGAGCGTGGAAACGGGAGTAGGCAGCAGCCCCAGGGCTTTAAAGATGAGGTCCAAGTTTGTGTGAAATTGCTGCTGTTCTTGCTCCGTTTTCAAGGGACGTGCAATCCTGCTCCTTGTGACATGGTCCTTTTTTGCATGTTGTACTTTTCTCAGTTAGGCTTTTCGCTGTGTTCTGTATAACTTTATATTGAAGATCATTTCTCCTTCTGGCACATGAGTTCAGATGCTGAAGCTCTCTTCTTGAAGTGTCACGGTGGATCTCAGCTTTCAGGTCCGCAAAGAGAAGAAATTGTCAGCTTTCAGGTCCCCCAAAGAAAGAGCAGCTCATTAGCTTTTAGGTTTCAGAGAGTACAGGAGGTCATTTTCAGAGAGTGTCTACAGCTTTGTCCCCTCAAGACAGATGAATGCAGCTAATTTTTGAAGGAAGGTGTAACCTCCTGTGACTGGATTAAAGTCACTTCTAGTTACATAATCAGTGCCTGCTCCAAGATGCATCATTTTGTCACTCATTGAATTGTAGCACTGTGTTCATATATGGGAGTCCATTCTGGTCTGAAAGTGGCAAACTGCAAAGAGGTCAATTACACCTTTGTTATCAGTTGAACTCCATGGCTGACCTTGGCATGTTACTGCAGTTCAGCCATTTTCTGGATTGTAGGCGGAGGATTGGTGTAGCTGTATGTTTTAATCCCTGCTAAATCTGCTGTGTTAATGGGCATTGTGTGCCACCAAAAGTCCAGCAGAATGGGCAATGCTCACCTTGTCCTTTTTATGGAGAGAAATCCGTAAAAAACACTGAAAGTAAGATGGGTCCAAAAAAACAAGGAACTTTAGAAAAGAAGGTTTACCTTACAAAAGATAACAAAAAGCTCAGAAAAAAAAAAAAAAAGTTTTTATATTTGTATAGCACACTTTCATACAAAGAATGTAGCTCAAGGTACTTTACAAGATGTCAAAGAGAAAGTGACAAGAAAAGACAAAACAGATAAGATTAAATATAATAATAAAGAATAAATACTTTCTTCTTCTTCTTTCGGCTGCTCCCGTTAGGGGTTGCCACAGCGGATCATCTTCTTCCATAATAAAGAATAAATACCAAAGAAAAAAAAAATTAATCCATAAAACATGGGTATATAATTAGAAGAAGAGTAGCATCCTTATACAAGTATCCATCCATCCATTATGCAACCCGCTATATCCTAAGTACAGGGTCACGGGGGTCTGCTGGAGCCAATAGCAGCCAACACAGGGCGCAAGGCAGGAAACAAACCCCGGGCAGGGCGCCAGCCCACCACAGTATACAAGTATATAGTATCATAATGTAGGTCTGTAAAGATGAGTCCAGTGATAAGGGAAGATGGCCAGGAGGGAAGAAAAAAAAACTCTAGTTAAACTGGACAATAAATACAAAAGCTGCAGAGGGTTCCAAATCCAAAAGACCACTCAGCCACCACAGGGCATTCTACTTAACATAAAAGTTCTTAAATATTTCCTTATTGTTTCCTGGCTTTGTCTGAGAGAATTCACTGCACTGCGCCTCGTAGACAGTTGGGGCTCCTGCCTTCTTTTGGGCATCACGGATGGCTTAACAGGACTTCAGTCAGGTGGTGGTGGTGGTGCAAAGCACTACTATAGAAGAACCAAATCTAGAGAAAAGGACAGATTAGTAAAGATGGCAAATCCCTGAGCAGTATGATAATTCAGGCCAGTATTAGTAGAGTCAATTATGGGCAATTAAGAGTACAACTAAAATGTAGCTACAAAAAAGCCAAATTAAAAACAAGGTCTTTGTAACATGTTCCACAGCATTAGCCTGGTGAATCTCTATTGCCAGAAGTAGCTGCCAAACACAGAATGTAACTTGAACACAACACATCGTACAAATACGACCCTGATTGAAACAAATAATGATAATTGAATCCTTGATCACAGCAACACTCACAAAGCAATTACTGTATATTGACAATCATGTTACGTTATTTTTAAAATGTTCCCTTTTCTTTTTCATAGCTTCTTTAAGACACTACGTCTCCGCTGCGAATATATATATATACCCCGATCTACATACTCTCAAATAAATAAGCCACACACCGTGGCG
>JANRMT010062789.1:13988544-14012624 GCA_026402145.1 Polypterus bichir lapradei
ATTGATGGGGTTGTATAAAATAATTTAAACACTGCTTAATACTAAAATACATAAATACAAAAGCAATTAGATGAAATAAATGAAAATTTAACCTCACTGTACTTTTTAATAACGTCTTTGTTTTTCACAATTGTAGATACCGTTGTTCTCGGCATACGGTATGCAGCAGCCATGTCCCGGATACGCATTCCACCTTCATACTTTTCAACAATCAATTCAAATTTACGTTAAAAACACAAAATCACGCGAAAATTCACATAGAGTTATAGTGCAGGTTGTTCACTGAATGCTAGGAACTGGCATACGGACGCTCGTGGACAGTCGTGGCTTTGTCTCGGGAGAGGTAAACAAGGGTAGCGTGCGGTGTTCTAGCACGCAAGTCGTATTCCAAACAAAGGTCGTATACCAAGCAAAACTTTTCACGTCCAAAAACGACGTATACCAAGTTGGACTTATTCCAAATTGGACGTATACTAAGGTACCACTGTAACTTCATTTTTGTCTCATCAGTCCAAAGCACTTTGTTCCAAAATTAATCAGGCTTATCTAAATGAGCATTTGCATACAACAAGCAACTCTGTTTGTGGCGTGAGTGCAGAAAGGGCTTCTTTCTCATCACCCTGCCATACAGATGTTCTTTGTGCAAATTGCGCTGAATTGTAGAAAGATGTACAGATACACCATCTGCAGCAAGATGATCTTGTAGGTCTTTGGAGGTGATCTGTGGGTTGTCTGTAACCATTCTCACAATCCTGCGCATATTCCGCTCCTGTATTTTTCTTGGCCTGCCAGACCTGCTGGTTTTAACAGCAACTGTGCCTGTAGCCTTCCATTTCCTGAATAAATTCCTCACAGTTGAAACTGACAGTTTAAACCTCTGAGATGGCTTTTTGTAGCCTTCCCCTAAACCATGAGACTCAACAATCTTTGTTCTCAGATCTTTTGGGAGTTGCTTTGAGGATCCCATGCTGTCTGTCACTCTTCAGAGGAGAGTCAAAGGGAAGCACAACTTGCAACTGACCACCTTAAATACCTTTTCTAATGATTGGACACACCTGTCTATGAAGTTCAAGGCTTAACGAGACTAATCCAACCAATTTGGTTTTGCAAGTAATCAGCATTGAGCAGTGACAGGCATTCAAATCAGCACAATTACAAGGGGACACAAATTTTTGCACAGCCAGTTTTTCACATTTGATTTAATTTCATACAATTAAATACTGCTTCACTAAAAATCTTTGTTCGGAAAACACCGCAGTACTCAGATGTTCTTAGGAAAGGAAAGACATACCACTGTTACCTTTTTTGTTGAAAGTAGAGGAAATTATTATGCAGGCTGAGAGGGGTTCCCAAACTTTTTCATATGACTGTAAGCTTGGGAAAGGAACTGAAGTTTAAACATAACAGTAAGCGTCTAACAGTAAAGTCAACAGCATTCCTAGATGTCCTGCAATAGATAGAATGATTTAAGAATCAGGATGGCAATTGTTTTAGGATTAGGATTAGGTTTAGGGCTAGGGTTATTTAGCTTTGGGAAACGGGACATATACCTTTCTTTTTCTTTACATATTGGTCATCATTTCTTGTATTTTTATTTTCTTGTGTTTTGCCCTTGGAGCTACTTAACAATCGAATTTCTTTCTTTTGTTTAACTAATAAATTTGCCACAAGCTTGGTACGCCCTCCTACTCCAGTTGCTCAGGACGACAACAATTAGCCATTTTCACACTCCTGTATCGTCTTTGATGGGCAAACTCTCATCCATTTATCTCTAAATAATGTCAGAATTCCAAAAGAAAAGCTTCTGTGGTGTCCATTTGTGTTCAAATTCTAAACAAAACCAGCCTTAGTTGAGTACCTGCAGCTTCCCCACTGATGATATCAGCATATCAAAGGAAAACGGATTTAAGTAATCAAAACAATCAAAGATCACATTTTTATGTGTTGTGGCTGTTTGTAGTTGGCACTTTAAAATCTGATGAGAACATAAAGTGTATGCGCTACCATAAGACTGATGCTGTGCCCTTTTTAGTTGGAACCACTTCTCACCGACAAAGGAATCAGCTTCTGACAGGACGAATGCTTGTCTTGGAGTCACCGTGTGAGAGGCAGCCCTGATGGAAAACAGCCCTTTAGGTCCCTTCTCAATGGCACCTGCCCCCAGTCCTGCAATGTCATTAAATTTATTTCTTTTTTTTCTAACTAACAGTTTGAACCGTATATTTAAATGCTGTATGTTTGCATATCTTGGCAGGAACTGAATAACTCACATATTTTCTGAATATGTACTGAATAACTCAGATATTCATATGACTTTCAAAACTCAACTTGATGTTTTTTTGGAAGAAATAAGTGGATAGGAGCAGTGAGCTTTGTTGGGCTGAATGGCCTCTTCTTGTCTAGACTGTTCTAATATACTAAAACAAACATGAAAAACGAAGCAAGATCAGTGGTTGCCAGGTAAACATAGAGAAAATACAGTAAAGTTATAAACTACAGCTAATTTGTCTTCTTTATTTTATACTACAGTACTGTTTACTGACATCTACAGAAACAGAGTGAGCTAACATTAAACATAAAAACCAGGTTAGTCGAAACTATCGCCATACCAGCAAACTCAGCAAAATAAAATACCAAAATACCAAACCTAATAAATTAACTTTGGTACTGTAATTCTAAACAAATTTCTCTATAATAAACTTTTTCGAGTTGTGATGCTTTTGTTAAATAGTGCTATTCAATTATACTTCGTATATTGCAAAAAATGATTGGTAGAGGGAGACACGGTGGTACAGTGGTAGCACTGCTGCCTCACAGTAAAGAGATCAGGGTTGTGTGGAGCTCACTGTCTGCATAAGTTTCTTCCCAGAGACATGCATGTTAGGTGGACTGGCGATGTCCTAATGTGTGTGTGTGTGGTGTGTGAGTGCGTTTCCCTGCGATACACTTGCACCTTGTCTAATGTTTTGATCCTGCCTTGTGCCCCAAGATTGCTGAGATAGGCCCCAGCCCCCTGTAAACCTGTTAAGGATTAAGCAGGTTTAGAAAATGGATTATTGGAAGTGGAAGTGAAGAAGTGAAATAAACACCATTCATTGCCGGCCAACTAAAACCAATTTGATTTACCCACCAATGAGTCACTTCAGATTTTGTGAAAGGAATGAATCAAGAGCCTTAGCTGAGAGCCTATAGGCATTATGAACTGTAATGCTATGGTTTAATTACTGTAATTTTATAATACTGTTCTCAGTGCTGGATTCTATGACACATAGATAGAGAAAAATATGAAAGACAGTATATTAGATAGATAGATAGACATGTTAAAGGCACTATATAATAGATAGATATGAAAGGCACTATATAATAGATAGATTTTTAAATTAAAATGAAAGGCACGATAGATAGATTATGATTGTTATGATGTTAGACATAAAAATCAGGAGTGTAACACCTAGTAAGTCACAGAGTTTATTTTCTGTCAGTTTTAGTAATTGACATTTTTCATTTTCTTTTTTATGGATCTCCTTTTCCTCTAATTTCTGTCAGATGGCTAATTTACTTGCGAAAATGTGGTTTTAGATGAATTGCTCCTTCATAGAACAGTGAAACCCATAGAAATAGCTGGAGGTGCATAAACTTTGCTTTATAATGTAAAAAATATGAGCTAAAAAGTGACAAGAAAATAGTATAAACAGTTTATGGCAGAGAGGCTAAGTGTTATTTGGTATGAAAGGCTGGGACCCATTTGGTAACAATTTGCATGTTATTGGTTTGATCAAGCATTTAACGCTCTTAGGCCAGAAATTTGCCCGCAAGTGAGCTGTGGAATTAAAAGTAAAAATAACAGATACGGAGTTCATATAAATCCAAATATGGAAAAAGGCAGGATTAACCCTTTACCTTTCTATGGAAAAGAACATGTATTTCCTCATAATACACGTCCAATAGTAAAGTACACTAAAATATGGGATTTTAACTTAAAGCACATGCTATTTCTTAACAACATAAGCTATAATAGCATATTTTCTCTTTGAAATTATATATTTTTCCTAAAATACTTTTTTTATTTACTATTTTGTATTAAATGTTAATTCAGAATTCTAAGTTCTCTGCTGAAACTTAATAGTACACACTTTTTATGTTTAAAGTAGACTTACACATTAACATACCATACATCTCCAGTGATGCAGTGGTGCACTTTCTTTCTTTTTTTTCTCAGTAGAAAATTTTTATGTTCAACATAGTTTTGCGTACTGTGGATGCTTCTAAGTTCTTTTGTTAAGCAGAATTAATAAAGCAGAGATGGGATATTAGATTTAAATGTTTATTTCCATTATTGTTGCTCAGGACAAAAAATGTCAAAATTGTTGAAACACGCTACATCTTTAGAAAACATGTTTCAAGCAAGATTAACTTGTTTTAAATAAAATGTACATAAAAATAACCTAAAAATCATAATATAAAATTCCAATACTCAAATATATATTGTGACAGATAAGGGTTCGCTCGCACCCTTGTACCCTCAGACTACACGTCAGACACCAGGTAAAAGTCCAATAATGATATTTATTATAATAATAAAGTGCACAAAGCACACTCCTCTCCACAATTCTCAATAAACAATACAATAATTAATAAACCAATCCTCCACTCCCAGACACTTAGCCACCCTGCCTCCCAACTCAGCTCGTCCGTCTGGGATTTCCCATAGTCCTTTATACTCCTTGACCCAGAAGTGTTTGTCCCTCAGTCCACGTGACTTTCTATCACTTTCGGGTCAGGTAAAACTTCTCTTTTCTTCAACCTGGAAGTACGTCATTCCTCCCGTTCACGTGACCAGGACGCACTTCCAGGTTATAGGGCACATAGGAGTCTACGAGCCTCGCTATAGCGACTCCTTGTGGTCCCCAAGGTATCCAGCAGGGCTGTGTATAAAAACTACAAAGTCCATGAGGCCCTGCTGGAACTCGGGGCACGTCCATGCTGTCGGGAGAGCTCCTCCTGGCGGCCTGGGGGTGAGGGCCGGCAACTCTTGCCGGACATCCATCACAATATATATATATATCTGACATATGGTGTATATATATATAAATATATATATATATATATATATATATATATATATACAGGGGGTCCTCGGATTACGACACAGTTCTGTTCCTACAACAGTGATGTAACCCGAATTTTGGTGTAACCCAAAACACACTCTAGCCTAAGTCACTTACCTATCTTCACACATTTGTAAAATCATAATCTAGAACATAAAAACACAAAATCTAAGCCTCAGAAAAAGGAAAATGACATAAATATACTGTACACTGTACTGTAGTAACAGAAACAATGAGTGTAAAAAAATCCTTACCTTTATTCCTTCTCATGTCTGAATTTTTTTTAAGTTTTCATGGGAGGGAGCGTTGTAAATTTGAAACGTTGTATGTCGAAACGTTGTAACCCGAGGACCCCCTGTATATATATATATATATATATATATATACATATACATATATATATACAGTCATATGAAAAAGTTTGGGAACGCCTCTCCTTTATATAATAATTGACTCTCCTTTCAACAAAAAAGATAACAGTGGTTTGTCTTTCATTTCCTAGGAGCGTCTGAGTACTGGGGTGTTTTCCAAACTAAGATTTTTAGTGCAGCAGTATTTAGTTGTATGAAATTAAATCAAATGTGAAAAATTGGCTGTGCAGAAATGTGGGTCCCCTTGTAATTTTGCTGATTTGAATGCATGTCACTGCTCAATGCTGATTACTTGCAACACCAAATTGGTTGGATTAGCTCATTAAGCCTTCAACTTCATAGACAGGGGTGTCCAATCATGAGTAAAGGTATTTAAGGTGGTCAATTGCAAGTTGTGCTTCCTTTTGACTCTTCTCTGAAGAGTGACAACATGAGATCCTCAAAGCAACTCTCAAAAGATCTGAAAACAAAGATTGTTCAGTCTCATGGTTAATGGGAAGGCTACAAAAAGCTATCTCGGAGGTTTCAACTGTCAGGAATGGAAACAGGAAATGGAAGGCCACAGGCACAGGTGCTGTTAAACCCAGCAGGTCTGGCAGGCCAAGAAAAATGCAGGAGTGGCATATGGGCAGGATTGTGAGAATGGTTACAGACAACCTACAGATCACCTTCAAAGACCTGCAAGAACATCTTGCTGCAGATGGTGTATCTGTACATCGTTCTACAATTCAGCGCAATTTGCACAAAGAACATCTGTATGGCAGGGTGATGAGAAAGAAGCCCTTTCTGTACTCACACCACAAACAGAGTCACTTGTTTTATGCAAATGCTCATTTAGACAAGCCAGATTCATTTTAGAACAAAGTGCTTTGGACTGATGAGACAAAAATTGAGTTGTTTGCTCATAACAAACAGCACTTTGCATGATGGAAGAAGAACACCACATTCAAAGAAAAACACCTGCTACCTACTGTCAAATTTGGTGGAGGTTCCATCTTGCTGTGGGGCTGTGTGGCTAGTTCAGGGACTGGGGCCCTTGTTAAAGTCGAGGGTCAGATGAATTCAACCCAATGTCAACAAATTCTTCAGGATAATGTTCAAGCATCAGTCACAAAGTTGAAGTTACGCAGGGGTTGGATATTCCAACAAGACAATGACCCAAAACGCAGTTTGAAATCTACAAAGGCATTCATGCAGAGGGAGAAGTACAATGTTCTGGAATGGCCGTCACAGTCCCCTGATTTGAATATCATCGAAAATCTATGGGATGTTTTGAAGCAGGCTGTCCATACTCTGCAGCCATCAAATTTATCTGAACTAGAGAGATTTTGTATGGAAGAATGGCCAAAAATACCTCCATCCAGAATCCAGACACTCATCAAAGGCTATAGGAGGACAGCATCTAGAGGCTGTTATATTTGAAAAGGAGGCTCAACTAAGTATTGATGTCATATCTCTGTCGGGGTGCCCAAATTTGTGCAACTGTCTAACTTTGCTATGATGCATATTGCATATTTTCTGTTAATCCAATAAACCTAATGTCACTGCTAAAATACTACTGTTACCATAAGGCATGTCGGATATTAAAAGGAAGTTGGAACTTTGAAAACTCAGCCAATGATAAACAAAAATCCAAAGAATTAAGAGGGGTTATCAAAACGTTTTCATATGACTGTATATATATATATATATATATATATATATATATATATATATATATATCTTCTTGTATAATACGCTACCATGGCTCTCCGTTTGTCTGTCCAGGATTTTAAATCACCTGTAGCTCGCAAACCGCTTGACCTATTCACCTGAACTTTGGTACACATATACTGACGTCCACTATCTGCTTTCAGGGTGATGATTGACCTCCAAGGTTATTCCTCTTTTTATTTTTATTTTATTTTATTGTAGAATCAACTCTCCACAGTGGGCAGCAGTGAGGCAGTGCGGCACATGCGTACCAGCACCGTTCCCATCCCTTCCACCTTTGCCATTACTTCCCCTAACTTTTCATATCACAAATAATTCTTGAGGCAGATAGCTACAGGGCATCATCACTACCAGAGTCACCATCACTTTCCCTACCTCTTCATATCTTAAACCATTCTAGAGGCAGATTGAACACTTAAGTGCCAGCCTAAGTGAAAAATTAAGAAAAACTTGCTACAGTAAGTAATTGAAACACAAAAACTGACTTAATCAGTGTTAACGTGAAAAGATGCCAACGGAAGAAGAGAAGAAGTGGGCCAAGCTGTTCATGAAGCAACAAGCACATCAACCTCTGAGCAAATGAATACTAAACATATAGAGAAAGAGTCTGAAAATTTTAAGTCGCGTGTATTCATTGCACGTTATCGTGTAGTCTATCGTTACTGGTATATATATATATATATACTAGCAAAATACCCGCGCTTCGCAGCGGCGAAGTACTGCATTAAAATTTTTATTAAGAAGAAAATGAAACCTTTTTAAACTGAGGGACAATATACCAATAATTATTTGTATACCACATTGTAATTTCGGCCCTCCGGTTGTAACATAACCAAGCTGTGCGCTGAGCTTACTCTTGAGCATGCAACTTACAGTTGGCCATGTGAACAGTAATCTTGTTTCAAATCTCACAGCTTGGATTGCTGCTGTCATAATCGGTCTGAGTTTCATGGTTTGTTTCAATTACAACAGTATTTGCAGGATTTCTTGTGTTGAAGTGACATTCGGCATCTGTCAAGCATTGTAAGCACACTACCGGTTTCATCGATAAAATCACATCCAGCTTTTGGGAGTTTAAACATTCATAAACATCAAAGTGTCCACTACTGAAATCGTCACCTGTGAATCTAAGATGTTTAAGAGGCATTGGCGGTTGTCGAAAGGTGTACACTTGAAAGCAACAACCGAACAATTCAGCGGCAGCCATCAACTCACATGCAGAACCATAGGTGAAGGGCTTAAGCATTTCACTCTTCTAGTGCTCCTGTGTAGTATAATTATCTCCTGTACCGTCATCAGTCCACACCTTGAACCGGTCCCAGTCATTCAATACATAAGACACAATGTTCCTCCGGATATCAAGAATGAGCCTGATATGGTCATGCAATATGTAACAAAGAGAATGGAAAAGGTAGGTGCCATCTCCGAGTATGGAAACCACTCGGTAAGTGACAGTTCTTTGATCAATAGTGATCACCTTGACAGACATGGTAATGGGGGTTGGAATGATAAAGGAAATGGGTACCTGAGCAATGTAAAGTAAGTCTAAAATACCTATACAATAACTATAATTGTAATAAACAAACAATAAAACAGCGTAGAAGCCGTGGATTAAACAGAAAGGCTGTAGTTATCAGTAGGGAGACGTGAATCCCGTGGCGAAGCAAGGAAGGGAATGTAGAGACTGGAGCGACATATGGTCTTATATAGGCAGGCATCCAACAACGTGGGAGGCGTTGGGATGGGGGACCCAACGCCACCTCACACGGTGACCGAGCTGCAGGCTATGGACGTATATATGTACGTAAGTAGGATTCAGTTAGCATTGGGAACCCGAGTACCAAATTTCTTGAAGATGGGCCCATAAGTAACAAAGACTGTTGAAAAGTTCAATATGGCGGCCGACAGTGGCATCATACCACCGAAATAAGTACGTACATTGGTTTTGGTTAGTGCAGGGAAGCCGACTACCAAATTTCGAGAAGATGGCGGACGTTGTTGACTGTTATGACCATTACCCGTAGAATTTCGAAATGAAACCTGCTTAACTTTTGTAAGTAAGCTGTAAGGAATGAGCCTGCCAAATTTCAGCCTTCTACCTACACGGGAAGTTGGAGAATTAGTAACGTTGGAAAGTTCAATATGGTGGCCGACAGTGGCATGATACCACCGAAATAAGTACCAAATTTCAGCCTTCTACCTACACGGGAAGTTGGAGAATTAGTGATGTTGGAAAATTCAATATGGCGGCTGACAGTGGCGTCATACCACCGAAATAAGTATGTACATTGGTTTCGGTTAGCGCAGGGAAGCCGCCTACCAAATTTCGTGAAGATGGGGCCATGAATAAGAAAGTTCAATATGGCGGACGTTGTTGACCGTTATGACCGTTATGCGTAGAATTTCGAAATGAAACCTGCTAAACTTTTGTAAGTAAGCTGTAAGGAATGAGCCTGCCAAATTTCAGCCTTCTACCTACACGGGAAGTTGGAGAATTATTGACGTTTGGAAAATTCAATATGGCGGCCGACAGTGGCGTCATACCACCGAAATGTACGTACATCGGTTTTGGTTAGCGCAGGGAAGCCACCTACCAAATTTCGTGAAGATGGGGTCAGCCTTCTACCTACACGGGAAGTTGGAAAATTGGTGACGTTGGAAAGTTCAATATGGCGGCCGACAGTGGTGTCATACCATCGAAATAAGTAAGTACATCGGTTTCGGTTAGCGCAGGGAAGCCGCCTACCAAATTTCGTGAAGATGTGGCCATAAATAAGAAAGTTCAACATGGCGGACGTTATCGACCGTTATCGATCGTTATGACCGTTACATGTAGAATTTCGAAATGAAACCTGTAAGTAAGCTGCAAGGAATAAGCCTGCCAAATTTCAGCTTTCTAACTACATGGGAAGTTGGAGAATTAGTGATGAGTCAGTGAGTGAGTGAGTGAGTGAGTGAGTGAGTCAGTCAGTCAGTCAGTCAGTCAGTCAGTCAGTCAGTGAGGGCTTTGCCTTTTATTAGTATAGATATATAAAGTCTGGGAAAGTTATCATCTAAATGTTTGTGATTAATGAGGCTTGTTTAATGCGTTAAAAAATACTGTCACATCCAGGGCCAGCTACAAGGCAAAGAGTTCTGGCAGTTCTTTGGTTAGATTGGCATTTTTATATAATACAAATAAGTTAAGTGTCTACCTAAATAATTACATACACATCTAGTACCATATTTATATACTACCTTTAAAAATTTTATGAAATATAATTTTCATTTATAGATGTAACATTTTGTATTACATGGTTCACAGCGAAAGGTTAATACGTAGCACTTGTTTTCTTGATTTACACCCACTGTGCAATGCAGGAGAAAAGATGCGAAGGTGAAAATAACTCTCTCTTTCTCTCTTTTCTTTATTTCATGTTTTTGTAAGAAGATCGAATTAATGTCATATCACTTCAGTGCTAAATGTGTTATTTTTGAGTGGCACTGAAACCAAAATAAGTCTCTAGTACGGGCATCACTAGATCAAGTGACAGCACTATCTGGACTATGGTGCATTTCTGATAAATGAATGAGAATGACTGATAAAAAATTGCTGCATGAATGTTTTTTTTTTTTCTTTTTTGAGGTGTGTGTCTATTTGTGTCACTTAACACTAGAATCCCTGAAGCCTATGAAAAAACTCGTAATCCCGGGCCAATTTAAATTCCTTCGCACCTCTTCATCAGTGTCTTTGTTTTTCAAATGTGCCATTGCTGCTCTTATGAAAAGAATGGAGATAAACGCCATCAAACTCAGAGAGGGGTCGGCAAGTTCATTGTACCACGTGAATGTCACTGACAGAATAAAACTAAATATAAAAAAAAAATTCTAACTTTTACTAGTAGCCAAAATTTACACCGGGTGTCTCAAATCAAATGTATGTTTTTATTATATTACCAGTAACGGCACACTGCACGTTACACTTGACTTGAGCATTCATAGTTTTCATCCTCTTTCTCTGTCTCTGTTTATCATTCGTTTGCTCAGAGGTTGATGCGCTTGCTGCTTCCTGAGCAGCTCTTATGTTCTCCACCCTAGCGGCCCGCTTCTTCTGTTCTTTCGTCGGCATCTTTTCGCGTTAAAACTGATTAAGTTAGTTTTTGTGTTGTAATTACTTTGTATGTTTTTCTTAATGTTTCACTTAAGCTGGCACTTAAGTCTTCAATCTGCCTCAGGAATGATATAAGGTATGAAGAGGTAGGGGAAGTGACGGCGAAGGTGGTAGGGAATGAGAACGATGCACATATGCATGCATTGTACGGCCACCCTGCTGCACGCTGCCGAGAGTTGATTCTACAATAAAATAAAATAAAAATAAAAAGAATAATAAAAATCATCACCCCAAAAGCGGATAATAGACGTCACATAGTATATGTGTACCAAATTTCAGGTCAATAGGTGAAACGGTTTGCGAGCCACAGGTGATTTAAAATCCTGGAGAGACAAATGGACACGGTAGCGTATTATATAAGAAGATAGTAGTAATAATAATAGCAGCTCACTACTCAAAATAGAGAGAACTCGGACTCGAACCCGCAAGTGCTTGATTACAAGACAGCAGTTCTTACTTCTGCACCAGCCAAGCAGACAAGTCAACTTTCTGTCGATTTATATTTGTGTTTGGGTTTTTTACTTAGTGCCCTTGTTTTGTTATACCTTTTATGAAAGTGTTTATTTGATATTTGGACTTCAGTCTTCACACATTATACAATTCAGATCATTATTACTATAACATGGAAAAAGTTTCTGTTTTAGTTATGCGTTTCTTGCCTCAGATTTCCTGTCATCCTGCATTGATCCAGATCATTGTAGACATGGAATACACATGAAATGTATGTAATCCAAATAACGATATATTATCTACTCTATAAATATAAAATCCTAAGCCTAAAAGTGCAACGGTTTTGTGCAACAATTTTATGTGACATTGTTATGTGACGTTTTTTGTCACACTTTAAATCGGGCTTATTTTAAAACCTACATATATATGTTTGGTATCATTCTTTTCAGAATTTATCCAACTTTAATGTGATTGTGGTATATATATTGTCACGCTTGGGTCACAGATTTGCACAGAGACACAGGAGATCGTAGAAACGAGAAGGATTTTTATTCAAACACTGCAAACACATTAGCTTAAACATGCTCCATGACAAGTCAGGGATGACAGTTCCGCTAGGAGCAGAGAGAGAGAGAGAAAAAGCAACCAATCAATTCCAAAACCGACAGGCACTGCGCAAGGCTTTAAGTTAGCGGAGTATCGCAAGTGAGAAGGTAAGGAGCAGTGTGAGGGTAGTCTGTGTTTCAGGGGTATTCCTAGGGGCGTCTTTGTCTTCTTGGGGTGCGATCACCCCTCCAGCTCACAATATATATTGTGGTGGACAACTGGGGCCCTTGTGATGGAAGGACTGGGGTAGAGGACAGGTTCATGGCAATACCTGCCCCAGAACACGAGAGGGCAAACCCCCAGAATTGCATCAGGACCACAGGCTTCAAGCTTACCACCAGGATGCGCTTGGGACAGTTCCAGAGTCCTGGTCTGCAGCATTTCTGCCACATCTGGAAGTACTGCCAGAAGAAGATCCGGGTGCACATGGAGTACTTCCTGGGGCCCTTACATCCCTTCTGCCACACTAGGAATTCTGCCGGAAGAGGATCAGAGTGTATCTGGTGCACCATAAAGGAGGCCGCCTCACTCCGTTTGAGGAGCCAGAGTCAAGAGGTGGAGGAAAAAGCTTGCGTGGAGAGGAGTGGGGGTGGCAGAGAAAAGAGAGAAAGAAACAAAGAAAGAAAAAGAGAGAAAAGGGTTTGAACAGTATTGTGGGACTGTGTTGTACTTGTGGGGAACAGGGAAGACGTTTTCCCCAAGGGAAAAGAAATAAAAGAGCATGTTGGTTTTGCACTTGTGTGTCACTGTGCCTGCCTGTGTCCAGCTTTGGGGGAGCTGTATGGCCCTGTTATTCCACAATATATATATGTATATATACATACTGAGCATAGTATACATAGTGAGCTCAGAAAGTATTTAGATCCCTTCATTTTCTGAATACTTTATTCTGTGGTAGATATAATTTTAAATTGGTAAATTTGCCAGTTTTGCCCATCAATCTATACTAAATAACTCAGAATGACAAAGTGAAAACATGTTTTCAGAAAGGTTTGTAAATTTATTAAAAATTAAAAATTGAAATCTCTCATTCCTAGAAGTTTTCAGATCCTTAATTCAGTACTTTGTAGAGACACTTTGGCGGCATTTTCAGCTTGAACTTTTCTTCTCTACAAGCTTGGCACAGCTGAATTTGGACAGTTTATCTGATTCTCAAGCTTTGTTAGATTGGATGGGGAGTGTCTGTAAACTGACATCTTCAGGTCTTTCCACTGAAGTCCTATGGGGTTTAAGTCTGGGCTTTGGCTGCCCACCGCCATTCAAACTGCTGACTCTCTCAACGTGTTTAGGAAGTGTTTGAAGACTCTCTTGTTTGGTGAATTTCTGTCTAACTGATATTGGCTGTTAGATTTTGTAGCCTAGAAATTATAACTTGCATCTAGTTTGTTCTAAACATTAAAACATTAGAACACCCTAGTTGAGAACAGCCCATTCAGCCCAACAAAGCTCGCCAGTCCTATCCACTTACTTCTCTCTATTAAAAAAAAAAATTTGGAAGAAGACAAGACATGATTTTCTCGGAGAGACACTTGTACATCTCGTGAGACGAGTCCACGCCCGGGGCCGGAAATAAATGACAAAGAGTAAATGACAAAGTATAGAAATAAAGAATTCAAAAATGTTGGAGCGGTACACATGCAGAGCAGGTTAGAGATAATGGAAGTACGAAAATTCAAAAGTCTCAAAAAAAGGATAGTAAAGATCGCATTAGCGCAAACAAATGGACATTATTACTCGGTGAAATAACGGAACAGCGAAAAGAGATTGAATATTTTGTTCGGAGACTTGTAGATCATTTAATTTATGTTGCCTTTGACAATTAAAAGATTCCAAAAACGTTGTTGCAGTATGAAGTCCCGTGAGATGGAGACTTATACCATGAGAGTGTTTCAAGTCATGCCCTACTTACAATTATTTTCAAACAAGACCAAGGTCATCTAACCTGTCAGTCGTGTGAATGCTTTTGTCAGACACACTTCCTGTGCTCTCAGCTCATACATTTTATCAGGACAATAATTTTATATGTTCTAGATGACACGTCAACGACTAAGCGAAGAAGAAAGAGCATGGACAAACATTCGAGAAAGTCGTTTTATTTATTAGAGAGAAAGAAACGATATTCACTCACATGCAGTTATAAGTTGCGTTGTCACAATGTAAGTCCAGCACAGAATCAAAATTCAATGTGATCTTGTAGAACAGTTAATTCCAAATATTGTTTTAACTAAAATTTTAAAGTAAAAGTGAAAATAATGCATATGTAACAATTTCCATGAAAATAACAATCTCTTTAAATTGTATATCCGCTTAACCAAACCCAGGGGTGGGCGAGCAAAGCGAGCAGGGGGCGGAGCCCCCTAGTCTTCCAGAAAAACATCAAGTCGAGTTTTGAAAGTCCCTAAAGTCTTACTGTCTACCACACTACTTGGTCGCTTATTCCAAGTGTCTATCATTCTTTGTGTAAAGAAAAACTTCCTAAATGTCTGTGTGAAATTTACTCATTTTAAAGTCACCATCTCGATCCACTGGACTAATTCCTTTCATGATTTTAAACACTTAATCAGGTCTCCTCTTAATCTTCTTTAGCTTAAACTGTAAAGGCTCAGCTCTTTAATCTTTCCTCATTCATCATACCCCCTGTAGCCCTGGAATCAGCCTAGTCACTCTTCTCTGGACCTTTTCTAGCGCTGCTTATGAAGGTTGAGCAGAACCTCCTGTGAATTGTCCTCCACACATCAAGGCGCTATATAATCTGACATTCTGTTAGACTTCTAAATGGCTTCTGAACACTGTCTGGAAGTCAATAGACTAATAATTAGAGTCCACTATGACTCCTAAATCCTTCTTGTAAGGTGTACTCTTGATTTTCCAACCACCCATTGTATATTTAAACCTCACATTTTTACTTCCTACGTGTAATTCTTTACATTTACTGACATTAAATTTCATCTGCCACAAATCTGCCCAAGCCTGTATGCTATCTAAGTCCTTCTGTGATTATATAACCGGTTCCAAATTATCTGCTAGTCCACCTATCTTAGTATCATCTATAAACTTAACCAGCATGTTACTTATATTCCTATCTAAATCATTTATATATATTAAAAATAGAAGCTTCACTTGTGGTGTTCAATTTTGCAACCTTGTCCGATAACATTTGTTTCCTAAACAGTACCTCCAGACGGATGTTTACTCAATTAATGCAATGTAAATGTACCATAGATAGATAGATGTGAAAGGCAGTATATAACATAGTGTGTCTTCCAGGTTACAGGAAACAGAAAACTTCATGAAGCCTACAAATCACCAGTGTATTTTCCTCCATTAAAGTGCAGGTCAGTGTCTAGAACATAGACAACACAGTCTGGCGAGTGCCTTTAGAGGATTGATCTGGTTTTGTCTTCAGTCACTGTCAGTTTACTATTTCCTATTCTGGAAAAAAGATTGGGAAAACCCCAAAGAAAAACAAAAGTTGTGTGCAAATATTCAACTAAAAGAAGCGGAAAAAAACTTGGAATTCCTCTCACGACATGAGCACATTTTCTGAGAAACTGCTTTTTTGGAGGCAGAAGGTGATGTTTACAAGATGAACCCTTCCAGTATGGTAGAAGACATTAATTTATGTAAAGGCCATTATAGTGTTTAGGATTTCTTTTTCTGTCCTAAAAAATGTCATATTAAAATAATTTTTCTTGAGTTTCTTTTTTTTTTTTTTATAAATTGCCATATTAGAGATAACAAAATGTATGTTGTACATTATACTTTCTATTTCTTTACTGTTGCTGTACATGGCTCTAACACAAAACAACGGTTGGCTGACAATAAATTTTAGTTCTATTTGGAAATAGTAACTAACCAGACATTTGGATGTTTGTGAATGGAGGAACAAACCCCCCACACACACAGGGGAGAGCAGACAAACTACACAAGAAAATATTCAGACCTGGTATCTGTGTCTAGATGATAGATCAGTGGGGCAGCGGCACTATCTGCTGTGCCATCAGCAGCCTCATTATGTCTCTCTATTATATAGAAAAAATCCTTCGATGGGACGAGACTTTGGCCAAGAGATTTTTTGAAGTCCTGCCCTCCTCTCAACCATTTTCAACCACGCTCATGGTCCTCTCACCTCTCATTTGTGTGAATGCTTTTGACAGACACACTTCCTGCGCTCTCAGCTCTTATAAATTTTAACATTTTCCTCACTTTAAGTTCCCAATTAAAGAAGAAGTATTATGTCCAAATCGTATTGAAAAATTTCATCACGAAGGGTTATCAACAGAAAAAATGAGTACACGGGCAATCCTAGCACAAAGAAACGATTAAGTCGAACGAATTAACACCACAGATGTCGATCGGTTACACAGCAAATTGGTTAAAAGCATATCAATAGACTGTGCTGAAATAGTTGGTGGTGATGGTATGGAAGATGAAAACATCAACTTACAATATCATGAAGAATATCTACAACTGTTAACACCGTTCGGTCTTCCACAGGCCGAATTACTGTAGAAAGAAGGATGTAGCCAAGAAAGGTAATGTAGTTCATCTTCAGGGGATAACACTAGACAACAAAGGAGATCTTGATATGCCAGTTGTATTAAAATGTTAACAGCTTCCCATTAGAATAGCTTTTTCAAAGGCAATTACCATAACCCAGAGCCAAACATTCAAAAAAGTCAGTTTATTTATTAGAGAGAAAGAAACGAAATTCACTCACGGGCAGTTATATGTTGTGATGTCACAATGAAAGTCCAAACACAGAATCAAAATTCAATGCAATATTGACGAAAATTTAATTCAAATAATTGTTTTTACTGAAGTTTTAAAGTAAAAGTGTAAGTTTAAAAAGTGTTTGCATGTTAATTTCAAAGCCAAACGGAACAAAATCATATTACGCAACGAATAACTCTAACGTAATATGAAACATAATTTACTTTCAAATCATTACGTTTTACTATTTTTTAATATGGTTAATTACTCGCTGTAATGTAAAATATTTAGTTCTATTATGCATATGTAACAATTCTCATGAAAATAAAAATCTGTTTAAATTGTACAACCTTATCCCCATACGCGAGCAGCAGAACCGCAAAGAGGGTAGCGCATAGCACAGGCCTGGGGCTGGCGAGTGTAGTGAGTTGTGGGCAAAGTCCCATAGTATAAAAAATAAAAAACTTTAAGGGATGAAAAAAGCAACCAATAGTAACACTGACATTTTATAAGACTAATAACACTAATATGAATCATAGGGCATTTCAGAACATGAGGGCAACCATTAAGAAGAACATTAGGGAGACTAAAATGCAATTAAAGAGGAATATAGCAGATAAGGTGAAAGACGACCAAAGAGATTCTTTCAGTATTTTAGTAGTAAAAGAACAGTCAAGGAGGAGGTAAAGTGCATCAGGAATAGTGAAGGGGAATTTAAAAATACAGACAGTGAAATAACGGATGCTCTACATCTGTTACAGAATACTAAGGAGCTACTGAGTGATTTAAAAAATTGTAGAGGGAGAAGTGCTTCTTAGATTAAGTACGCTGAAATCAAACAAATCACCAGCACCAGATAATATTTATCCTCGAGTTTCTTAAGGAGGCTAGTGAGTGCAGATATAAACCCCTGACATATATTTTTAGGAAATGGCAAATATTATCCGTTACATAAAAAGGGTGACAGGGCATATCCAAGATGCTATAAGCCAGTAAGTTTAATGTTCATCACAAGTAAATTAATGGAAGGAATTATTAAGTAAACAGTTGAGCAACACCTGGCAAGAACAGGAGGTTTACTGAACAGTCAGTATGGGTTCAGAAGAGGGAGGTCATGTTTTACCAACATACTATGAGGAAGCAACAAAAGAAGTGGAGCTTATGATATTATTTATCTCGACTTTCAGAAAGCATTTGATAAGGTGCCACATGAGAGGGTGGGCATCAAGCTAAAAGAAGTGGGAGTTCAGGGTGATGTTTGCAGATGGGTGCAGAATTGGCTCAGACACAGGAAGCAGAGGTGATGGTGTGAGGAACCTCATCAGAACTGGCCGATGTTAAGAGTGGTGACCAGCAGGGGTCAGTGCTAGGACCACTGCTATATGTAATATATATTTAAATAATTTTTGATAGAAATATAAGTAACAAGCTGGTTAAGTTTGCAGATGATACCAAGATAGATGGACTGGCAGATAATTTGGAATCCGTTATATAATTACAGAAGGACTTCGATAGCATACAGGCTTGGGCAGCTATGTGGCAGATGAAAGTTAATGTCAGTAAATGTAAAGAATTACACATAGAAAGTAAAACTGTGAGGTTTGAATACACAATGGGAGGTTTGAAAATTGAAAGTACACCTTATGAGAAGGATTTAGGAGTCATAATGGACTCGACATGATCAACTGCCAGACAGTGTTTAGAAGCCATTAAGAAGGCTAACAGAATGTCAGGGTATATAGCGCCTTGATGTGTGGAGTACAAGTCACAGGAGGTTCTGCTCAAGCTTTATAACACACTGGTGAGGCCTCATCTGGAGTCCAGTGTGCAGTTTTGGTCTCCAGACTACAAAAAGGACATAACAGCACTAGAAAAGGTCCAGAGAAGAGCAACAGGGCTGAGTCCAGAGCAACAGGGGATGAGTTATGAGGAAAGATTAAAAGAGCTGAGCCTTTACATTTTAAGCAAAAGAAGATGAAGAAGTGACCTGATTGAAGTGTTTAACATTATGAAGGTAATTAGTCCAGTGGATTGAGATGGTGACTTTAAAATGAGTTCATCAAATACACAGGGACACAGTTGGAAACTTGTTAAATTTCACAAAAATATTAGGAAGTTTTTCTTCACAAACAGAACCACAAACACATGGAATAAGTGACCAATTAGTATGGTAGACAGTAGGACTTTAGGGACATTCAAAATTAGACTTGATGTTATTCTAGAAGTATTAAGTGGATAGGACTAGCAAGCTTTGTTGGGCTGAATGGCCTCTTCTTGTCTACATTGTTTTAATGTTCTGTCAATGAGCTCTGCAGGCAATTCCTTCAACCTCATGGTTTGCTGTTTGTCACCTGTGGGATCTTCCATAGACACAGCAGTGCCTTCTTCTAATCAGTCCAAACAATTGAATAGACCCCAAGTGGTCTCCAAACAAGCTGTAGAAACATCTTAATGATTATCAACAGAATAGGAGGCACCTGAGCCAAACGTCAAGTATCCTAGTAACGGGCATGAATACTTGTGCCAACATGTGCCTGAGCACTGCTGTAGATTGACCGCAGAAAAGCAGCACAAACACATCAGACTGGTCCATCCAAGAGAAACTGACAGTGAGGGACAGGCTTCATGATGCTGGCCTTGGAGTAAGGTGACCAGTCAGAGGCCCTCTTCTCACACTTCTGGCGATACTGCAGAATAAGGCCAGGCCTCGCACAGTGGTTATGGTCACAACTGTTCTGATTAATGAATGCCTTCGTATGTCCTTTCTCCAAATCTTATTACTTCTCCACCTCTAGGATGTTCATCATCTGAAGCCGTGATACTCTGCCTGCCTGCCTGCCTGTAGCTTCATTAGGCTCCTCTTAAGTGCAGATTCAGTGGCTCATTGTCTTTGAGGTGTCAAGCTGGTCACCCAAAATACCGAAGAACTACGGATCGCTCTTGTTTTTGTCATTGTCCTGTTTTGGTTTTATGTTACCCACATTTTAACATCGAGAGTTCAACCATGAAAACTGACGCTTCAATCATAATTTTTCCACCAGTATATACAGACGTGAACAAATGTGTTGGTCCCCTTACAGCTCATTGAAAAAGGGCTTTCTGTCTCCTGAAAAGTGACAAAATGAAAAGTCATTGTATACCTGCGGGCCTTTGGCGTGTCATCGAGTAAAGCAAAGCAAGTGTGACAAGAGAGCAAGTGTTGCTTATTCTATAAAGAGATTCTAAAATGGTCTGGACACACTTGTTGGGATCCCTAGAAAAGAACCTAAATAATCTGACATAAATAATTTGTCAAACTCATTCTGCCGATTTAAATGGACAAAAGTTGTCACTCTGTTGTTTGGTGTCATCGTGTGTTCCACGCTGAACATGGACCACAGAAATCAAAGGAAAGAGTTGTGTGAGGAGATCAGAAAGGAAATTCATAGACAAGCATGATAAAGGCAAAGGCTAGAAAACCATTTCAAAGCAGCTTGACATTCCTGTGACAACAGTTGCAAATATTATTAAGAAGTTTAAGGTCCACAGGGCTATAGCCAACCTGGACGCGGCCACAAGAGGAGAGTCAACCCCAGAATGGACAGAAGGAGAGTGAGAATGGGAGACAAAAAATCAAGGACAACTTCCAAAGAGATAGAAGCTGAACTCCAAGGTCAAGGGCCATCAATGTCTGATTGCCCCATCTGTCACCTTTTGAGTGACAGTGAGCTCAATGGAAGAAGACCCAGGAGGCCTCCACTTTTGAAAGAAAAACATCAAAAAGCCAGAATGGAATTTGCTAAAATGTATATTGATAAGCCAAAGTGCTTCTGTAAGAATTTCCTTGGGACAGACAGGACAAAACTGGAGATTTTTGGCAAGTCACATCAGCTGTATGTCCACAGTCAAAAAAAAATGAAGCCATCAAAGAAATGAACACCAGACCTGCTGTGAAACATGGTGGAGGCTTGGTTATGTTCTAGGGCTGCTTTGCTGCATCTGGCATGGAGTACCTTGAGTCTGTGCAGGAAACAAAGAAATCTGAAGACTATCAAGACAATCTGGAGCGAAACGTTCGTCCCAGTGTCAGAAAGCTCTGTCTCAGTCGCAGGTCATGGATCCTCCAACAGCATAAGAAGCCAAAACACCACAAATTAAAGCCCAAGAATGGCTAAGAACAAAACATTGGACTACAACAACAGCAACATTTATTTCTATAGCACATTTTCATACAAATGATGTAGCTCAAAGTGCTTTACAAGATGAAGAAAGAAAAAAAGATAAAAATTAGGCAATACTAATTAACGAAGAATAAAGTAAGGTCTGATGGCCAGGGGGACAGAAAAAACAAAAAATAAAAAAACTCCAGAGGGTTGGAGAAGAAAAAATCTAAATCTGCAGGGGTTCTGAGGCCACAAGACCACCCTGCACCTAACATCCATCTAGAAAACATAAATAGTCTCAATCAGTCTTCATGGTTTTCAGCCTTCACATGGAAGAATTTGATGATGATGATGGTCATGTGGACATCTGGCCTTCAAACCATCAATGTATGGACTGCATGGTGCCCTGATCAGGTGGTGGTGGCGCAGATTGCTACCACAGAAAACCAGAAAAGGAACAGCAGAGAATATGGGGGTTAGTAGGGATTGCTGAGCCATGAAAAAGAAATGATAATTAAATGCATATTCAGAATATCAGGGTTACACTAAAATGAAGCGATGAGAAAGCCATGTTAAAGTAATGAGTTTTTAGCAGTTCTTTTAAAGTGCTCCACCATGTTAACCTGGTGAATTTCTATCGGTCAGCTATTCCGGATTTTAGGTGCATAACAGCAGAAGGCCGCCTCACCACTTCTTTTAAGTTTAGCTCTTGGAATTCTAAGCAGACCCACATTTGAAGATCTAAGGTTACAATTTGGAGTGAAAGGTGACAGGCATTCTGAGATATAAGATGCGGCAAATTATTGAAGGCTTTGTAAACCATCAGCAGTATTTTAAAGTCAATTCTGAATGACACAGGTAACCAGTGTAGTGACGCTAAGACTGGGGTGATGTGCTTGGATTTTCTTTTCCTAGTTAAGATGCTGGCGGCTGAATTCTGCACTCATTGCAATCGATTTGATGTCTCTTTTTGGGTGGTCATGAGAGGAGTGCGTTACAGTAATCTAGTCGACTGAAAACAAAAGCGTGAACTAATTTCTCAGCATCTTGTAAAGTTACAGTATAAGAGGTCTCATTTTTGTTATATTTCTTAAGTGAAAAATGCCGTCCTAGTAATCTGATTAATATGTGATTTAAAATTTAGGTCAGAGTAATTCTGACAGTTCACTCAGACTATTCTGAAGTGGCCCTTCTATGGTCCCTGTGTTGAATCCTAGCAAACATCTATGGAATGAACTGAAACATGCAGACCCCCTTCAAAGCTGACAAGTGGGCCGAATGACCTGTGGACAGGAGCAGAAGTCTCAAGGAGAGCTCCAGGAATCGCTTTTGTGCATTTGTTACAAACTTTAAAGGTTGTGCAACAAAGTATGAGGTTAAGGGTCCCATCATTTTTGTTCATGTCACTTTCACTCGTGATACTATTTGAAATATTCTGTTCAATCAAAACTCTCAAGCAAAGTCACATTTTGTTAAATACGGAATAAACAATGATGGGTGCCAAATGTCACTTTGAAGACATTTCAGGGACAATTGTGAGTTCTTCTTTTTTCATGGAGGGCCACAACAATTTTGTCCATTTTTTCCCACCGGTATATATCGTATTTTCTTGTCAGCCCAAATGTGCTCCCAAATACAGCTGACCTCTGATTGACTGGAGGGCTCCATTTGCAGTGATCTGCAATTCAAAGCCTGACTTTATGTGACTGGCTTTTCCTTGTAAAATTATGTTCAAACGGTTTTCACCCCTTCATCTGTCCGAGGCCAGCTAATTAAAATTCTTGCCTGTTTAGAAAATGAAGATTGAAGGATTCAGCAGCATTGGCAGGAGGCCATAGAGACCACTAATTGGTCATAGCTGTGCCAGTCTAACCCTATGTACTGGAATATTGTGCCAGCAGAGCCTCGGGGCAGAGGGCAATGCAAGACCGGTGGAGCGGTACCAAGCAAGGCTTAAGATGTTTGCAGGGAACATTTAGTGAAATATGCTACTCCTGCTGGGGGAATTGCCAGTTGTTTCTGACTTGGACCTCACCTGGCTCACATATCAATGGCCAAGCAGTGAACACATGGCTCCAGGTGTGGTCTCACTAAAGAAAACACTGATAATCAGCCGTCACCTTCTAGTCAGGGTGGTGCCATTGCAGCAAGCATCCACAGACCTGTCTGTCAACTACAGGCAGCGCTTAACATTCCTAACATTGTGCATTGTCAGGTGGACTGGTTGCACCCAGACATCGGACCGGCAGTAAACAGAAGCGTCACGTGTATACTGTGTGTGAAAAGCAAACACACATGGCTTTTTGGATTATTTGGAGTGTGGGCAAAAATTTCCATCAGCTTGACTGCTTTATGTCTGTAGTTCACGTACAGATTGAATCGTTTAGCACAAGAGGGTTACGCTCTAGTTAACGCTGCTGCCTCAAAGCACCAAGGCTTTAGATTCAAATGTCAGCGTAGAGACCATCTGTACGGAGTCAGCAAAGTCTCCCTTTCTCCACATGGAGTTCCTCCAGTTACTCAGTTCACTTTTAAAACATATGCATGCTACATTGATTGGTGACTTTAATATTTGTCTGAGTGCGTTGCTGTTGTTATTACTATTACTGCTTATTTGGAGTGTGCATGCATAACTATATCCGGAAAGGCATTAAGGGGTTCAAGTTTGGGCTAAAAGCTGACATCTTACTCTGGCATTATAAAATATCCACCTTAATAAAATGACATGTGTCTGTGTGTTTGTGTATCTGTGTTTCTGTCCAGTTGCTATGTCTCTGTTATCCAACAGATGGCGCATCACAAACATTAGCACAGCTTTCACAAATCC
>JANRMT010062789.1:14022822-14034900 GCA_026402145.1 Polypterus bichir lapradei
TATCTATCTATCTATCTATCTATCTATCTATCTATCTATCTATCTATCTATCTATCTATCTATCTATCCAGACTGTAAAAGTGCCAACAGCGTTAGTGCCAAGTGTTACTCGGGTAATGGTACAAGTGTGTCTTGCGTAAGCGTCAGGTCCGAGTATTACCCAGGCAGTGGTGTAGACACGTCTTCTCCTAGCCACATAATGATATCTCATAAGAAACGCCTCTCCGCAGCAGTGATGATGAAGTGAATCTGTCTTCAGGCAGTGAAACTGAAACCGAAAGTGATTTTAGGAATCCAAAAGTGACACTTGTGCAGTGTGCTATTCATATTATTATTATCATTATTCATCATTATTATTATTATTTTTATAATTATTATACTTTTTACACTTCTGACTTTGTACTTTTAGTGTTTTTCAGATTTTACAGTAAAAAAATGAGATTTAATAAAAAATAAAATGTTTCAAGCCAAAAAATGCAACCTTTTTTAAAGAAAAAGGAAAAAATGTAACACTAAGGAGGCTACGTGTCCCTGAGGGCTAGGGTGGCATCTTGCCAGCTGTTCCGGTGATAAGTATTGTGACCAAAAATGTGACTTGAGCTGCGAGGCAGCAATGCTAACGACTGCCTCAAACAAAAAAAAAAGACACAGACGGAACCACAAAGAAAATACAACAAATGGCCACATTGGAGCATTAGAACAATATAGACAAGAACAGGCCATTCAGCCCAGCAATGTTTGCCAGTCCTATATGCTTAATTGCTCCAACATAACATCATGTTGAGTTTTGAAGGTCCCTAAAGTCCTCCTGTCTACAACACTACTTGGTCACTAATTCCACGTGTCTGTGGTTCTGTGTGTGAAGAAAAACTTGTTTCCGCAAAATTTACCCTTATGCAGCAGCATAAACTGTGTCCCCGTGTTCTCGATGAACTCATTTTAAAGTCAGAGTCTCAATCCACCGGACTAATTCCCTTCATAATTTGAAACACTTCAGTCAGGACTACTCTTCATCATTTTGTTTAAACTGAAAAGGCTCAACTACTGTAATCCTGGAATCAGCCTAGTTGCTCTTCTCTGGACCTTATTTCCAGTGCTTTTTGAAGCCTGGAGACCAAAACTGCACACAGGACTCCAGATGAGGCCTCACCAGTGTGTTATAAAGTTTGAGCAGAACCTCCTGTGACTTCTACTCCACACATCAAGGCGCTATATAACCCGACATTCTGTTAGCCTTCTTAATGGCTTCTGAACACTGTCTTGCAATTGATAGCGTTGAGTCCACCACGACTCCCAAGTCCTTCTCATAAGGTGTACTTTCAATTTTCAGTTCTCCCATGGTGTATTCAAACCTAACTTTTTTACTTCAATGTAATACTTTACATTTACTTACATAGACTTTCATCTGCCACAAAACTGCCCAAGCATGTATGGTGTACAGGTCCCTCTGTGACAATCCAACAGATTCTCAATTACCTACCAATCTTGGTCTCATCTGCAAATTTAACTAGCTTGTTACTTATATTCCAATCAAAATTGTCAGGTAATTGAAAGGAACTACTCTGGGCATCTTTCTAATAGGAGGTTTCGTTTTGCCGATGTGTTCACAACGCTTGTGTATTAGCAGCGGGAGGAAAAGTAAAAGGGATACCGTTTTGCCAATGTGCTCGCCTCGCTTCTGTATTAGCGGCTAAGCAAGTGACTCTTTCTTCAAAGGTTTCGCTTTGCTGATGTGCTCACCTCGCTTGTGTTTTTAGCGGTGTGGAGCCGACCCGGACACAGACAGGCGGACATGTTGTTCTTTACCACCACACGTTTATTATGTACAATATTTACAATTAAATGGTCACTCAGACCCAGTTCAAATAAGTGCACAAACCCCTAACACAGTCCTGGCCACACAATGCCTTCTCTTCGGGCCGCCTCCACACTCTCTTCTGCCTCGTCCTGCTTCCACCCGACTCCAGCCCCGAATGAAGGGAGACGGCCCCTTTTATAGTCTCCCGGATGAGCTCCAGGTGATTCCCGGGCAGCTCTCCGGGTGTCCTTATAAATCTTCCCCCCAGCACTTCCTGGTGTGGCGGAAGTGCTGAGGTCACAGGTCCCCAAGGCATTGGGGCGCCTCTTGGCGGTGACCACGGGCCCCTACAGGGTGGGGCTTCCATGCCCCCAAAGCAACCAGGAAGGTGGCCCCCACGTGATCCAGGGTGGGCGCAGACCCACATCCGGTCCGTCATGACGTCCCGGCCGGGTCATTGCCCCTGGCATCCCTGACAGGGGCTAAACGAGTTTCTGGTTCCTCGGAGGTGGAGCCCTTACCCCGACTCCACGTCTCACTTCCAGGCCAAATAGACAGAGACACACACTTCCACACGTAGATGTTTATATATATACTAAAAACAGCCACTGCCGTAACACTGACCCCAGTTGGACACCACTCTTAACATCACCAATTCTGATAAGGTTCCTCGCACCATCACCTTCTGCTTCTTGTGTTTTAGCCAATTCTATACCCATCTACAGACAACACCCTGAACACTCCGAATTCTTTTAGTTTGATGCCCACCCTCCCGTGTTGCACCTTAACAAATGCTCTCTGAAAGTCAAGATAAAACTGCAAACTAGCAATAAATAAATAAACCATAGATCAATGTGCTCACAGAATTTCAGTCTTAGGGCACATATTGGGTATACCATGAAGCAACTGCATGGAACTAACTCATTCCATTTTTTGAAGCTGTGGCTCTGACTTTCCCATGTATTTATGCAGATGCTTCACATGTCTATCTTCCATCAAGAAGGAGAAGACACCATATAAATAGTAATAAATCTGTCATTATTATTATTTCACAGAGTCTCCAGGGTTTTTTGGCGATGTGAGGGGTCTCCTCCAAGGCTTGCATAATTAGCCATGCAGCGCTGCGCTGTAAATGCACAAGGACCAGTATTATATATCTGGTGGAAGCACCGAAAATATTCTTATTATGTTTAATGCAATTTAATTTAATGCAAGTTTTTTTTTTCTAAATGCATGCAGGGTGAAAATCCTGCTGAAGTATTTGATTGGTTGTGACATCATGCATGTGTGAAGCTAATCGGCAACAATCTTACAGTATGCATGCCTGAAAGGTCTGTAAATGGCTGCTACAACTCTGTGATGTCACACTGGCTAATCAAAGCATCATGGGGCACTGGGAAAAAATGTTTGTCTAAGCCAGCTGCATGGCACATTTCCAGAAAAATATACAACGCTTTGGTGAATGTTGCTGATAAAAACTAAATATGATTTATTCTCATAAGGGGGCAATAATGGCATGAGGCCCTCAAAAACATCCATGAAACTGGATCTGAATCTCACAACTCCACCCTGGGGAGCGTTCTCTCCAAGTAAAAAAAAAATATTCTGTTAACACAATCGAAACACCTCAAAAATTGAAATGATAATTGTCAACTCCTGGCTTGCACAGAGCATTGCCCTAAGAAATCTTTATAATAAAAGATTACAGAAAAGGAAAAACTGCAACAAAAAATGCAAAAAAAAAGTAAAACAAAAACTGATCAAAAAAGGGATTTGCCAAAAATGAAAGCCAAAGCAAACAAGTCCCAAAACGAAATCTAGTAGAACAATCCAGGCAGCAGGGCAAAATAAGTCAAAAAACCCACAAAAAACCACAAGAGTGCCTTTAAAATGAATTGCCCAGACTTTAATTCTCAGACTGTATTAATAGGGCTGAGAGTCTCTTAACAGTGATGGACAGGTGGCTCCTCCTCCTGGGGACCCAACTTCAAAATTCAAAGAACAAAACAAAACTGCAGAACACATACTGTATAAGCGTATACCATAGATACTATATACTAAATAACTAAATAGGATAAAATTAACAGATGAGACACATGATAATATAAAATAATACAAAAATAATAAGTGAACATAACAAATAAAACAAAAAATGAAATAAAAAATGAATAACAAAAAGAAGCAATTGAAACCTGAGCCAGCGGAGGAACCCTGGCTTGACCCAAACAATAGTCAAAGATTTTATGGTTCTTTTCCTTAATATGGCACTTTTATGTATTGTGGGACATTTAAGAGACTTTTTTTGAAACTTTTACACCATGGACCCTTTAGTCCTGTGTAGGCCAAAATCAGACTTTAGAGTTCTGGGGACAGTCTGCCTGGAGTAGGCCTTATTTTGGGATTTTTACTTGTTTACAGCAAATACAATTACAAAAAGGCACAAAATAATAAATAGGGTCCAATTATTTCAAAGATTCTTAACAAAAAGCCTCAAAGAGACATACTAATCTATGCCAAAGCTGTAAAATACAAAGCAAAAAAGGAATCGGGAACACAGCCGTCTAATGCTACAGCTGTGGTAAAGCGTCTGCCAGGCAGCACTAATTCAAGGAAAAAAGTTTCAGGCCACTGTAAAACGATTTACAATCAGTAAAGTAAAGGCGCTTACCTTTTTAAACTTTCAAAGTACAAGGGTGCACCTCCACATACATGTTGATTCTGTCCCAGCAGGACCGCGTTGTGAGATGCCGGTGGCTATAATACGCGGGTTCAGGAAAACACTGATGGACTTCATGTAAGTCCAGTCAAAACGCGAGCATCTTTGTAGCAACCTGCTGCTGTAAAAGAACAAGCATGGAGTGTTAGTTTAATGTAAGTGCATTGTGCATTGTTTCAGTGAAGGGAATCCTGAGTTAAGACAAAAGTGTAACTTACTAAAGTAAGTTTGGAGGAAGCTTCAGCATGTGTGTGTAGAGCACTTCGTGGGTGCACTCGTGTTCACGCGCACATGCAAGGCCACCACATAATTAAATTATTTAGAGTCCTTGCAGAGATGTGGTACATCGTGCAACTGGAATGTGTTCGCTTCAGCAGCGATTATAGAAATGGAGTATCATGAAGCAGGATTGGATGACATTAAAGCACCCCAGTATAAAAGGCACTTCCAGCCTGCAGGGGTTGTCTTTCTGTCTTTCAACCAAGTTGGGAGCAAGGCAGTAACATTGGAGCGCAACAGTTGCTAATGGCTTGTGCCTATTTTTGTATATATTTTTTCTTTTTGCTTTGTTGATATCTCTTAGTAATAATGAAGGTTTCATTGAAGGTATTTGTATTAACTGGGGTTTGGTGCACTTTTGGTTCCTTTTTTTGTATATGCAGTATACTTGATTCTTTTTGTAAATATTTTTTATGGGTTAATTTTGGGTCTGTGAATTGTTTTGCGCTTTAAAGAACAACATCCTGAAAAGTATATTAATAGAGGAAGACTGACTTTCCTAGTGTATATACATTTCTCCTTTTAATGTGGGGACATTATATTTCACTGTAATTACTGTAATCATGGTAATCACCATTGTTTGTTTTTTTATTTATTTATTTTATTTCTTTTTAATTATTAATTTATTCATGTCTTTTAATTAATGTTTGTAATTGTTAATTCATTTATTTTAAATTATTAATTTGTGTAATTTAATTGTTTAATTAATTATTATTTTAATTATTTATTTTCAATTATTTATTCTATTATTTATTTATTTATTGTGTGTCGTTGCCTTTGGACTGTGTTACAGGACACTGTTTTGTCCCTGCACCTGTAAATAAATTGCCCCTTTGTGTTGAAACCCAATATTTTTAATCTGTGGTTTTAAATCTCTCCTGTTGGTCCTGTCCAGTCCCGGATTACACTGACACCCAGTGTGTAGTTTGGCGTCCACATTCCCAGTACATGGGGCTGCACATACAGCTGTGGCAATTAAGGATCTTAAATAGTCCTCTCAGGTAACTGCAGCTCTAATGATTGCAGCCCCTTGAGAAGTCTAAGTCATTCCAAAGTTCCAGAAACAGAAATCAGTTGGGGTTAAGGAAAAAAAAAAACTAGACAAAGGAAAGAGAGGGGAAGGGAACATAACAAAAGCCGAGAAAGTCACTGCTTGAATGCTTCCTGGCTTGGCCTGTGCTCCCTCCACGGCTACTCATTCCTGGTTCTTATAAGACTTCCTATGCCTGTTGCAAGACTAAACTTGTTTTGGGTCCCTACTTATTATGTTAATCTTTATAACAGCCCCCCCACCCCTTCCCAGGAATGTTTTATCCGTGATAATTATGGGTCTGTGATGGTATTGAATTTTGGTATTGCTCAACTGCTCCTTCCCAGTTTGCTTTGATGCCTCAGGCTTCTCAAGCAACTCTTCTTGATGGCTGGCTCTGCCAACTTTTTATTCTTTGCTGTTCTGATTTTCTGTATTTCCCTTATTTGTTTTTTATTATTTTTTATGTCAATGTTCAAATTGTTCAAGAATTTTGTTGTTTTGGATCCTTGCTTTGTGTTTTTTGTGCTTCTCTCAGGCTTAGGAGACTTTAAATGTTTCTTTTGTAATATCAGCTTCCATAGGTAGTTATCTTTCTTGATATATTATCTTTTCTTCTGAGACTTTTTATGGGATTACCTTTTGATCATGTTTAAGGCATTTATCTTTTGTGTTTTGTTTCGATTTTATGCATTAACTTGTTATCCAAAGTGATGACCGTGTAATTGCTCACATATTATTTACCTTCTTCCCCTTGCAATCTCTTTGGTAAATATAACATTCATTTTCACTGTTTTGCTGATGACACCCAGCTCTACCTTGCTAGTAAACCCACCTCTTCTTTTACACCATCTTTGCTTATTGACTTCATTGCTGAAACTAAATCCTGGTTTTCTTCAAATTTTCTTAAATCAAAGCAGTGACGACAAAGCTGAGGTTCTCCTCATTGGTTCAAGATCATCATTATCCAAAGCCGATAATCTTTCAATTGCTGTTGATAACTCCTTTGTTTCCCCTTCATCTCAGGTCAAGAGTCTGGGTGTCATCCTTAATAGTTCTCTATCTTTCCAATCTCACATTAGTAACATCACCCGGTCTGCTTACTTCCACCTACGTAATATTAATCACATCCGTCACTCCCCATACCACTGCCATTCTTGTTCAGTCTCGTGTGGACTACTGCAATTCACTCATCATTGGTCTCTATAATAAATCTCTCCATAAGCTTCAGCTAGTCCAGAATTCTGCTGCCCTCATCATTACTCAAACCCCGTCTATTCACCATATAACTCCGGTCTTGCAGCAGCTTCATTGGCTCCCGATTAAGTTTTGAATTGATTTTAAAATTCTGCTGCTAACATTTAAGGCCATTCATAACCTCGCCCCTCCATATTTCACCAATCTTCTTCATGTTGCCATTCCCTCCCGTAACCTGAGATCCTCTTCCTCCATCCACTTGACCGTCCCTCTCGCCCATCTAACCACCATGGGGAGCCGAGTATTCGGCCGTTCTGCTCCCAAGCTCTGGAACTCGCTACCTACTGAGCTTAGAAATATCGAATCATTTTCAACCTTCAAATATAAACTTAAAACCCATCTGTTTAAAATGGCTTATTCTCTATGATTACAGTGGCTTTGTTTGGTTTTAATTTTTATATTTTCTGATGTTTTAAGTTGTTTATAATGTGTGTTTTTTTATTTATTTATTGTTTTTTCTGTGTTGTTTAGTTCTTAGGAAGATGTCTTGTATAAATGAAATGTATTATTATTATTATACGCAATTCCCCATGCAAATGTCAGGATTTATAAAAGAAAACTTGACCGGAGAACTTGCTTATATCTACGGCACCTGTGACCCACGTGTACGCACCATTGTGAAGAATCTGGGAAATGACGTCACCATTGATCAAGTAGGGAAATGCAAGCAAACCAACATGCATAAAAGTTCCTATCACGAGCCGTTATTAGAATGTGAGTTGACGTGACAAACGTATTAAATCTGAACAGTGATGAATATGATGCACTGACTGTATTTTAGCTTTGTCAGTGTCAAGTATTGACTGATGCTTGATGTGCGGAAGAAATAAATTGAAATGATTTTTAGCACAAAGCTGCAACATAACAAAATGTGAAAAAAGTGAGGGGACTTGAATACTTTCTTAAGGCGCTATATATGAAAGGAGCATTGATACGATGTTCAAGAGAGATATGAAAGGCACACTATCAGGTCCATGATATTTACAACAAAGAAATGAGCCTTGCAAAGCTGGTAGACAGATTAGGTAATAATAACAATAATAATAATAGTACATTTTATTTATGATGCACCTTTCCCATACTCAAAGCACTTCACAGAAATTCAGAAAGAACAAAAGGAGAAATATAACATTGGATTCAAATAATATCCAAATAAAACACTAAATACAGATAAATACGGGATATACAAAAATTGCATTAAAGTACAATAAGCCAGAATAAAATACAAAATAATACAAGATAACACTGAACAGATCACATAAGCATTTGGACAGAGAAGGTAAACTGAAAAAAGGATGGAAATGTCAGGGCGAAGTTAAATGCCTTCCTACACAAATAAATGTGTAAAGTTGTTATGAGTCAGCCGGTCTGATTAATTTACAGTAATCCCTCCTCGATCGCGGGGGTTGCGTTCCAGACCCCCCCGCGATAGGTGAAAATCCGCGAAGTAGAAACCATATGTTTGTATGGTTATTTTTATATATTTTAAGCTCTTAGAAACTCTCCCACACTGTTTATAAATATTCTCCACACAGTTATACAGTAAACCCTTGTTTATCGCGGTTGATCCGCTCCAGACAGATAAATGAATTTCCAAGAAGTAGGATTCTTTATTTATAAATCTAATATTTTCGCAGTTAGAGCATTGAAAACCTGTTTATGACCTTCTAAATACGTTTTTTAACATTATTAGAGCCCTCTAGACATGAAATAACACCCTTTAGTCAAAAGTTTAAACTGTGCTCCATGACAAGACAGAGATGGCAGTTCTTTCTCACAATTAAAATAGTGCAAACGTATCTTCCTCTTCAAGGTGCGCGTCAGGAGCAGAGAATTTCAGAAAGAGAGAGAGAGAGAGTAAAGTAAACAATCAAAAATCAATAGGGCTGCTGCGCTTTTAAGTATGCAAGCACCGCGATAAAGCGGTGCAATGAAGGGATCAATGTGAAGGAAGCCTTTCAGCATTTTTTTTACAGGCGCGTCCGTATCTTTTAAGCAAACAGCCCCTCTGCTCACATCCCCTCCGTCAGGAGCAGTTAATGGGGCCAATCATACGCCTCCCTGTTGGTATTGCATGATGGATAAGTATCTGCCTGTATTTCTCAGAGAGAGTGAGAGAGACAGAGAAAAACAAACAATGAAAAATCAATACGGGCTGTTAGAGCTTTTAAGTGTGCAAAGCTGCGCGTGGGAAGCATATCGTATATCATTGAGGAGATTTATTTAATATGTAATACGTGCTCTGATTGGGTAGCTTCTCAGCCATCCGCCAATAGCGTCCCTTGTATGAAATCAACTGGGCAAACAAACTGAGGAAGCATGTAACATAAATTGAAAGACATATTGTCCGCAGAAATCCGCGAACCAGCAAAAAATCCGTGATATATATTTAGATATGCTTACATTTAAAATCCGTGATGGAGTGAAGCCGCGAAAGTCGAAGCGCGATATAGCGAGGGATCACTGTAGTTTGTTTGCTATACAACTGAAGGCCCTGTCGCCCACAGATCACAGTTTAATGTGGGGATTGCAAGAATCGGTGGACGTTGTACAAATATCTCAATGATGAGGAATAGAATGGAATACACCTGAGTCAAATTTCAAATGTCATAGCACAGGGTCTGAATACTTGTTTCAGTAGTGGGATAGTCCAGTTTTTTATTTATAATAAATCTGCAAAAATCTCTAAATTCCTGTTTTTTGTTTTGTTATTCTGGGTTATTGAGTGTTGTTTGATGTGCGGGAAAAATTAATTTGAATGACTTTAGCTCAAGACTGCAACATAACAAAATGTGAAAAATGTGAAGGGGTCTGAATACTTTCTGAAGGCACTGTATATGAAAGGAGGAGTGATACAATGTTACAGAGAGATATGAAAGGCCCCCTATCTGATACGTTATATATACAACAAAGAAATAATCTTTGAAAACCTAGTAGACAGATTAAAAGTACAACCCCAAATCAGAAAAAGTTGGGACAGTGTGGAAAATGTGAATAAAAAAAGAAAAAAGCAAGTTATAAATTCTCCTCAAATTTTATTTCATTGCAGACAGTATGAACACAAAATAATTCATGTTTTTTTTTTTGTCAACATCATTTGATTTGTAAATAAATATCCATTCTTACCATTCAGGCTTGCAACACATTTCAAAAAAAGTTGGGACAGTACAGCATTTACCACTTTGTACAGTTCCCCTGTCTTTTAACAACACTTAAAAGACGTTTAGGCATTGAAGAAATCAAGTGACTAAGTGTTGCAGGTGTTAGTTTGTCCCATTCTTCCTGCAAACAACGTTTTAGGTGCGCAACAGTACGGGGTCTTCGTTGACGCATTTTTCGTTTCAAAATGCGCCAAACATTCTCTATAGGAGACAAATCAGGGCTGCAGGCAGGCCAGTCAAGCATCCGCACCCTCTTCTTACGCAGCCATGCCTTTGTTATGCGCACAATATGTGGTTTGCCATTGTCTTGCTGAAATAAGCATGGGCGTCCCTAGAAAAGACGTCGTCTTGAAGGCAGCATTTGTTCCTCCAAAACTGAGATATACTTCTCAGCATTGATGGTGCCATCGCAGAAGTGCAAGTTACCTTTGCCGAAGGCACTGACACAACCCCATACCATGACAGACCCTGGCTTTTGGACTTGTATCTGGTAACAGTCTGGATGGTCCTTTTCCTCTTTGGTCCTCATCACACGGCGTCCATTTCTTCCAAAAAAGATGTGAAAAACCGATTCGTCTGACCACAATACACGTTTCCACTGCACAATGGACCATCCCAGATGCCTCTGAGCCCAGAGAAGTCGACGGCGCTTCTGGACACTATTTATGTAGGGCTTCCTTTTGGCACAGTACAGTTTTAGCTGGCATTTCCTAATGTAACTACGTACTGTAGTGCTTGAGAGTGACTTCCTGAAGTAGTCCTGAGCCCACGCAGTTATATCATTTATTAATGAATGACGGTTTTTAATGCAGTGCTGTCTGAGGGCTCGGAGATCACGGCCATTCAGTTTAGGCTTGCGCCCTTGGCCTTTGCGCACGGTAATTTCTCCAGATTCCCTGATTCTTTTCACTATGTTATGCACTGTAGAAGGAGAAATGCCCGAATCTCTTCCAATCTGTCTTTGAGAAACGTTTTTCTTCATCATTTCAAAGATTTTTGCCCGCACTTGGTGGCAAACTGGTGATCCTCTGCCCATCTTTGCTCCTAAAGGAGTAGGCCTTTCCTCGATGCTGCTTTTGTACCGAATCATGATTGCAATCACCTGTTAACATCACCAGTTTCAAATCACATCATTATTTAGTTATTACACCTCATTACTACCCCTGAATTGCCCCCATCCTAAATTTTTTTGGAATGTGTTGCAAGCCTGAATGGCAAGAATGGATGTTTATTTACGAATCAAATGATGTTGACCAAAAAAAACATGAATTATCTTGTGTTCATACTGTCTGCAATGAAATAAAAGTTAAGGGAAAATTGTAAATTACTGCTTTATTTTTTTATTCACATTTTCCACACTGTCCCAACTTTTTCTGATTTGGGGTTGTAGACAGGAACCAGATATATGTGGTGGCACTGGAAGTAGTCCAGGGTTTTGCTTGAAAAGAAGCCGGTGGCCTCACATCACAGAGTCTGAGTCAGGAGGCAGCAGGCAACAATCTTGGAGGATGGAAGGAGGAAGAAACAACACATTTTGATTATTGCTCCTTTGTACGGGTGATTGCTAAAAGGTGTCTTAGATAAATAAATATATTGTATTTAAATCCAGAATCATGTTGGGCATTACTGTGTCTGAGGTTTGGGGCTCAGTGGCACCTACTAGAGGTTACAACTGTTAATTGAATAAATAAAAAGCAATGTCAAGGTGTAATTAAGGATCGAAAGGAGGAGTGATACAGTGTTACAGAGAGATATGAAAGGCTCCCTACCTAATACGTTAAATATACAACAATGAAATGAGCTTTGTAAACCTAGTAGACAGACTAAAAGTACTGTA
>JANRMT010062789.1:14046862-14067585 GCA_026402145.1 Polypterus bichir lapradei
GGTCCTACTTCTCCTTATTCTTTATGTATTTATGGGGCACTCTATAGTGGAGTGGTATAAGGGCACCACTAATCCAAATGAAGGTTGCCAATAGACAGATCATATACCAACAGCACTGGGCACAAGGCAGGAAACAAACTTGGACAGGTAATTACAATATAATGAGCCTCAGAAACATCATTAAACGTGTTGAGAGGGTGGCACCATAATTGGCATTGCTATCTACATTAATAATGAAAATGAGTCTGAGTACAGGAAAGTTGTGGAGTACTTTGTCTTGTGGTTCAGGGACAACAACCTGCTACTTAACAGCAGCAAGTCAGATTTGGTGATGGTGGACTTCAGACGTGCCAAAAAGCCTCTGAGACCAGTCACCATTCAGGGGGAGGACGTGGAGGTGGTGCAGGGGTACAGGTACCTGGGGTTTCACATGAACAACAAACTGGACTGGTCAGACAACACAGTGGCGCTGAACAAGATGGGCCAGAGAAGACTGGACTTGCTAAGGAGACTCAGGTCTTTTGATGTGTGTAGCAAGCTACTGGAAATGTTCTACCAGTCAATTGTGGTGTTCTACGCTGTGGTCTCCTGAGGAAGCAGCCTCAGCTCAAAAGAAGCACAACGCTTGAACAAACTTACCAGGAAAGCCTGAGCCATCACAGGGTGAACCCTGGACACACTGGAAGTTGTTGGATGGTGGCAAAACTGGATGTCATCATGAAAAATCTCCTCCATTCCCTCTAGGGGGTGCTCTCTTGGAGCATTTGAAGAAGTGGAACGCCTTTCCTTTTGTATGTCCATAGTGTGACAAGATTGTTAGGAGAACCTGCATAGGCATTGTTAGGTCTTGAGAAGTGTGAGAGTAAATAAACATCATATAGTACTGACTAGTATGAAATATTATACTGCAGTAATAGTACTAATGCACAGTAGTAAGACGAATAACACCGGACCAAAAAGTGAACAGTCGAGTGAACATCTGAAGGGCTGGCGTGTAGAATCGCATGGCTTGACTGCTTCCACTAATCAGACTACCTATTAAAGATTGTCAATAAATAAAATTAGTAATGATCTGTTGCAGTTTCAGCAGCACAGAGAGAAGGCAACATATACCTTATGGTATTTTGTACTATGCTGCCTTAAATAAAAGTAATGTTGGGTACATAATACAATACAATACAATACAATACAATTTATTTTTGTATAGCCCAAACTCACACAAGAAGTACCGCAATGGGCTTTAACAGCCTCTGCCTTTTGACAGCCCCCCAAAACATTCCCAAAAAAAAATGGAAGAAAACTTGGGAAAGGCAGTTCAAAGAGAGCCCCTTCTCCAGGTAGGTTCGGTGTGCAGTGAGTGTCAAAAAAAAAAAGGGGGTCAATACAACACAATACACCGAACAGAACACAAGTAATCCTCAATACAATTCAATAGTGCAACAGAAAAGTACAGAGCAGAATTCAACAGCAGATGATTTTACCTAATAGGATTTGGATTCTTTAGATTTATTTTTGTATTGAAATGTGATGTCATTGTGATTTTCTTATGCAATAAATTATTTACATACAGGTCAGGTCAGGTTGGGGGCCCTGCACTGTTACGGCATGTCACCACACTGACCACACGATGAAACAGCTTGGGGTCCTGGTTGGCAGCCCCTAAAACAGACACACGGTCCAATCCCACGCTCCAGAAATAACCACCTATCTGCTGCAGCCAGGTGTTACGTGGGTGTCCCCTTGGCCCAGTCCAGCCGCTCAGGTCCTCAACAACGAGGATCCTGTGAGCCGAATCATCCTCAGGGAATCACACCACATGGCCGCAGTGCCGTAACTGACGCTCCCTTTACAATGCAGGTCATGTGCCTCATTCGGGACTCCATGAGTAACACAAAGTCAAACCAGCGGTATTCAAAGACTCTCCAAAGAGACACCCAGTACTGAAATCTTCATCTCAGGTCACTTGATAGTGTCCATGTCTCACAACCATATAGCAAATACATATTACATACTTCATGTAAAAATATATAATAATAATGCATTTTATTTATATAGCACCTTTCCCAAAATAATAGGCACACTCATTCTACAGTAGTGGCTTGTTCTGGGTCCAAACCTGAACGTCCTCGATAGGTTTTAAGTTTCTAAAATGTGCAATAGACAGGCTTCAAAGCTCCCAAGTCCAACTGAAAATGTAGCTAAATGGGCCTAAAACTGACATGAGGGACACGTAATGTGGGAGTCTACATACCACCGCACGAGGGGAATATCTCCAGAAGGCGACGGTAACGTATGAGCTTCATCATTGTGTCTGAGGTACGCTGATCTGTAAAGAATAAAAGCTGTCCTGGTTGCAGCTGGATACATCTCGATGAAACGAATGGAATGAAAATCAGCAGTAAGACATTTTTAGATCACATGAACTAATGCAATGTGTCCACATCAGTAAGCAATTAAATACTCGAAATTCATTAGAAGTTAATTTCAGGTTTCTCCAAATTCCAATATGTTAAAGTCAAGTTGCATTCAGTTTGAAGTTGTCTGTGATAATCACCAGAAATATTTCAGGAAGCAAAACTAATGCATTTTTCACATATTAAAAACAAAAATCATGTTTTCCTTCTTTCCAAAAGTATATGAGCAGCTTCCAAATCAATAGTTTATGCCTACCGTAAATGGAAAATGAAAGTCACTCCGAGGCCTTGTACGCAGTGTAAGTGATGCATGTTTTTTATTAAAATCCCTGGAATGTGTATCATAGCCAATTTGACTGGAATGAACAAACAATTTAAATGTATATTGTTACTAGGGTTTTGTTTTTTTTAGCCTGCCTTACCAAACCAAAGTTTACATAAGGCTGTTTGCAAAAATAAGTGAATTGCAGTAGTCTATTTAGAAAAAAAAACAGATGAGGTATAAAGTACAAACAAACAATGTTTCATAGTCACTGGTATGGTTTTCTTTAAGACGAGCCATTTTCTGATTTTAAACTGGCCCCAGTATATGCGTACAACTGTACCATGTAATGGACTGGCATCTGTGACGGTCCAGATAGGCTAGACACAGCCTGGATGCTTCCGGGAGCCTCTTGAACCCGGAGCTGTCTCTAATCATAAACCGAAATGAGTCGGGCAAGGGGTCGGTACCGTTGAGCCAAGTGCTTTTATTAAAACCCATCAAAAGTGTTCAAAAAATGTAGTGCAAATTGTTCAATTAATAAATCTTCTTCTTCTGCTTTCAGCTGCTCCTGTTAGGGTTTGCCACAGCAGATTATCTTTTTCCATCTCTTCAATTAATAAATAATCCATAAAATCGAAATGAACAGGCTGGAAGTTAAAATCCAAATAAATAATCCACGCATGAAACTACAGTGGTAGTTCTTATTCCATCTGCTTTGGAATAAGTCCAACTTGGTATATGTCATGTTTGGACACGAAAAGTTTTGCTTGATATACGACCTTTGTTTGGAATACGACTCGCATGCTAGAACACCGCGCACTACCCTTGTTTACCTCTCTCAAGACAAAGCCACGACTGCCCACGAGCGGCAGTGCGCCAGTTGCTAGCATTCAGTGAACAACCTGCGCTATAACTCTCTGTGAATTTTCACGTGTGTGGTATAGCGGGTCCACAGCTCCTGTCAAAGGCCAGCTTTAAAATAAATAATCACCGCGCTCACGGCTTGGTGAGGGGTTGTGGTGGTTTTGTGGCTGAAGCGGTTCTCAGGGCGATTCGAGATGTGGCCGTTTCTCACCTAAGTGCACAGGTGAGAGACCATCTGCATTCGTGATTGTTCCTGGGGCTGCTTATCTTGATAAACAGAAGTGCGAGTCAGCTAGAAGGGGAGGAAAAAGAAAGAATGGTCAGGAGGTTGAGAGAGAGAGAGAGAGTGAGCGAGAGAGAGAGAGTGAGCGCGAGAGAGAGAGTGAGCGAGCATGCATGAAGTAGCTGAGGAAGGCAGAGTGAAGGTCAGCTGCAAGTAGGGTGACTCCCCTGTTGGGAAGCAGGGGGGCCGCCAGGTAAAAAGGCACCGGGCTGCTTCTTGTTTAAAGAATGCTTCCTGCTGTATTTTAACCTCGTTGTTTTTAAGAAGACTTTTTTCTATTGTTTTTAACCTCCATGTTTCACTTCTGATTTTATGGATTATTTATTGGAACTTTGGAGACTGCACTTTAATTTGAACACCTTGTTTTAATAAAAGCACTTTGCACTTTTTCACCATCCCCTTGCTTTGTTGTTACTGATGAGCTTAGCAGTGAGGCACATTACCGACGGTGTAGGGTTCAAGGGCTCCCCGACAGCAGATGGGAGCATACAGCAAACCTACATCGTCACAACGTGATTTTGTGTTTTTTCACATAAATTTGAATTGATTGTTGAAAAGTATGAAGGTGGCATGCGTATCCGGGACATGGCTGTTGCATACCGTTTGCCGAGAACGACGGTGTCTACGATTTTGAAAAACAAAGACATTATTAAAAAGTAAAGTGAGGTTAAATTTTCATTTATTTCATCTAATTGCTTTTGTATTTATGTATTTTAGTATTAAGCAGTGTTTACATTATTTTATACAACCCCATCAATGTATAATATGCCAATAACAATAGGATTTTTTTTCATGGGAACGGATTAATCATTTTCCCATTATTTCTTATGGGAAAAATTAGTTTGGTATACGTCCTGTTTGGTATAAGTCAAAGGATCTGGAACGGATTAAGGACGTATACCGAGGTACCACTGTAGTAGAAAATACAGTCACCGGGTCCTTGATCTTTCTCCCTTTCTTCTAACTGAACCTCATGCAACTTCCTCTCTGCTGTCTCCCCAGCTCACCGATAGCTTGCTGAGCCAATGGAGACCCCAGCAGCTGCAGTCCTCCTTGCTGACCCCTGTCTTGTCTGCTTCCGTCAGCACTGGCCAAATTTCTCAGAGTCGGCTGTCCTCCTGTCTTCCTTCTTGCAGTCTTGGCGTCCCTTGGACCCCTAAGGAGGACTCCACCACCATGATACCCGCACCTCCATCTATATCTGGGGGTAACGATACATCTCCAGGAGTGCAGTCTGTTTGCTCCACTGCGATCTGCCCCCCAACTCTCTCTCTCTCTCTCACTCTCTCTACTCAGGCAATAATAATAATAATAATTAATTTTATGTATAAGGCACTTTACATTAGTAGTAAATCTCAAAGTACAGTAATCCCTCGCTATATCGCGCTTCGACTTTCGCGGCTTCACTCTATCGCGGATTTTAAATGTAAGCATATCTAAATATATATCACGGATTTTTCGCTGGTTCGCGGATTTCTGCGGACAATGGGTCTTTTAATTTATGCTACATGCTTCCTCAGTTTGTTTGCCCAGTTGATTTCATACAAGGGACGCTATTGGCGGATGGCTTAGAAGCTACCCAATCAGAGCATGTATTACATATTAACTAAAACTCCTCAATGATATAAGATATGCTTCCCGCGCGGTGCTTGATTGTTTGCTTTTCTCTCTCTCTCACCCTCTCGTACATTCTGTGCGCCTGACGGAGGGGGTGTGAGCAGAGGGGCTGTTTGCACAGAGGCTGTTTGCTTAGAAGATACTGACACTCCTCTAAAAAATGCCACTTTATTGCGGTGCTTCGGCATACTTAAAAGCACACGTATTGGTTTTTTGATTGTTTGCTTTCCTTTGCGCTCTCTCTCTCTCTCTGAAATTCTCTGCTCCTGAGGCGGGCACTCCTTTGAAGAGAAGATATATTTGCATTCTCTTAATTGTGAGAAAGAACTGTGATCTCTGTCTTGTCATGGAGCACAGTTTAAACTTTTGACTAAAGGGTGTTATTTCATGTCTAGAGGGCTCTAATAATGTTAACAGTGTGGGAGAGTTTATAAGGGCTTAAAATATATAAAAATAACCATACATACCAATATATGGTTTCTACTTCGCGGATTTTCATCTATCGCGGGGGGTTCTGGAACGCAACCCCCGCAATCGAGGAGGGATTACTGTACTACATAAAATATTTAACAAAGACAAAACAAGATAAAAACAGAGATAACACAACAATAATTAGTAGCATTCTTGTTAATAAGCTTTCCTAAATAGAAAAGTCTTTAGCTGTTTTTTTAAAACAGCCCACGACCCGTTGTGTTCTCAGGCTCTCTGGTAGGGCATTCCAGAGCCATGGAGCACATACTGCAAAGGCTCGGTCACCCATTGTATGAAGTTTGGTCACAGGGGGGCGAAGTCGGTAGGTATTTGCAAAACGGAGGTTTCTTGTAGTGGATTGTAATATAAGGAGTTCCTTAAGATATTGTGGAGCATTTCCATGGATACACTGGTGAGTAAGCAGACAAAGGTTGTATTCAATACGGAGGTGAAGAGGAAGCCAATGAAGTGACCGAAGGATTGGTGAAATGTGTTCATATTTCCGCACCCTCATCAGGATCCTTGCAGCACTATTTTGAGTTTGTTGCAGCTTTTGAAGGCTCTTGTTTGGGTATCCTGATGAGGAGTGCATTACAATAGTCCAGCCTGGAGGAGACAAATGCATGAACCAGCTTTTCAGCATCACAAAGGGAGAGGCAGGGACAGAGTTTGGCTATGTTTCAGAGATGAAGGAATGCAGTTTTACAAAGGTGATGGACATGTGTATCAAATGACAGATAAGAGTCTAATTTGACACCCAAATTTGTAACTGAAGGGGAGAGGGCAATGATATGGTCAGAAAAGGAAATACAATTTACAGAGGAATGAAGTTGTTGGAGGGTACCAATTAAAAGAGCTTGTTGTTCAGCTTAAGGAAGTTCTTGGACATCCAGTCCTCAGTCTCATCCAAGCAGGAGAATAGGGTTGATGGAGGTGTAAGAGAAGTCGAATCCAGTCTCACATAGAGCTACGTATCATCGGCATAGCAATGGAATGAAATTCCATTCCTGCCGATGATGAGACCCAGAGGTAGCATATCGATCTAAAATAGGTTATCCTAAGGACTGATCCTTGTGGGACCCCACAGGTGACAGTGTGAGTACGAGATTTAGCGTCCCCCAGGGCCACATACTCAGCCCTATCTGTGAGATAGGACTCGAACCACTCCAGAGCAGTGCCAGAAAGTCCAATTATATAGTGGAGACGATGGAGGAGAATATTATGGTCTACTGTATCAAATGCAGCTGTGAGATCCAGGAGGATAAGGAGTGATGGAGAGCCCTGGTCAGCAGCCATCAGGAGGCCATTGGTGACTCTGACCAGGGCTGTCTCTGTACTGTGAGAAGATCGGAAATCAGATTGAAATTTTTCAAAGAGATTACATTTTTTGAGGTGATCCTGAAGCTGAACCAAAACAACCTTTTCCAAAACCTTAGACAGGCAGTAGAAACTGCAGTCACTCATGATCTTCTATTGTTCTATCTTTCCATTCTCACCTTGATTCCCCCATCCCCCAGCTCCTTTAATAGCCAACTGGATGCAAGTGCCATCCTCCACCTACTTCGAGGTGTGAATGAGGAACCTGACTGACTCCCTCATATTTGCTCATGATCAGTCAAGCACCCCAATCAACCCTGGAGACCCACACCCAATTAGAATCTTCACACTCTGGATCCCGATTATTTATTTAAAAATCACATTTCACCACAGACCTCTTTATGACAGCATCCTACCCAGAGTTTATTGTAGCTTTGTGCCAGTGCAAGTGGCAATATTTATCAGAGTTACTCGTAGGAATTGCACTAAAAGTCTGACAAGGATAAGAAGTTGTCCTACCTAGGAGCACGAGGACATGTGAAAGTAGTTATGAGGCATCCTTCACCCACTCCCAGCGAGGAGTAGGAGTTCACATTTAAGAATGAACCTGAGCCATGATGACATTTCGTAGTTTTCCGATACTAATACTATAGTCAAAGAAAAACAAGAAAAACATAATAAGACAGAATATTGCAATAAACTGTGTGTAATTGCTACTACTTCACAACATCATCAACAATAATACAGTAATGAGTACCAAGATGGAAAAACTGAGACACATACACACCGAAAGAGAGTCAAGCATGATATTAACAATAAATGATCCACAGCATTCAGAAGAAGCACCTTCCTGATGTTATAGCGACAGAGAATGTCTTGTGAAATAACAATTACTGAAACAAGCAATGGCCATTCCTGTGCTGTCAGTGTTCCAGTGTTTTCAAACGTCTTCTGGACTTCTGTGCGCCATGACTCTCTCCATGATCCCCCTTATTTTCTGTGAGGTTCTATTTCACTAATGCCCTCCGAGTCTCCGCCTGTCCGGGCTTGTAAAGTGTAACACATATGTTCCAGGGGGTCTGTGGAATGCAGGGCTCAGTGTATGTTTCGCTGACAGTCATCCATACGGCCCTGCCTATCTTCAGGGTAATATGCTGACTGCTATGGTACAGTTTACATCCATGACCACCTGTGTGCTGCTACTGTGATATCACTTATGATTCACATATGCATTGTAAATGCTGTACTGGCATGGATAGCGATGGGTTACCTGGCCGAGAAGATGTAATGAACGGGCTACATAAGTGGAGGTGGAACCCGACTGGGATGGTTCTAGGTTTCCTATTCCAGTCAGGGCAATCATGTAATGGTTGGATGGAGGGGGAGACTGGTTATCGGAGACAGTTTATCACCAGGACGAAAAGCTGGCAGTGTTACTCTGCTACAATCCCAGTTTGGACCCCAGCAGTGTTTCATGGGATATGTAGTTTAGAAGGGCAGCCCTAGTGGGATCCCTGTGGCCCGCCAGGAGGTCTCCCTACTTTGAGGAACTTCTGCATGACCCAGAACTGCTTCTGCCATGCTATGTTGTGAAATTGGGTCTCGTCCCACTTAGGAGATTTGGAGTTGGGAGGAGAGTCGACGAAAGTCACTGGAGGAGTGGAAGGAGAGGAAAGAAACTTCAGTCAGATGAGGGATTATACTTTGGGTTGTGATTGTATGTTTTATGATGGTACTGTGTTAAGGAAGCACCTTTATTTGAACCTATGACTGTGTTGGGTGTAATTGTGACTGGGGTTTGGGGCTCAATGACACCTCCTTTTGATCAGAATGTACTCATCCACACTTGTGGCAGTGATCTTTATGTGTCAGTCACACTGACAACTCCAGGAAGACCAATGATTTGCATGCATCCGCTTATTTTAATAATACTTCATGTGGAGTGGTTAGAAAAATTTATAAATCTGCATATGACCTCATGCATTGTAAGGGCATTCAAAGCCTGGTGCAAAATTTCAAGACATGGTTAGAATTAATGGAGGGTAAGCTGTGGCACACATAGTTTAAAACATTATATTTAATTTAATAAAAGGTCTTAACCCAGCTTGGCTGTCTCACTTAAAGTGATACATTTTTAATTTTTAAATCTAATGCGCATAAAACAATCATATTTAATACAGTGCACCCCCAAAATTCGCGGGGGTTACATTCCTAGAGCACCCGCAAATTGTGAAAAAACGCAAATTTTGGATGTGGTTAAAAAAATGCCTATTTTTATAGTTTAAACCCTAAATATGCCCCCAAAACACTTTAATTTAATTTCAAACTCAGCTTAATACATTACCTAAAAAAACAATGTAAAGCTAAACCTGCATACTGTACAGTACTGTACTGATATGTCACCCGCAGTGCTAGAATGTAAAATACCGATGTTACCGCGTTTTCATTACCAGAAGCCTTAGATGGTGCAGGGCGTTTCGGCGGCATCTTGGGGCTTTAACCCTTAAACTGCCGCATACTTGGGGGTTAAAGCATCCCTGGACGCCAAATACTTTTTTGCTGCTATTTAAGTAAATGTCACAATTCACAAAGAAAAAGTGAAATTTTAATGTAACACATTTTTTTCATGCAAAGAGCATCATAATTACTGCAACACTAATCATTTTACACACTGCTAAAACTGTAAAAACTATTTAAAAACTATTGGAACAATATGTACTGAGTGCAACTGACGCCATGGATGTAAATCACCGAGCCAACTGTGCTTGTACTGGCTGCACTCAAGCACACAGAGGTAAGCGCTGATGTTGGCAGGCTAGTCTTAGTGCAGCGGCTCAATCCCAGGGACAGTGAGGCTGCAGTACTGCAGGGTGTCATACTTGGGTCACAGAATTGCACAGAAACACAGGAGTTTGTAGAGACAGGAACTTTATTCAAACACTTCAAACAAACATGTCTCTTTCAGAAGTAAAAGGAGCTGAGTATGCAGTTAGTTATCGATTAAAGAATAGACAAACATCATAGGGGAACACAGCCCCCAACAGGAGCAGAGGATGTCTGGAGGAGGAGAGAGAAACAAAGCAATCAGCCAAAAAGGACAGCTGCTGTTCAGGCTTTTAACTAAGCATAGTGTCGCGCGAGAAGCATATCACGCGACAGAGCAGCCGCAAGTAAGCCCAGCAAGTAAAGGAGCAATGTGAAAGTAGTCTATCAGCGTTTTTTAAGAGGGTTTTTTTGAGGTGCGTCTGTGTCTTCTAGAGGCGCGTTCAGCCCCCCTGCTCACAAGGGGCTGGCAGTAGTCATGAGCTGGTTGCTCAACGAATGTACGGCACTGACTGATCATCTCCTGCGTGCTCGCAAATGGCACTGGGAAACAGCTATAGCCGGGTGTGGCGGTTTAACACTAGAATTACCAGAGCCTACGAAAAAACTCGTAGATCCGTCCCACCTTAAATCGCTTCTTAAATCCATTTGCACCTCTCCGCCAGCGTCTTTTGTCTTCTAAATGTGCCAATAAAAACAAGCTGCAAGCAGCCGGCTATTCCATCCCCAAAACAACTTAGAACGTGCAAGAACTTCTCCCAGCTCATGCCTTGATTGATTATCTGGGAGTGAAGTGGAGTTTTAGAGTGGAAATAATAGATCATTATTTGGAACACACACATTTCATGTGTGTTCCATTTCTACTGTGTAAACACATTTTTAAAACAGAAGCGTTTTTCATATTCTAGCTGTAAATGACAAAATGTAGCCATAAACTATATAATGTATGAAGCCTGAATTCCAAGTATCAAAGAAACACTTTCACAAAAGGTGCAAATATAATAGAACAAATGCACTTTTATTCAAAAATATAACTGCAGAAAAATAACCCATGTTTACCTGCAACATTGACATGCATGCATTATCACAGCTTCGGGGGCACAACAGTATCAGCCATTGACTGGTAATCAAAGCTTCATGGGTTCGATCCCGGGCGAGTCCGTTTTGAGAACTGAACTGCTCGTATTCTTACTATTTTAGAATAAAAAGTTACATTTGAATCCAGTCTGTAACAGCTGGTGTAATTTATGATGCTTGTAAAGGTTAGCTTTGTTTTTTTTATTCTGTTATTTTCTCAGCCGCGTTCACGATCCCAACTCCCCATACCCCCCAAGCATTTGACACTGCTGTTTTCACATAGACACGCTATAACAGAGGTAAGCTCAAGTCATGACGACTGTTCTACATCGGATCAAAAATGAACTTTTGCCATCACTGTACTTTGTATATGTACATGGGAAGCTCTGCACTCGTGACTTTACGCTGTAGATCTGGCTCTTACATACAAAGGACGGTGCACGTGCCCAAAACATTAACATTTATATGTTACTTACATAAAAGCCAGATCTAATGTTATTTACCTATTTACCGCATAAAGTCAATTATATTTGCGGTTTCCACTAACAATTATTAGATAGGTTCTAAGGAAAAATCGGCAAATGACTGAGGCCGCGAACTCTGAACCGCGACTTTGCAGGGGTCTACTGTATACCTAATTTATTCCTATTTATCTATTAAAATAAGGTTAATGAAGTAGGGTCTAAGTAGGGTCTAAATAGATACCCATTCTCCTACATCCGTAATTAATCGGTATGTTTATACACATTTTTTTCATTAATTAAATGCACATTAGTTCTAAATTATATACATACAATTCAAAAAAAATATATTTCAATAATGGTGGATGAGTTTAAATACTTGGGATCAACAGTACAGAGTAATGGGGATTGTGGAAGAGAGGTGAAGAAGAGAGTGCAGGCAGGGTGGAGTGGGTGGAGAAGAGTGTCAGGAGTGATTTGTGACAGACGGGTATCAGCAAGAGTGAAAGGGAAGGTCTACAGGACAGTAGTGAGACCAGCTATGTTATATGGGCTGGAGAAGGTGGCACTGACCAGAAAGCAGGTGACAGAGCAGGAGGTGGCAGAGTTAAAGATGCTAAGATTTGCATTGGGTGTGACGAGGATGGAGAGGATTAGAAATGAGGAGATTAGAGGGTCAGCTCAGGTGGGACGATTGGGAGACAAAGTCAGAGAGGCGAGATTGCGTTGGTTTGGACATGTGCAGAGGAGAGACGAGGAGTATATTGAGAGAAGGATGTTAAGGATAGAGCTGACAGGTAAGAAGAGAAGAGGAAGTCCTAAAAGAAGGTTTATGGATGTGGTAAGAGAGGACATGCATGTGATGGGTGTAACAGAACAAGATGATGAGGGCAGGAAGATATGGAAGAAGATGATCTGCTGTGGCAACCCCTAACGGGAGCAGTCAAAAGAAGAAGAAGAAGAGATATCACATATACAGATTTTCCTAAAAATAAAAATAGGGTTTTTAGAAAAAGAGGACTCCAATACAATTTTTAACATTAGTGCCCTTTTCAAAGATTTTAAAGTTAGGGTTCATACTACTACTACAAGCACTTTGAGCTACATTATTTGTATGAAAATGTGCTATATAAATAAATGTTGTTGTTGTTATTTAAATTAAGAATTAAAAGTAAAGAAAAAAGAAAGAGGCCGAAAAGATACAAAATTTTAACCTCAGGGACCCCTAGGAATCTTTTTAACATAAGGGACCCTTATTTTACTAACTTTAGGTTAAGGGTAAGGGGTTGCAGACAAACTTTAAAGTTTTAGTTATTAAATTTCGGGCCCCTACTCCAACAATCTTAATCCTAGGGGTTCTGTTGTATAATTTTTTTAAAAAAGAAAATTTTATGTTATTTAGTTTTCAAAAGACCTAGGAGGAAGTCGTTCACATCTGTCAACTGCAAATTTTCTAATACTAATTGATTAGCTGCCTCTTGAGTCAAACATAATGGATACCTTGGATCTATTTCTGTCCTTACATCATATGTCATTGTTAGATCGTAAAGCGATGCTGTACTATTCTAATCATCAATCCTTTGCCATATTTGTGGATCCTGACTAAACTTGGGAACCTCCAAAATATACACATCTGCTATCGGAAAATATTTTGCTATGTCCTTATCTATGGTTTGGTGTGACATACCAAAATATTCAACCGTGCAAAGCAGCATTTTGCCTCTGGCCAGAAAAGCATAACACTAGGTTTTATTTTGGCCTATGGTACGTGTTTTCTCGGTATAAATGGAGTGATCACATGACTTTCAAGATTTTTTACAAATATTATTCCATCTCTGTCAAATCGATATCTTTATTGATGAGTTTGTTGTTATCCGGTGTTTCCAACATTTTCTCTGCCTGAACTTCATCTTCTGGCAGCTCCTGGCAAGTTAAGACAGCTCACAAGCTCTCCTGAATCCCAGTGAAGTTCAGAGTTGTTTCCTAAATTAGGAAAATTGATAACATGCTTTCCTAAAAAGTAACAGTAAATTTGCATCACTCTGAAATTTTTGAGCCAGTTAGTTTTCCAACTCTGAGATGCATGTGTGACCACGAGGGGGGCATTGCAGCACCCAAAACCCCACATACAACCACCACGACACAAGTAAAAAATAAAAAAAAGGTTTATTATCACAATTACCTGACAAAAGGCTTTGTGAGTCACAAAAACACTTGTATTCTTCTCCTTCTCTTTTTCTCTCTCCCTCCACTTCTCTAGGCTCTTTGTCCTCCTTCCTCTTGACTCCAACTCGCCTGGATGAGGTTGAGTGGCTTCTTTTGTCTATGACTCGGTAGAAGTACTGGTGCTAGGGTAGAACCCGTTGGAAGTACTTTGGGGTTAAACAGAAGTTCCTGAAGGTAGGAATTGTAAACCCCATCATCTCCCCCTGGTGGTCCCCATGGAACCCGGCAGGGCTTCCCCAATGGGACTACATTTCCCAGCATGCCCTGTGGGTATCTGTGTGAGAATCCTCAGCTCATGCTACCATGTAGGATATCAGGGTTGGGAGCCTGCGCTGATAGCACAATGCCACATCCACCACACAACGAGCCACCTGGATTGGGACTCAAGTGTAGCGGGTGACACCTCAGCACCACACTGGAACAGTGTGAGTTTTTTTACAGTGACTGTAGTGCCAATCCTGCCAGCATCCCCCAAGTTTTCCCTGTAAGTTGGAAGACCTACTTGCAGGGCTGGATGCAGGTTAATGTTATTCCCAGGATGGAGCAATTGAAGTTTAATGACCTTGTTCAAGGGAGTAGAGTCACTTCTAGCATATCAGGGGAGCAAATATTCTGAGGAGGTTAACTCATGGCCAGGTACGGAACCTGAACCTGTCCCGACAAGGATGCCAACGCAAGAAGATGTCTGGCTGGGAACATCCTTCCTTTCTCCCAGGTTTTTCCTTCCCATAGCCTCCCGGCTAAGCAATGGACTGGCACCCATGAGCTGGCAATCTGTTACACATAATAAATACCGGCACGGTTCTCTGATATGGATAAGCAGACCAGAAACTGAACACATAAACAGATGTACATTTCTAGAAGGAAATCTTATTTAGAAGCATGACAGCGTATGACCTAATGTAATAGTCTCTACCCACTTATCCACATAGTGATTCACGGGATGGTGCTGGGGAGTATGTTGGCAACAATGGATATAAGGCCGGAAACAGCCCTGGAGGGAGTGCCAGTGTGTCACAGGACCATGTGTATATGTATAATTAAAAGTAATCAATTACTGCTTTTACATCCCTGCAAGCTTGATGCATTGTTGCGAGGAATGCTTACTATGAAATGTGATATAAAGTAAATAAATTAATACACACACATATTATTAAAAGGCACAAATAAGTGGAGTGTCACAGTTAGCTCATTCATTGGCAGCAAACTCCTCACGGGCAGGTTTTGAGCCCTCGGATCCTTTGTCTTTGATTCAACGGTGCAAGTATAATAATACAAATAAAATAAAAATTCAACACCTGTGGCTGGCCCCCACATTGTGCCTCACTGCGTCATTAAATCACCCCACATGACTTCTAAATTATAACATGTCTTCAGGAGTGCTGACACACCACCTTGGGACTGGCCCTTTGCCCCCGTCTGGCATTTCTCTGGATTGCCAACATACACATGTGGTTCTCTCCGCTTCAGGTCCCCCTTCTCCTCTTCTTCTGTTCCCGTCTGCTCTGTTTCCAGGTGTTCACATTTTATTGCAGATTAGCACACACCTGACTCTGATTAAAAACTAGTAATTGCCTTGGTAATTGCTTGCATGCCTCCTATAAATCTTTTTAAAACACTAAAACAAATAATAACACTGAAATGTTACAATATGCGTATAAGCACACGCTTACACAGATAGACTGGAAAACCACTAGAAAGATACACAGATTGGCATAAAGGTGCTAAATAAGACAGGGAGACAAGTATGAACACCAGTCTATAAGGCAGACGACTAGAAGAATATTGCTAAATTATAACAATGTCAGTATATTGTATTTATAGATCAGTGAAAGGCAACCTTTTTTGAGTTGCGGCGCACTAAGTCCAAAAATTTTCTTTCGCGGCGCACCTGAGGGACTGCCCATAAATAAAGTCGTGATGACACAATCTATGGACAATCGCCAATAAAAACAGTTAATTTTACAAGTTTGAAAGACATTTTATTAATAAAGGAATCAAAGGATAAATCTTAAATTTAATTAATGTGAACGTTGAGATTGTTTTTCAGCACATATGAGATTGATGTGAGGATCAATTTTTGAAAGACAGACACGCATTTCCTTGTCGATCATTTGAAGTCTCTCGCGTTTCTTAGACTTCCGTAAGTGTTCCGTTATCTGTTTTTACAACATAAAATATTTTTTTAAAACATTATCTTTTTAATCAACCAAAAGTTCAAAAACACTAGCAATTTTAAATATTTTACAAAAGTTTTCACGGCGTCCCTAGAAAATTCCACGGCGCGCGCACCGGTTGCCCGACAATGTGATAGATAGACAGAAAAGGCACTATATAATAGATAGATAGATAGATAGATAGATTAGAACAATGTAGACGAGAACAGGCCTTTCAGCCCAACAAAGTTCACCAGTTCTATCTACTTAACCCTTAAACCACCAGAACCGGCCATAGTCGGTTCCCAATACAATTTGCCTGCAAGCCGGAGCCGAGTATATTCGGCGATGTAGATTCATTGAACACCGCAACCGGCTATAGTCGCTTCCCAGAACAATATGCAAGCAAGCCGGAGCTGATCAGTCAGTGCCATATATTCGTTGAGCAGACAGTTCATGACCACTGGCGCCCCGTGCAGAACTGCAGCCTCACTGTCCCTGGGATTCAGCCGCTGCACTAGACTAGCCTGCCAGCATCATCAGCGCTTACCTCTGTGTGCAGCCAGTTCAAGCACAGTTGGCTTGGTGATTTACTGAATTTCATCAATGGCATCAGTCGCACCTTGTACATATAATAAGAGATTGTTGCAGTAGTTTTTTTTTTTATAGTTTTTACAGTTCATTGGCAGTGCGTAAAATGATCAGTGTTGCAGTAATTGTGATGCTCTTTGCATGAAAAAAAATGTGTGTTCCGTTAAAATTTCACATTTTCTTATCTATCTATCTATCTATCTATCTATCTATCTATCTATCTATCTATCTATCTATCTATCTATCTATGTAAATGTATAGAATTACACATAGAATGTAAAAATGTTAGGTTTGAATACACAATGGGAGGTCTGACAATTGAAAATCCTTATGAGAAGGATTTAGGAGTTGTAGTGGACTCGACACTATCAACTATCAGACAGTGTTCAGTGGCCATTAAGAAGGCTAACAGAATGTCACGTTTATGTAGGAACCCTGATGTGAAGAGTAAAAGTCCAGCTTCATATTTTCTTCTGATCGAAACCTCCATCGTCGATAAGGGATGCTCTTAGGATAAAGGTGTATGAGGGTGTGAGGTTCTGCTGAAGCTTTATAACACACTAGTGAGGCCTCATCTGGAGTCCAGTGTGCAGTTTTGGTCTCCAGACTACAAAAAGGACACAACAGCACTAGACAAGGTCCAGAGAAGAGCAACAGGGCTGAGTCCAGGACTACAGGGGATGAATTATAAGGACAGTTTAAGCAAAATGTTTTTAGTTTAAGCAAAAGAAAATTAAGGGGGGACATTATTGAAGTGTTTAAAATTATGAAGGGAATTAGTCCAGTGGATCAAGTCTGTGACTTTAAAATGGGTTTATCAAGAACATGGGGACACCACTGGAAATTTTCTACAACATTAGAAATATTTTCTTCACACAGAGAACCTGAGACACTTGGAATAAGTGACCAAGTAAAGTGGTAGACAGGAGGACTTTAGGGACTTTCAAAACTCAACTTGATGTTATCTTGGGAGAATTAACCCTTAAACTGCCACATACTTGGGGGGTTAACGCACCCCTAGAATCCAAATACTTTTTTGCTGCACTTTTTAAGGAAACGTCACAATTCACAAAGAGAATGTGAAATTTTAACGGAACACACATTTTTTTACATGCAAAGAGCATCACAATTACTGCAACACTGATCATTGTACTCAATGCCAATGAACTGTAAAAACTATAAAAAAAACTACTGCAACAATCTCTTATTATATGTACAAGGTGCGACTAACACCATTGATGAAATTCAGTAAATCACCGAGCCAACTGTGCTTGAACTGGCTGCACACAGAGGTAAGTGCTGATGATGCTGGCCGGCTAGTCTAGTGCAGCGGCTGAATCCCAGGGACAGTAATGCTGCAGTGCTGCAGGGGGCGCCAGTGGTCATGAGCAGGCTGCTAAACGAATATACGGCATTGACTGATCAGCTCCGGCTTGCTTGCATATTGCTCTGGGAATCGACTATAGCCGGTTGCGGCGTTCAATGAATGTATGTCTCCGAATATACTCGGCTCCGGCGTGCAGGCAAATTACATTGGGAACCGACTATAGCCGGTTCTGGTGGTTTAAGGGTTAAGTAGATAGAACTGGTGGACTTTGTTGTGCTGAAAGGCCTGTTCTCGTCCACATTGTTCTAATCTATCTATCTATCTATTATATAGTGCCTTTTCTATCTATCTATTATATATTGCCTTTTCTATCTATCTATCTCTCTGTCTATCTAATTTACTCAGTAGTTTAGGCATGAAGAGGTTAAATATAATTAGTGAGGCACTTTGTAGGGATGGCATTTGCGTTGTCTTTAAGACACTAATGACAGAAATTGCCCTTAAGCCTGTGTGTCAAAGCCAAGGAATGTGCTCAGTGTACAATGGATTTCTTCTTTTTCACTGTTTCCTAGAGAAATGCAGTGTGTATATTGTTGGCTCTGCATTATCTGATGGATTACGCATGGAGTAAGTAAGGACTTCTCCAGCCTTGCAAAGCTCATGGGCAGTTAAGTCACATCCTCTCCCATCCTGTTGCAGTTCAACTCTATGGTTCAACCTTGCTTGAAGAATAAAACAGGCAATAGCTTTTGTATGAAACTGAGGGATGATTTTGTCACTCTTAAAAACTTGTACTCTGCCTGTCTTGCTTAGGTTCCTCCAGCCAAAGACATGTATGCTGGGTTAATTGGCAGTTGTAAGTAAGTCACTCTGAGTGAGCGTTGGAGTAAAAGTGCCTGTGACGAGATAACTAAACTAACTTTTTCAGGATATGCTTCTGAACTGAACAATCTGTCCATCAGTTAGTTTCTTCTTATGTACTGCTCAAAAAAATTAAAGGACCCCTTTTTAATCCGAGTCTAGCATCAAATCAATGAAACGTCTGGGCTATTGATCTGGTCAGTTAAGCAGCAGAGGGGCTTGTTAATCAGTTTCAGCTGCTTTGGTTCACTAGGGGGGCAACAATGAGATAACCCCCAAAACAGGAATGAATGGTTTAACAGGTGGAGGAAGGCCACTGACATTTTTCCCTTCTCATCTGTTTTGTTACTCATTTTGCATTTGGTTCTGGTTAGTGTCACTACTGGTAGCATGAGACCATACCTGGACCCTACAGAGCTGGCACAGGTAGTCCAGCTTCTCCAGGATGGCACATCAATACCACGTGCCATTGCCAGAAGGTTTGCTGTGTCTCCCAGCACAGTATCAAGGGCATGGAGGAGATTCCAGGAGACAGGCAGTTACTCTAGGAGAGCTGGACAGGGCCCCTCATAGAAGGACCTTAACCCATCAGCAGGACTGACCGCTATCTGCTCCTTTGGGCAGCGAGGAACAGGATGAGCACTGCCAGAGCCTACAAAATGACCATCAGCAGGCAGGCCACTGGTGTGAATGTCTCTGACCAAACAATCAGAAACAGACTTCATGAGGGTGGCCTGATGGCCCGACATTCTCTAGTGGGCCCTGTGCTCACTGCCTGCCCAGCACCGTGGAGCTTGATTGCCATTTTCCATAGAATACCAGAAATAGCAGGTCCACCACTGGTACCTTGTGCTTTTCACAGATGAGAGCAGATTCACCCTGAACACATGTGACAGACATGAAAGGGTCTGGAGAAGCTGTGGAGAACGTTATGCTGAACATCGATCATCATGACCAGTTTGGTGGTGGGTCAGTGATGGTATATCTGGTGAGACATATCCATGGAGGGACGCACAGACCTCTACAGGCTAGACATTGGCACCTTGACTGAAATACCTGGACCTATTGTCAGACCCTATGCTGGTGCAGTGGCTCCTGAGTTCCTCTTGGTGCACGACAATTCCTGGCCTCATGTGGCAAGAGTATGCTGGCAGTTCCTGGAGGATGAAGGAATTGATACCATTGACTGGCCCCCACACTCACTCGCCTGACCAAAATCCAATAGAACATCTCTGAGTGGGACATTATGTTTTGGTCCATCTGATACCTCAGACTGTCCAGGAGCTCAGTGATGCCCTGGTCCAGATCTGGGAGGAGACCACCCAGGACACCATTTGTCGCGTCATTAGGACATTGTCAGGCATGCATAAAATTACTTGGTGTGGGGTGGTCAATTTGGAGTTGCTGCAATGAAATTTCATGAAAATGGACTCGCCTGCCTGCCGCATCAGTTTTTCCCCTCGATTTTCGGGGTGTCTTTGAATTCAGCCCTCTGTTGGTTGATCGTTTTCATTTCCATCCTTTCGTTCCTCACACATTACCATATCAGTCCCTAGCAGTAGAGAGAGCCAACGGGATTTTTTTTCCCTATTGAGATCTGATGTGTTTTCAAAGGTGTCCTTTAATTTTGTTTGAGCAGTTTATATATTGCCCTTTATATCTATCAGTGTTATACATTGCCTTTGTCCACAAAGTACCCAAGCAGGAATTTGAGCCAAAGACTATGAAACTGTTAATTAGCCATGTTATGTAATGTACCACCATTACTTCACTCTGTGAGGTGGATAATTCTAAAATTAAAAGGTTCCAATAACTGTCTTTAATAAGGTTTAGATGGAAATATTACAGTGTATTTCCTTTTCTATTTTTAGCACTTTTTCTATCTACCTATCTATTAAATAGTGCCTTTCATATCTATCTATCTATCTATCTATCTATCTATCTATCTATCTATCTATCTATCTATCTAT
>JANRMT010062789.1:14075594-14100266 GCA_026402145.1 Polypterus bichir lapradei
AGATAGATAGATAGATAGATAGATAGATAGATAGATAGATAGATAGATAGATAGATAGATAGATAGATATTGTAATGGATGGCATACATGGATTGGCATTGAACAAGGATCCTTACCCGGCAAAGAAAGGACTGGGGGCGATGAGCACTGCTCAACCCATTCTGTTTCTATCGTCCAGCACCACCTCCAACCACATTATAAAAAAAACCTGAGAAGCCTAAAATGAATGGAAGCCATCAATAACAGGATAAAATCATTTTCACTTGTTTTCTGGTCACCCACGTACCACAAATCGGCCTCTCCTCACATGGTATCATTTTCTCAGTAGAGGGATGGTGTGAGCTTATTGGGGCGTTTTCTGCCTTAAAATGAACAACGGAGTAATCTTTAAACATCGCCTAATGACTCTGGCTGAGTGACAAGCCGTTTTGCTGGCTTTGCTGTGACTTTGCTGTGACTTCTTGCATGAGACATTCCACAGCTGCCGTAACGAAAATGAACATTCCTATTAAAAAGCCACTAACATCTGCGGAACAGGATTTGCTAAAGACACAGGCAGTTGAGTTTTGTCATTTAAGATGCCACTGTGTAACATTTTAATTCTGTGTGGTGTGAGAGAGATGAATAACTTATATTTCTGCTATCCTGGCAGCACAGGGCGAAAGGCAGGACGCCGCATTGGAAGACACGCCAGTCCATCTCATATTCCCCTACAACTCGCTCACACTCGATGGATTTAAAGTGGCTACATTTATGGGTAGTGGGAGGAAACTAAAAATCAACAGAGAAACGCTGAGAATGTGCAAACGTCACTTGATGCATGAGCACGAATGGCAATAAAGCCCACTTCTCTGGAGTTATGAGGCAGCTACACTTTCCACTATGCCACAATGGACCCCAAGCCAAGCAGTCTGAATGACTATAATGAAATCATTTAATTCCAGTTCCAATGAAAACCATTATTGAGAGCGACAAAGCCCTTTTAAAGATGACCACCAGTTTGCTTACCGTGCAAAAAGACATATGGAAGATGCTCTGCTGGTTATCCTACGCCAAACCGACTACGCTTTTTTCTGGGGGGGTCTAGTTCTTATGACAGAGCACTATTTCTGGAATTTTCTTCAGTCTAATACCATCCAGTCTCACATACTGATTGAAAAATGGAGCGGTATGTATGTTGACCCATTATTGTATTAAATCGTTCGCAGACGGTCAAAATACAGGACACTTTTTCAGAAGTCATCCTTGCAAATCCAGGAGGCCCTCAAGGATAAGTTTTATCTCCATTACCGTTTACTCTACACAAGCGACCTCAGACAGCACTAAGTCTAAGTTTGCTGAGGACCCCATACTGATAGGACGCATATCTGGACAGGATGAAAGCTGTGACTTCAGCTGTTTAGTAAACCGGTGTAATAAGAACCATTGCTACTCTGAAGGTCAAAAAGACTACTGAAATGAGATTTGACTGCAACCACTCCTCCTTGAACCGTCACCTTATTGTGGTTGAGGGGTTTGCGTGTCCCAATGATCCTAGGAGCTATGTTGTCCGGGGCTTTATGCCCCTGGTAGGGCCACCCAAGGCAAACTGGTCCTAGGTGAGGGATGAGACAGAGAGCGGTTCAACAAACCTCCAATGATGAGCGAAAACTTTGGATGACGTTTTCCCTTTGCCCGGACGCGGGTCACCGGGGCCCCCCTCTGGAGCCAGGCCCGGAGGTGGGGCTCGATGGCGAGCGCCTGGTGGCCAGGCCTGCACCCATGGGGCTCAACCGGGCACAGCCCGAAGAGGTAACATGGGTCCTCCTTCCCATGGGCTCACCACCTATGGAGGGGCCAAGGAGGTTGGGTGCAGTGTGAGTTGGGTGGTGGCCGAAGGTGGGGACCTTGGCGGTCTGATCCTCGGCTACAGAAACTGGCTCTTGGGACGTGGAATGTCACCTCTCTGAAGGGGAAGGAGCCTGAGCTAGTGCGCGAGGTCGAGAGTTTCCGGCTAGATATAGTCGGACTCACCTCGACGCACAGAGTGGACTCTGGAACCAATCTCCTTGAGAGGGGCTGGACTCTCTACCACTCTGGAGTTGCCTCCGGTGAGAGGTGCCGAGCAGGTGTGGGCATACTTATTGCCCCCCGACTTGGAGCCTGTGCATTGGGGTTTACCCCGGTGGACAAGAGGGTGGCCTCCCTCAACATTCGGGTGGGGGGAAGGGTCCCGACTGTTGTTTGTGCGTATGCGCCGAACAGCAGTTTGGAGTATCCACCCTTTTTGGAGTCTCTGGAGGGGGTGCTAGAGGGCATACCTTCTGGGGACTCCCTCGTTCTGCTGGGAGACTTCAATGCTCACATGGGCAATGACAGTGAGACCTGGAAGGGCGTGATTGGGAGGAATGGCCTCCCCGATCTGAACCAGAGCGGTGTTTTGTTATTGGACTTCTGTGCTCGTCACGGATTGTCCATAACGAACACCATGTTCAAGCATAGGGGTGTTCATATGTGCACCTGGCACCAGGACACCCTAGGCCTCAGTTCGATGATCGACTTTGTGGTCGTGTCATCAGACTTGCGGCCATATGTCTTGGACACTCGGGTGAAGAGAGGGGCGGAGCTGTCAAATGATCACCACCTGGTGGTGAGTTGGCTTCAATGGTGGGGGAGGATGCCGGTCAGGCTTGGTAGGCCCAAACGTGTTGTGAGGGTCTGCTGGGAACGGCTGGCAGAGTCCCCTGTCAGAAGTAGCTTCAACTCTCACCTTCGGCAGAACTTCGACCACATCCTGAGGGAGGTGGGGGACATTGAGTCGGAATGGGCCATGTTCCGTGCCTCTATTGTTGAGGCGGCTGACCGGAGCTGTGGCCGTAAGGTGGTCGGTGCCTGTCGTGGCGGCAATCTCCGAACCCGTTGGTGAACACCAGCGGTAAGGGATGCCGTCAAGCTGAAGAAGGAGTCCTATAGGACCTTTTTGTCCTGTGGGTCTCTGGATGCAGCTAATAGGTACCGGCAGGCCAAGCAGAATGCGGCTTCGGTGGTTGCTGAGGCAAAAACTCGGGCATGGGAGGAGTTTGGGGAGGCCATGGAGAACGACTTTCGGACAGCTTCGAGGAGATTCTGGTCCACCGTCCGGCGTCTCAGGAGGGGGAAGCAGTGCAGTGTCAACACCGTATATGGTGGGGGTGGTGCGCTGCTGACCTCAACTCGGGACGTTGTGGGTCGGTGAGGGGAGTACTTCGAAGACCTCCTCAATCCCACTAACATGCCTTACAATGAGGAAGCAGAGCCTGGGGACTCTGAGGTGGGCTCTCCCATCTCTGGGACTGAGGTCGCCGAGGTGGTCAAAAAACTCCTTAGTGGCAGGGCCCCGGAGGTGGATGAGATACGCCCGGAGTTCCTCAAGGCTCTGGATGTTTTGGGACTGTCTTTGTTGACACATCTCTGCAACATCGCATGGCCTCTGGCAGACCGGGGTGGTGGTCCCCCTCTTTAAAAAGGGGGACCGGAGAGAGTGTTCCAACTACAGAGGGATCACACTCGTCAGCCTCCCCGGAAAAGTCTATTCGGGGGTTCTGGAGAGGAGGGTCCGTCGGATAGTCGAACCTCGGATTCAGGAGGAATAGTGTGGTTTTCGTCCTGGTCGCGGAACAGTGGACCAGCTCTACACCCTTAGCAGAGTCCTGGAGGGTGCATGGGAGTTTGCCATGTTTTGTGGACTTGGAAAAGGCATTTGACCGTGTCCTTCAGGGAATTCTGTGGGGGTGCTCTGGGAGTATGGGATACCAGACCCCTTGATAAGAGCTGTTCGGTCCCTGTACAACCGGTGTCAGAGCTTGGTCCGCATTGCCGGCAGTAAGTCGAGCCCGTTTCCAGTGAGAGTCGGACTCCGCCAGGGCTGCCCTTTGTCACCGATTCTGTTCATAACTTTTATGGACAGAATTTCTGGGCACAGCCAGGTTGTTGAGGGGTCCAGTTTGATGGACTCAGGATTGGGTCACTGCTTTTTGCAGATGATGTTGTCCTGTTTGCTTCATCAGGCCATGATCTTCAGCTCTCTCTGGATCGGTTCGCAGCTGAGTGTGAAGCGGCTGGGATGAGAATCAGCACCTCCAAATCCGAGACCATGGTCCTCAGCTGGAAAAGGGTGGAGTGCCCTCTCAGGGTTGGGGGAGAGATCCTGCCCCAAGTGGAGGAGTTCAAGTATCTCGGGGTCTTGTTCACGAGTGAGGGAAGAATGGACCGTGAGATCGACAGGCGGAGCAGTGCGGCGTCTGTAGTGATGCGGGCTCTGCATCGGTCTGTCGTGGTGAAAAAGGAGCTGAGCCATAAGGCAAAGCTCTCAATTTACCAGTCGATCTACGTTCCTACCCTCACCTATGGTCATGAGCTATGGGTAGTGACCGAAAGAACGAGATCGCGAATACAAGCGGCTGAAATGAGTTTCCTCCGCAGGGTGTCTGGGCTTTCCCTTAAAGATAGGGTGAGAAGCTCAGTCATCCGGGAGGGGCTCAGAGTAGAGCCGCTGCTCCTCCGCATCGAGAGGAGTCAGATGAGGTGGCTCGGGCATCTGATCAGGATGCCTCCTGGACGCCTCCCTGGTGAGGTGTTCCGGGCACGTCCAACTGGGAGGAGGCCCCGGGGAAGACCCAGGATGTGCTGGAGGGACAATGTCTCCCGGCTGGCGTGGGAACGCCTTAGGATTCTCCCGGAAGAGCTGGAAGAAGTGGCTGGGGAGAGGGAAGTCTGGGCCTCTCTGCTCAAGCTGCTGCCCCCGCGACCCGACCTCGGATAAGCAGATGAGGATGGATGGATCAACTGCAACCAGAATTGAGAAAATTGAAAAAGAGCACAAGCGTCCCTTGCTGGAGACATTGACTTTAAGAGACAGAAATCTGCATGTTCACTTAACATTGTTCTGTCGGAGGAGGTAGAAATAATGACTGAATATAAATACTGTACTTAGGAACTCTCCTAGATAATAATCTTAATTGGAATATTACTACAAAAATAACATCTACTCCAAACGCAATCAGTGCTTATTTCTCTTCCATAATCTCAGACTATTTAAGATGGATGAGGACCACATGTTGTCCGTTAATCACAGTATTATTCAGTCTGTCATCACTTTCAACTTCATCGCCTGGTTTAGGGGTCTGAAATATCAACATTTAAGCAAGTTAGACCATGTCGGCATGGCGTAACAATCAGGTGCGTTTGGCGACTAAGTTACCTGACATGACAGTTGCAGCATTTCACATTTTTATTTATTTTAAGAGCGCATGGAGCATGAGAAAGGAGCTATATAAATAAAATGTATTGTTATTATGATGATGATTATTATTATCTACTCTATATACACTGTATATTTATAAAATCCTAAGCCTAAAAGATTTTATGTGACATTTTTATGTCCTGTTTTTTGTCACGCTTTAAATTGGGCTTATTTTAAAACTTACATATATATGTTTGGTATCATTCCTTTTAGAATTTATCAAACGTTAACGTGATGTTAGATTTTCAGATTCTTATTCCGTTTTTAAATTATAAACTAAATTATCAAGAAAGTTGTGGTTTTTGTCAGTTAAAACGAATTGATCATTTATTTAGTCTCTTATAAATCCTCATCGAACATAGTGGACCTCAGTATAACAGGAATACTCCACTCGATAAGATAGTAAATATTTTATTCTCATTTCATGATTTTTATTCCATTAAATAATAATTTTTCTTTTACATATTTATACAATTTTGTGATTTTGACTCCAATAAATAATAATTTTTCTTTTGTACATTTACAGATTTTACTAATATTCTGGCCACAACTGGGGGTTGGGCGCCAAAAGTGCCAGGGGAGCTTGCCCTTCCTAGTTATTACTATTCTTCTTCCATTTATTATTATTATTTTTATTAAGAGTCAGTTATCACATTTTGGTTTTTTAAATAGTTTTAAGTCATATTCAGAAACAATGGAGATAACAGAATTCAATTCCATGCATTAGTAGACTCCATGAAATCTGTGCTTTTGAACAGCACTTTACAAAGGAGTTAAAGACGGAGCACAAAGAGGCCTGTGGTGGCTCAGTGGCTTTTGTGCACAGCAGACTGCAATTCAAGTGACGTGAAAATGGCATCAACTGAAGTGTGTTACTGCTGGAGGGTCTGTGTAATTGTTATTTAACTTTCCTTTAACATAACATTTTTGCAAGTGTGCTCAATAGCTAGAATCTAATTATTATCAACTAACAATATCTATTAATACAAAAAGACCAATACTAGCATAAAAGTAGTATGAATATTAACCTATGAAAGGAGAAAAGCGACTAAAATAAGTTCCTCATCTAGATACTAATATTATTTAAAACTCAGTAATTAGTTAAAATTATATAAATAAGTATGAACTTGATTTATTGCAAAACAGGAATACACAAGATGACAATTACCTTAAAGATCAAAATTCCAGTCTGAAGATACACAGAAGTACATGCAGATCTACGGGAAAGGATAAACCGTAATGCGTGCTCAGTTTGTTGCACGTTTTACCCCTAAGTACAGTATATACTCGCGTTTAAGTTCTCTCGCGGATAAGTCAGGGCTTGATTTTACCGTTTAATTTCCGGTATTTTATAATGTCGGTCGTATATGTTGAATGCGGAAAACTCACACTATTGGTCCAAGAGATTATGATATGCTAACGCCCACCTGAGAGAGTAGCCACGAACCACACAGCCTTTTTTTTCTATGTATTGTGCCTACGTGACTACACGGTAATACCCAAACCATTCTAAAGTGACGATTGCTTTGTGTTTTTTGTATCTCACACCCTCATACACCTTTATCATAAGAACATCCCTTATCTGCAATGGAGCATTTGATCAGAAGAAAATATGAAGTTGGTTTTAAATTAAAAGTCATTGAAGTGGCAAAAGAAATTGGTAACTATGCTGCTGCAACAAAATTCGATGTGTCTGAGAAACTGGTGCGAGATTGGAGGAAGCAAGAAAAATTAAGTGTTGCATTTTTGATCGGACGTATAAATCGGGGTCTGATTTTATGATCGATTTTTTGGGTTTTAAGAACCGACTTACCTCGTATACATGAGTATATATGGTAATCAGAATGGTAATCCTGCCCAGCGGCTTCGATATTCTGCTCACAGATCAACAGCAGTTCCATTTCTAAACCCATCCTGTGTTTATATCGTTTAGAACAGCTGTGCCTTTCACGTGTTATTAATAATTTCACACACCATTTAGCTGCAGGGTGATAACATTAGTTCTTTACAATAGTAATCTGCAGATAAAATTAGTTCAATCAATTCAGTCTTATATGTACTTACATAATTGCTTTCCCCTTTATGTTAATTTCCAGAGAAGTGACTTTAAATTTTTGTACTTCTACGGTTAACTTACCCAAAGCAGCAGTAGATGGGTGATGCTGTACAGTATAAGCAGTTTGATTCCTGTTGTCTCCCCAGTGCCTTCTACTTGCATTGGGCATCCAAACGGCTATCAGACAAGTATAAGAGAAAAATCTACAAAACACTGAAGTTCAAGCAATGTGCTGGTAAAATTGAAACAGTAAACTAATTTGTAGTTGATGTTGCACAAAATGCAGAACACTTAAAGATGGATGATTTTGCAAATTGTCCAATGCTTTTCAATGGGAGATTTTCAAAATTTCAAACAGCTCAATCTGTTTGGCAAATCTCAAAGAAAACTATTTTGACAAATTTCCTTGAAGAATAAGCATGCCATATTTCAACCAAGCTGATCCATGGTGGGCTGAGTTGTTTCATGTGGACCTGGCTATTGCAATAGGTGCTTTGTGCGTGATATGTGAACACACCTAAAAAGCTTCAGAAGATTACCAAACACACAGCTAAAGTTATAGGGGTGGTTGATATGGCCAAAGATTTCTATCACAATATAATAAAAAATTATCATGGTTATTGTGTATATCGGGGTGCCCAACTCCAATCCTGGAGGGCCGCAGTGGCTACAGGTTTTCATTCAAACCCTTTTCTTAATTAGTGACCTGTTTTTGCTGCTAATTAACTTCTTTTGGATAAATTTTATTTGACTTGCTCTTGAAGACTCAGAACCCTCAATTATTTCTTTTTCTTTATTTAGCAGCCAAACAATAATGAGATACAAAATGAACCAAAACAGGACAAGCAAACGGTGACCATCATACAATATCTGAAAATAAAAAAAGGTGAAGGTCTCAGGAATGCTGATCTGCTCTTAGAAAAGAGAAAATCCACAATCTCGGAAATGTGTGCTATTGCACAATAAGCAACAAACAACTGAATTAAAGAATGGGTTTAATTAACAACGAGACTCAGCACCTCATTAAGCAACTGGTTGGAGTGAAATTGGTTGGAGTTTGAGGCCCTGACTTAGTTGGTCTTCTGTTGGCTCCCTCACTTCACATTTCTCTTCTATTTGGGTGCCAATTTAAGGAAAGAAATTAAGCAATTCAGAGGAATGATGAAGAAATTCAGGGAAATATTTCTTAAAAACCAAGTCAATTAAAATTTGTTCAAAAGAAGTTAATTAGCAGCAAAAACAGATCACTAATTAAAAAAAGGGTTAGAATGAAAACCTGCAGCCACTGTGGCCCTCCAGGACTGGAGTTGGGCACCCCTGGTGTATATCATGGTATAATTTATGTACATAACTGTATACTTTTTAGACTTAATCCAGAATAAGTGCTTCTGCTAGTCCAGTTTTATAGGTTAACACTCGGTAGTTCTATTGTGATGTTTCTTTTCATAAGGAAAAGAAACAAATAAAGTAATAATAATACATTTTATTTATGTTGTACCTTTCCCAGGCTCAAAGCACTTTAAAGAATTTCAGAATGAAAAATTGGGAAAAGCAGAAAAAAAATGAAATTCACAACACAGGACATAAAACAATATCAGCATTAAACACTAAATAAATACAGGAAACACACAGATTTCAATTAGAGTAACCCACAATCAACCACAATAAGATACAAAAATACAAATACTACAAGAACACCTTGCATAAGTAACAGATTTTGTGAAACAAATGCAAATCACCCTGCGCACCTGAACAGAGCGGTAAACTGAAAGAATGTCATGGTAAGTTAAAAGCCCTCCTGAACAAAATGACTCTTAAGTTGTTCTTTAAAAAATGTATTGAATCGGCTGATCTAATTAATTTATATTCAAAATATCTTTATTGTTTAAAGTGAAAAAATACATGTAATTGAACTAGAAATAAATATATTGCACATACCATTAAAAAGATGGAGAATCTTTGAAAATATGAAAAAAATGAAACACAGTTAACAATAAAAAATATTCAGGGCTAATTCTCCCAATTCCTTTGATTCCCTGTTGAACAAAAACAAGTGTAACTAGACTTCATTATTGCCTTATAAAACATCTTCATGATCACGAAGAAAAAGTGTATAAAGACAAACCAAAGAAAGTTTAGATCTCCTTGGACTGAAAACTGCCTCACCAAAAGACATCAAAACCAAGAATCAACCCTACTAATGAAAGGCTTCACACTTGTCACATGACTGCTTTTCAAAATTCTGTTTCTACATAAATCAATGTTGGTAAACAATTATTTAAAAAGATAGTCTATAGTACTAGTGTGTTGTACTGTGTTAGCCATTATGGAAGTAATGAGAAGTCAAGCACAATGACAACTTTTATTGGCTAACTAAAAATATTACAATATGCAAGCTTTCGAGGCAATTCAGGCCCCTTCTTCAGGCAAGATGTAATGAAAAAAATAGTCTAGTAAAGAAACATTGTTATTTGTATGAAGCAATACATGTCCCATTTCATTCTTTTCTAACTTTATAACTTTGATATACAGTAGTTCAACATACATGGCTCAAAAGGTGTAGAAATAATGCTTATTGTTGCCTACTTATAACTTTACTTATACTGTCACACACATGCACATGGTAGACAGCTTATAGGCTTGGAATGATGGTGACAATCTAACAAACCAGGGGTTAGGGTGGTGGTGTGATGCCTTCTCTCTTCTTCCCTCTGCAGAACAGAAGATTGACAGCCACTCCACTGCTGACATCACTTCTGATGTCCACCCTCCTAAACCCGCCCCTTCCTACCATGTGACTTTATAACCTGCAAACCAGCCACCTTGCTCAGTTCTATTTTGGACTTGTGTCTGGAAAGACATTTCAGCAACTTGTTGTGTACTTTTGTTTTCTGGCAAAACTTTCAATTACACAGGGTCTCCAGGGGTCACCAGCTCCAACCCTTTTGTGTAGTTGTGTCTCCTTTTACAATACTTATAGTTTTTTTTTTTAATCTATAGTGCTCCATTTTCTTAGTGCCATAAGCATTTGTTTATTTTGCTTAATAGTTAATCCAGGGCTACCTTGTTATCTTTATCATTATCATTAGTGTTTGTAGTACTAGGGTGTTGTACCGTGTTAGCCATTATGAATGTAGAGAAGAGCCAAGCAAAATGACACCTTTTATTGTCATTTTGCTTGGCTCTTCTCTACATTGGCTAACTAAAAAGATTACAATATTCAAGTTTTCGAGGTAACTCAGGCCCCTTCTTCAGGCAAGATGTAATCAATGATTAAAAATCTAAATCCGAGAAGTCATAGTCCAGTTCAGAGATAATAGGCAAAACGTCATCCACGGAGTGTTTTGCTTTATGCATTCGCTTTGATCTCTCACCATTATGTTAGTACCATTTTTGCCATTGGTTGCGCCTTGCTACTCACACGAGCACAGGAAATCTCGCTCAAACCAATGAATGTAGCTTTCCTTCTAGCAACAAGAGTCCAACTAAAACATAACGGTTGGTTTTGTCACAGTTTACAGTCATTACCATCGTCAACTCCTCCTTTTGACAAAAGTCAACATCAGCCCTGAAAGAGTTAAACTCTGCAGCACAGAAAATCCTCAATAAAAACATACAAATATGCAAATTACACTAGGAAAAGATGGAATAATTAGTAATAAGAAGTCCAATATAAGAGTGGCTACCAGAAGGTGTAGTGTGTGACATCATTTTCTGATTGCATTAAGTGAGGAGCGCTATACAAAAACAAACCGAATCAAACTCTGTTGAATCAAATGCTCAGCATTGTAGACTTCCAGGTTGTCCAAGAATGTGGATTCAAAACAAGTTTTGACTATTTGTGTGTCATTTGAATTTCAAGACTTACTGTTTCAAATTTCGGGCTACAAATTTTAGTTATTAGGGTTTTGGTTTACAATTGTATATTATTTCAGCTAATCAGTTTTTACTTTTTTTTTTGCTAAGATTTTCTTTGTGCTTTAAACTTATTTTTGTTGCGCTTTACAAAATGTGTTTCTCCCATCTCTTGATTGAAAAAAACAAGCAATTTTCCATCAGTACCAAAACATTTGGGCTCTCTCTCATGAATTAGAGTGGTTATTTATCTATTACAACAGTGTGAAAACTTCACGGATGTAAAACATGACTGGGCTTCACCCTTTGCTTAGTAACATAGAGACCACTCATGAGAAAGAGAGGAAGGCCAACAACCAGAACAAAACTGTTAAGAGTAGTAAAGACAGAAAGGAGTCTTTTCCCCCAATATACAGTAAATGCTTATTCTAAAATTTTATTGATTGGGTCCTGCCAGGTTTTAAAAAAGTTTTGCACAGATCCTCTAAGTGAAAATTTGAGTTTTTCCGATTTCAAATTGTATATAACATCAGGTACCCACTGACTTAAAAAAGTGGATTAGGATACTTCCAGTTCAGCAAAATAAGTCTACGTGCCAATAGTGAAGTAAAGGCAATTACATTTTGTTTGTCCTTCTCCACTTTAAGCCCATCTGGGAGCCCACCAATTACAATTGTTAGTGGATTAGAAGGAATTGTGACACCAAGGCTGTCTGATAGGCAGTTAAAGATTTTGGTCCAGCATGATGTTAATTTGGTGCAGGCCCAAAACATGTGGCCTAGTGAGGCTGGAGCTCGATTGCAACGTTCACAGGTTGGATTTTGTCCTGGAAACATGTTGGACAATTTCAAACGAGGCAGATGTGCTCAATAAAAATTTTTTTAAGTAATTGAATGCTTTGCACATATGGAACTCGAGTAAATTCTATGCATGGCTGCCTTCCACTCCTTTTCTGAAATGTTGAGTAAGAGATCCTTTTCCCACTACACTCTGGGATCTTTAAAGGGATAGGGATTTTAAAATGGTTTTATATATTATAGAAATGCTGTCTGAGTCCCCGAGACTCTTCTGGAATAGAAATAGGTGGGAGGTGAGGAAAGCTGGGCAGATTTTGTTTAGCAAAGTTTCTAATTTGGAGATGGTGGGAAAATTGTGTTGAGGGGCGATTAAATTTGGAGTGTAATTGTTCATAGAATGCCAAGACATTATTTATATAGAAATCTCTAAATGATTTAATCCCATACGTTTTCCAAACATTAAAAACTGTGTAAGTCCGAGAGGGTGGAAAAAGGTGGTCATCATGTAGAGGTGCCACAGGTAAAATATTCTCTAACTTATAGTGCTTCCTACATTGGTTTCATATTCTAAGTGAATGAAGATCAATTGGGTTGTTACTATATTGACAATACCTTGTATTTACTGGAGTACAAAGCAAGAAATTTAAAGAGGTGCTGAAGGATTTCATTTCTATTGCAGACCAAGCTAGTGTGTCTTTGTCTATTTGTGTCAGTATCCAGGTTTTTATAGCTTGTATATTTGCCGCCCAGTAATAAAACTGGAAATTAGGTAGAGCCATGCCACCTTCTGATTTAGGTCATTGTAACCTACCTTCTTCCGTTGCTCCATGGTCCAGTTCTGACACTCACATGTCCATTTTAGGCACTTTTGGTACAGTCAGCATAGGCACTCTGCTCGGTCTACTGTATGGCTGCACATCCCCATAGACAGAAAGCAGCGATGTACTGTTTACTCTGACATCTTTCTCTCATGGCCAACACTAAGTTTTTCAGCAATTTGTGCTACAATGTCTCATCTGTGGGATCGGACCAGACGGGTTAGCCTTCACTCTCCATGTGCATCAATGATTCCAGGTCGCCCATGAACCTGTTGCCAGTTCACCAGCTGTCCTTCCCTGGACCACTTTTGGTAGGTACTGACTACCGAATACCTCACAAGACCGGCCATTTTGAAGATGCACTGACTCAGTCGTCCAGCCATCACAATCTGGCCCTTGTCGAAGTTGCTCAGATCCTTGCGCTTGCCTATTATTCCCACTTCCAATGCATCACTGACTGTTCACTTGTTGCTTAACATATCCCACCCTTTTGGCAGGTGCCATTGTAACGAGATGACCAGAGTTATTCACGTCACCTGTCAGTGGTTTGAATATTGTGGGTGTGTATGATGGATATTACTGTCCGTTGGACCATCCCTTCAAGAAGGACACATCCTCTTCCTGTTTCTGCTGATGTGCACATGCCCAGTAAACAGCTACATCATATGCATTTTTGGTCACTTTGGTGTGGGCACAGATACTTTTATAAATGATGTGAAAATGCTAATGCGGATGGAGATCATTGTCTTTGAAAACACCATTTTTAAATTAAAACATAATAGTGTGATGCAGCCTTAGACTCAGCAGCCTATTTATCATACACATTGTCAGGATATGTGAGGTAACGAGAACACCTGGAGAAACACTACGGAATGAGACAAGGGAAGAATTGGGGCACCTCTGCGGAGAACCCCATTTCATGGGGAAAAAAAAAGTAATAAAGTAACTCAAAGATTAATGGCCACAGGTTTCCATAAAGGATTGGGCTTGTCACTGCTTCAAGGTGAGAGCGCCATCTCCTTTCCTCTCGGGTCTGCCATTGAACTCCCTCTTCTGGTGCATGGTGGGATCCAAAAGAGGTGGGAGCCCTGCAGTCGCTACTCGTTCGGCGCCTCTCTATCAGGATGTGCTCATCTTAACAACACAACAAATTTCAGGTGTATCTTTTTATATCATATTTTTATTTCAGGACAAGCTCAGGAAGCTGGAGATCAAAAGACCTTTTGCTGTACTTGAGTAAAGGCTGAATGAAGTTGTTAAATTTGCTTATTTAAAAGCTTATTGTTTTGATTTGATGTTTTGCCTCATTGGCTTTGTGGCGATTTTCATAGAAGCACAAACAAAGGCAGCCCTCTGCCTGAAAACAAATGAACAGGCAAATGTGTTCTCTGGAAGTGCCGTGGAACAAGTCGGCACATGTGACTTGGAGAAACGAGAAATTTGCCTGGAATAAACTGAGGGCTCGTGTTTTAGGAGAAGAAAGAAATAACGACGTTTGGGAAACGGAATCCACAAGTCAGTAATTTCTGTTTAGTTTCATTATTAGAAATGTGTCTTTTAATTATACTATAGCAGTAATCCTGTTTATTTCCTAAGTCACAAATGAGTCTAACAGATTGGTTTCAGAGAGCCTTTCTGAAGTAAACCTGTGCTACTTATTATTAAATGCAATGTATATTTCTGTTATATGCCATTTGGTAAAGAATTCTTAAAAGCAGTGTGAATATTTGTGATTCACATCTGCTAGAATGACAAATGCAATGCATATGTTTCTGTTATATGCCATTTAGTATGAGAGTCATAAAAAAGTGTTAATTGTTGTATTGCGCCATCTGTTGAAATGACATGTGCAATGCATATGTCTCTGTTATATGCTATTTTGTAAAGAATTCATAAAAGCAGTGTTAATGTTTGTTATTCGCCATATGCTAGAATGACAAATGCAATGCATATGTCTCTGTTATGAGCCATTTGGTAGGAGAGTTTTAAAAAAAAAGTGTTAATTGTTGTATTGCCCCATCTGTTGAAATGACACATGCAATGCATATGTCTCTGTTATATACCATTTGGTATGGGAGTTGTAAAAAAAGTGTTAATTTTTGTGATGCACCTTCTGTTGGAATGACACATGCAATGCATATGCCTCTATTATATGCCATTTGGTAAAGAATTCATGAAAGCAGTGTTAATGTTTGTGATTCACATCTGCTGGAATGACAAATGCAATGCACATGTCTATTATATGCCATTTGGTATGAGAGTCGTAAAAAAAGAGTTAATTTTTGTGATGTGCCATCTGTTGGAATGACAAATGCAATGCATATGCCTCTGTTATATACCATTTGGTATGGGAGTTGTAAAAAAAGTGTTAATTTTTGTGATGCACCTTCTGTTGGAATGACACATGCAATGCATATGCCTCTATTATATGCCATTTGGTAAAGAATTCATGAAAGCAGTGTTAATGTTTGTGATTCACATCTGCTGGAATGACAAATGCAATGCACATGTCTATTATATGCCATTTGGTATGAGAGTCGTAAAAAAAGAGTTAATTTTTGTGATGCACCTTCTGTTGGAATGACACACGCAATGCATATGCCTCTATTATATGCCATTTGGTAAAGAATTCATGAAAGCAGTGTTAATGTTTGTGATTCACATCTGTTGGAATGACAAATGCAATGCATATGCCTCTGTTATATACCATTTGGTATGGGAGTTGTAAAAAAAGTGTTAATTTTTGTGATACGCCATCTGTTGAAATGACACATGCAATGCATATGTCTCTGTTATATGCCATTTGGTAAAGAATTCATAAAAGCAGTATTAATGTTTGTGATTCACATCTGCTGGAATGACAAATGCAATGCACATGTCTATTATATGCCATTTGGTATGAGAGTCGTAAAAAAAAGAGTTAATTTTTGTGATGCGCCATCTGTTGAAATGACACATGAAATGCATATGTCTATTATATGCCATTTGGTATGAGAGTCGTAAAAAAAAGAGTTAATTTTTGTGATGCTCCATCTGTTGAAATGACACATGAAATGCATATGTCTCTGTTATATGCCATTTGGTATGGGAGTTGTAAAAGAAGTGTAAATGTTTGTGATGTGCCATCTGTTGCAATGACAGTGACAGTGACACATAGATACACCGAGACACAATCACCTGCCCTTTCATTAAGGTGAATATTAGTTTCCATGATTTTACATGGTATAGACTAAAGACTTCTCTGAAATTAATGGGATCAATTTGCCTCAGATTTTCTGGACCTGAATCACAGATCTTCCAATCATCAGAATAAAGGGACTGAAGATTAGGAATCTATTGGTTCTTTCTTTCTTCGCTGTACATTGGTACTTTGAAGTCCTCTATGGCTCTGTCTTCAAAATAAATAAAATAATATAGTGGCTGTAACAGTGCCGGTCAAAGCCCATTTGGAGCTCTATACAGCGTTGACAGCTGTCACCCCTCGCCGTCCATGGTGGGTAGTCAGTATTATTAGACTTTGATGACCTATGGAGTGGGGGGGTTCCCCGTGGTGGCCAGAACACACACGCCTTCAGAAACACAAATGGCCCCTTCTATTACTTCTTTGCCTGAAGAAGGGGCCTGAGTTGCCTCAAAAACTTGCATATTGTAATCTTTTTAGTTAGCCAATAAAATGTGTGATTTTGCTTGACTTCTTACTGTATCAATAAATCTCTGACTTATAAAGATCATCTGATTGCCCTTTCATTACTGGCCAGGGTGGTCAAACAGTGGTCATTTTGAGTATTTTTTTTTAGGACTCTGTCTGTTAAGGTTCTATTCAGGTTCATGACAGATGCAGACTGGGGCTTAACTGGTTTGTGTTCATTTGTATTAGTTAGAACATAAAAAGCCCTATTTAGTAGCGTACCTGTGAAAGTAGTGTATTTGTTTTTGATTGTTTTTTAACTAGTTTATAAATAGTCAGTCTTTATCACTATTTAAAGTTCTAATTACCATATATACTCACTTATAAGTCGGGTTTTGAAACCCAAAAAATCAATCATAAAATCAGACCCCGACTTATACGTCTGTTCAAAAATGCAACACATTTTTTTTACATCTTCTCGCCTCCTCCAATCTCGCACCAGTTTCTCAGACGCATCGAATTTTGTTGCAGCAGCGCAGTTACCAATTTTTTTCGCCACTTCAATGACTTTTAATTTAATACAGCTTCATATTTTCTTCTAATCGAACGCTCCATCGCAGATAAGGGATGCTCTTACAATAAAGGTGTATGAGGGTGTGAGATACACAAAACAATGCAGTCGTCGCTTTGGAATAGTTTGAGTATTACCGTGTGGTCGCGTAGGCACAATACATAGAATAAAAAGGCTGTGTGTTCCGTGGTTACTCTCTCCGGTGGGCGTTAGCATATCATAATCTTTTGGACCAATAGCGTGAGTTTTCCGGATTCGACTTATTGTATATGACCGACATTATGAAACACCAGAAATTATCCAGTAAAATCAAGTCCCGACTTATCCACGGGAGAACTTATCCACGAGTATATACGGTAACATTAAATTGGTTCTTGATAAGAGGTTGATTGGGTTTTGGCTGTGTACTTGGATTCACAAAGCAGTCACACTTTGTCATGTTGCAGCTTTGTGATAAAATAATTTAAATTCATTCTTTCCCATGATCACCATCATATTCCAGTAGCCCCTCGCCCTAAGGTTTACTACGGAATTGCACAATGTGAAGCTCATTAAAAAGTCTAAATCTCACCACTGACCATTTGTTTGTTTTGCCCTTTCTTCTAGTTACCGCTTTGCTCCAAAGCTACACAGAAGGTGACGTCCAGCAGCTAATCAGCTCCCTCATTGACCGACACAGGCCCGACTTAAAAGACCTGATGGATAGCACGGCCAAGAGGACTAAAAGGGCAAAGAAGGGCCTGAAGCCTTGCTCTCTCAAAGAGCTGGAAGTCAGCGTAAGTGAGCTGGGCCTGGGCTATGAAGGAGAGGAGATTTTGCTTTTCCGGTACTGCAGTGGAAAATGCCACTCCAGCCGCCGTAACTACGACCTTACTCTGGAGCACATGAAGAAGCGAGGCCGCGTAAAGAAAGGAAAAGCCAGGCACAAACCCTGCTGTCGGCCCACCGCCTATGATGATGACATCTCCTTCTTGGACACAAATAACCAGTATCACACGATCAAGGACGTGTCTGCCAAGGAATGCGGCTGTGTTTAGAACACTGGCATGCGGTTTGAACACTTCTGGGCTTGATGATAGGACATGTGCATAATGAAACCAGAAGCAAGTTCACAATGGGGAGCAAGTCCCTGTTTGGTTATGGTAAATCACATCATTTAAATTTACAGGAGGCTTGCCCTCTCTTGACAGCCACCGCAATTTCAAGTTACAGCTGGCATTTGTCACCAGTCCTATAAAACTCTGGCATCAGCTCCATTGTTCATATGAAGGAGCATATTACTGATGGTTAGCAGCAATTATTAAGGAATGTCAGAAGCGAGTAATTGAGCAGTGCAAAGAAAAGTGTAAAATAATGAGTTCACTTATGACGCGGTCCATTTTGTTGAGCAAAAGTCCAACTTTGTACTCCATATGGTATAATCATTTTTTTTAACTAGTTTCTTGGGTGTTGGCCACAAATAAAATGTTTTGAGTGTAGAGCCTAGAAATTGGGAGCATTCCACGTTTAAAAGAATAACTGAGGTGAGATGCCCCTTCACAACAAATCAAACGCTAACATTTTATGCAAACAGTGATTAAACAATGTCCTTGCCAACGTGGAGGTTCGAAAGATTTATTAGACTATGCGAGTATAATGTGAGTGTGAGGCATAGATGTGCACTTTTTATACGGGTGGATGACCATTTCATAATAATAATAATAATAATTCTTTACATTTATAAAGCGCTTTACACTTCAACCACCACCTGGATGATGTGACGGCAGCCTTTTTAGCATCAGGATGCTCGCCACGCATTAGCTGTTAGGTGCAGAAGTGCTGAGAGGGAGAGCCGTTTAGAAAGAGGGGATGATTAGAACAGACAAGGCCATGGAGGGCAATTTAGCAAGGACATCGGGGTACACCCTGCTCTTTAACAAAGATGTCCAGGGATTTTTTTTGACCACAGAGAGTCAGAACTTTGGTTTAACATCTCAGGACTGGAGCTTAACTGGTTTATGTTAATTTGTTTTTGTTGGAACATAAAATGCCATGCTTAGCAGTTTACCAGTTCTGCGAAAGCTGGGTATTTGATTGTTTTTGTCATCACAGTGTCCCCATCACTGCACTGGGCCATTGGGATCCACATTCAGACCACAGGGTAAGCGCCCCCTGCTGTGGCTTCACCAACACCTCTTGCAGCAGCAACTCAAACTTCTCCTAGATGGTCTACCACCCCTTAACATGCTTAGCTTCAGGTGGATGACTTGTGTTGAAACACAGGTGGTATGGCTGCCTCAAGATGTCAAGAAGGGCTTGATATCCAAAATGCCCCATTTACAACCATAATGGCATTGGTGTAGGAATAAAATAACAAACAAAAAAAGATGGAGGCGCAATTTTTGGCTTTACCGGTTTGCCCAAGTCACTTGCTGGACTTAATCAGCACCATTTTGTTTTACCTTTGGAGGTGTAAAGCCTAGAGACAAGATGGTGTAGAACTTCACAGAGACTGAAGGCAGGCCTAGTAGTATTCTCCTGGATCAAAGTCCTCCATGCTGTTGAGGAATAAAACAAACAGTCTCGTTTTCCGGTGTCCCCTTTGAAATTGGCCCCTTTAAGTGCTTGAGACAATATTTAAAGAATCAACAGTGTCTGAATTACCACCTCGAGAGTCCAGAGAGAAGTAAGTACGCCAGAGTCTGTCTAGAAGACGGCGTGACCAACAACTTTCTTTAATGTGGCCATTCATAGAAACAAAGCATTGATAGGTCGAGAAGTATAACTTACAAACCTTACACACTGCCGAAAGCACTCAGTGTTTTATTTCTACCCTGCATGGGTTTTTTACAGATACAGCACATCTGTTTCCTCCTCTATCAGTAAGATACACACTTAAAAAAGTACAAACAGCCTGCCATTTCTCACCAACTATGGAAAAATCTCGTATGTCACATACACAAATTGAAAAAATTATGTCGCCCCTATAATTAACAATCTCAAGATTTAATTTTTCCTGAGATTCACGTACACAATATTGGTTTTTTTCACGAATCAACAACACCTGTCGTTTAAATCACGCAGTCGCAGCATTTAAAATCACGTGATCGTAATCCAGCGTTTTCATTGGTAGGTGGTCTTTCCTCATTGGTCAGTGGAGTTGCTAGGTTTTGTCTTGCAGTATGCCAAACACTGTGTACATACGAGCTTCTTCCATCGTGCTATGACCGGAATGAAGACATATTTGGCCATCACCACTACCTTATAACATCAGGAAAGAGCTAGTAACTTCAAAAACTTTGAGAAAGATGGCAGTTACGAGGTTTTTCCATTGTCTGTGAGATTTGCTTGCTTACTGTGTCAGAGTCACAAATCTCTCACTCAACATGCCTGAAGTGAGCCACATAGGTTCGAAGATGAGATACCCAGCAAGAAGATCTCACTGAAACCTCACTGGGCTTAAAATCGATCATTTTTTACGAAAAAAATACAGAGATACACTATTTTAAAATCTACTCAATCTTTTATGCTTATAAAATAATTTACTGTTTAGAATTCTTCCGCTGAAGAAAGGTAGAGTTATATGTCATCTAGTCATTTTGTAAATGATGGACCTGCATCAACAACTTTCCTGCTCAGTTTGTCTCAGATTCTAGCTTCAGCGCTAGTACAATACGACTCTGCTGCGATTATCTACCTCATTTTCTTTTACACCCAGTACACAAGCTACTTCAACTCCAGGCACCTCAAAACACACCACGTTTTGTTCAAGTCCTGCAGAGAAAGGGACTGCATGTGTCCTCTTCCATTTCAGAATTGGAATCTTGGATCTCCAATGGTTCTCATCCGACTCAAAGACTTTGCATACTGGCCTTGTGCAGTAAACCCTGGCGGGCTCTAAATGCAGCAACAGGACCGATGGAGAGAGTTACATGCTTCATTTGTAAATCCCTTTAACCAAGCTCTTATTTGCCTGTTTTGTAGAATCTTGTATAACTTTTAAAAACTTATGCGCATTGCTCATGACATCATTAACAGCAGGCAAGGGACCATATTGGTTATTTTCAATGAGCAGGAGAATCTGATCCTTCAATAGTGTTGGTCAGCAGTGCAAGTGGCTGTTTCACTTCCTCTCCTTATTAAGGTTGCAGCGTGAAACTTCGGGAGACACTTTATGGATTTGCCACATCCTTTCATCAAATTACTTCAGAGCAGAATCACTGAGTTGTCCCGAAGTCGAAGAAACAGGGAAAGGGGTAATGGGTTCCAAATTGAAATGCAAAGTATCCTCCTTGGAAATATGTTGGAATAACAGATGAAACGATATAAGGACATGTGTCGGTGAACAGTTGCCGAGTATTTACAGTTCAACTATGGCATAGTTGCTTAAACCATACTATGTTTTTACATTGTACTCGATGTCTATACTGGAATTTCTCTTAAACAGTTTTTGGATTTTTATTTAAATAGTACAGTTACATGATCAGCAATTTTATCACCTAGTGATACCGGAAATAGTTCTGCTATATTTCAACATTAATTACCTTGTAACAACTGTTAACTGTAAATTGACATGTATATAATTTCTTCATCTAATAATTACTCTTCTGTAATTGGTGAAAACGTGCATTATTACTTCAGTGTAATTAATATTTTTAAATGAATTATATTGATCCAATGACTATAATCTGCAAGCAACTGGCACTTTGTGTAATCAACATACGCAGTCGGTGAGTGTACATGATATTTGTCCTTCATTTCTTAATTGTGCTTCAATTATAAAATACTATGTTATATTGTTATTAGAGTATACAAATTAAAGTACAATGAATTAATTTTATATATATATATATATATATATATATATATATATATATATACGGGGACATTCAAAACATTTTTGCACTTTTGTATTTTCGTTGGAAACAGTAAAGGCGGGAGGAGTAGTAATTGGGCATTAAAAAGTTGGTATGACGGGGAGAAAATTGCATTGCAAAGGAAGGTGACTATGTAGAAAAGTGATGTCATTTGTTTTTGAAATTCTTAATAAACAGAGTTAAAAAGTGTGGAAACCTTTTGAACGTCCCTCGTATATATACAGTATATACTATATAGATATAGGGTATTTGTAAAATTTTAAGCCTCATTTATTAAGAAAAGACAGAAAAAAAAAAGATTTTTAACACAATCCCCATAAACCCTAATTCCATTATTATCACTAGTGAAATATGCAAATTTTGATTCTTATACATTTTGGGCCTAAAATTAATTTTGTAGGCAATTTCAAAATTTTTGGGAAGTTGAATGTATTCTATTTTTTAGGTGGAAAACAAACTTCCATGTTTACCAGTGTTCATTTCTGTAGCTGTGTAAGGCTTGTAATCCATACCACACCAGTAAAAACAGTTTTATTTATGCCTCTTGTTGACATCATAGCGAAGGAGTGCAGTACACTTACAGTAAATAAAAGTGACATGTTGCATATTTGTCATATAAAGGTACACTAAAACACACGATCATGTACATTACTGAGTTTTCTCCACAGTAAAATCTCACTATATGAAAAGTCGCTGTTGCCACAATCCCTTTTACGCAATGTTCCCAGTAACTGCATTATTGCTCGCTTACAGTGATTTTTTTTTTTTATCCCTAGCAATCTTTATTTTAATCCTACACGACAGGGAGACTCATACAGAATTCATGCATGAAAACGCTTCCAAACAGGAACCAAATGCCTTTCTTCTTGTGTGAATGGCACAAATTTTGCTGGAAGTGAAACCGTGAGATTTGCTGCAAATTGTTTCGCTTGTCACTGTTTATCACATTCCCAGATCTTTTCTGTGCGACTCAAATGAAACGTTGCTTGTCTAACCACTCTTCTGTAGCTCACCTGATGTCCTCACCGTCGACATAAGGCATCCTACAAAGGAAGCACTCGTGTCACACAAGGCAAGTCTGGAGAATAATGTGGGCGAAGCATTTCTTTGAATTCACAGTTTTGCAGAGCTTTCCCATGAAGCAGAACTGGGATGGTTGACTGCCTCCCTAAATGCTTTTCCCCTGACTGACTGTCACAAATACCAAAGCATATCTACATAATACTGACTGATTACACAAGTCCTTTCAGATATGTTGTCAATAAGGACTACACTCACCACATTAAAAACCAAAGCAAATACTCTTAATTTCTTTGGTGCTGGAATGTCTGCATAGTTCTGATGTATTTATTATTGGTCATCAACAGTTGTGAAATACTCCTAAAATTTCACCCTGACCATCATTCATTAGCTTGTCCTTGAACATTGGATGTGGTGGCGCCACATTTTAGGAGTCAACATTCTGGTTCCCTAACATATGCAAACCTTTCTCTTGTTTAAATGTTAATAGAGAACGGATTCAATTGGTTCCTAATTAAGTGTCTGCTGTCTCCCCGCAGTCATTTTTTTTTGCCAATGTTTAGAGCCATCCAGACCTTAATAGATAAATACTGTAGGTTAGGTCAGGTCAGGTCAGGTTGGGGAGCACACACTGGTACAGCGCATTGCCGCACCCACCATATCTATAACATAGATAAATAGAACTTTATTTGTCCCCAGTGGGATATTAGGCACATCTTTTAGATCTGATACATAGATTTGACCCATCCTTAAAAGGCATCAAGTCACAATGGAATTCTGCAGCTCATATCTTGACTTTGGCCTATGAAGTGGACTGGTCCAGGTAGATGTTATCTAGGTGTGAATGAAGATGTAATCCTTTCCAGCATCAGAAATTCAATAAGAGTCCAATATTTGATTTTTGTGGTTTTTAGCATAGATGTTCACATGTTTCTAAAATGAGAAACAAACACTATAAACCATAAAAGCTATGAATTTGTAAATTACATATTTTTGGCCAAAATGAGCTTTCTCCACAGAGAGATAGGGTGAGAAGTGTAGACATCCAGGAGAGGCCTGACTAGAGCAACTGACCCTCCGCATTGAGTGGAGACAAATTGAGATGGTTCTCCTCCTGGACATCTTCCTGTGGAAGTTTTAATGGGCATGACCAGCTAGCAGGAGACCCCGAGGAAGACCCAGACCTCACTGGGAGGATTATATCTCCTAGATGGCCTGGGAATGCCTTGGGATCCCAAAGTAATGACTTAGCAAATGTGGCTAGGGGAAAGGGCCTCACTGCTAAGACTGCTGCCACCGTGACCTGGCTTCAGATAAGTACTGGAAAATAAACGAATGAACAAACCTTTGGACTCTTACAAAATAAGCAGTATAAAATATCCACTTCAAGTCAGGCTCAAAATGTTTTGATTACCTCTCATGCAAACACACAACGCATTTAGTTCAGTTTTCTTATATATAAATTGTGCTTTAATACTTTAATAACTGCTATAAAATGTAAAATAATGTTTATTACTATTATAACATATAATTAAGAGTATAAGAAATCAATTAGTCATATGTAAAATAGGCATACATGCATATTGTTCATTGATTCATAAATTGCACTGATCAGCTATAAAGTATATTGCTACCATACTATATTAATTAAAATATAATGAGTTAAGAAATTGCAAATAATTATTCGTAGATAGATAGATGTGAAAGGCACTACATGATAGATAGATAGATGTGAAAGGCACTATATGATTGATAGATAGATAGATAGATAGATAGATAGATAGATAGATAGATAGATAGATAGATAGATA
>JANRMT010062789.1:14100276-14110710 GCA_026402145.1 Polypterus bichir lapradei
ATAGATAGATAGATAGATAGATAGATAGATAGATAGATAGATAGATATGAAAAGCTATATGAGTCTGATAGATTCTGCATCAGCTATATAGTTTTTTTGAAAATATACCTTAATTCTGAAATTGATGCCTGCAACATGTTTCAAAAAGGTTAGGACCAGGACAGTTTAGGACAAAGGATGATGTGATGAGTTAAAACAACAACATGATGTGAAACAAGCGAGCCCATCATCATCTATGTGCATATATAGCCTCCAAAAAAGGCCCAGTACTTCAAAAGCAACAATGGGTCAAGGATTGCTAGTGTGCCAATAGATGTGTTAGCAAATAATCCTGCACTTTGGGAACAATGCTCCCCAAAGACAAATTGATACTGTTTTGGGAATTTCACCCTCTACAGTACACAATATAATTAAAAAGATCCAAGGAAAACAGGAAAATAAACTGAAACCCACTTGTGAATGCATGTGATCTGCGATCCCTCAGACGTCACTGTCTGTAATGGATATCATGACATGGGCTGAGGAATACTTTCCAGTCAATGCCATTCACCAGATGCAAGTTAAGGTTTCGATATGCAAAGCACAAGCCATACATCAGTACTGTCCAGGAGTGCCACCGATTTCTCTGGGCTCAGTCTCATCACAGATGGCAAGTCACACAGTGGAGTTGTGTTTCTTGCTTATATGAGTCAACATTTCAAATAGCTTTTGGAATAGTAGCCATCAAAGAAAAAAAGGACAATCTAAGCTGTTATAGGCCTCAGGTCAAAAGCAAGTGCCAGTCATGGTATCTAGGGGGTGTGTCAGTGCCTACAGAACATCTGTGAGGACTCCATTAATACAGAAAGATACGACATATGCTGCCATCCACACCTCATCTTTTCCAGGGACATCCCTGTATTTTTCAAGACCCCATTCTGCCAGGATTACAAGTGCATGGCTGTGTAAGCAGAGTGCAGGAACTCGATTGACCTGCTTGCCATCCTGACCTGTGTGTCACATTATGAAGGACAAAAATATGGCAAAGAGGTCTCCGGACAATTGAATGGGTTTATGGGGGGTAGTGTGGGGGATTCTGCTTGTTAAGCTTAACTAACATGTGTGTATACTTTATAAATGCTATTAAAAGAAATTGGAAATGTGACACAGTTGGGAACTCTCAGCTGGCCAAAGTTTTTTGAAGTGTGTTGCAGTCAAAAATAAATAAATAAATTCACAAGGTAAAACATTAAATAATGTAGTGTTTACTAGCAGTGCAAAGTGAATAGAATTTATATGTCCCAACATTGCTATTCATTGTACCTTAATTAGTATATACAATATAATACTATATATATATATATGAATGCGATATATTGTAACACAATATATATACACACAATCTGTGTGTATGTGTGTTTTATTTCTTATTATAGTGTATTAACTTTAATACAACTAATGAATGAGTAGACTGTATATTGTCCTGTGACTCTCACCCTGATTGTGATTAAACCTGCTTGATGATGATGATGATAAAGACTATACTGTATATGTATATTTAGAATTCACAGGTCATGCAGTATGTATGTATGTGTTTATATATATATATATATATATATGTGTTGTATCAACCAGCAGCAAGTCCTTAATGAATCATAATGAAATTAGCAACACATTTTAAACTGTGTCAGTTTTACCAATACTGTTCATTCCTTGCTTAGAAATGACTTTTTAAGACCTTCATTATTTATCCAAGGTTTCCCAAAGTCCCATCAGTTTGTAACAGTTCAGCTTTTGTTCATTTTTAAGCCTCAGCACCTTCATGTGCTAAAGTAAAATTGGCCATTTTGAAGGACTCACTCATTCTTTGCACCATCTGGACTTGTCCCACGGGGACACCATGAAGAGCTTCATTTCCTTTGTAAACGCTAAGCCTTCCCTGTTTTTGCTAGCACCGGTTGCCACTGTATATGCACATATATAGACACATAAACCGCACAAATAGTCAGGTTATGTAACTCAAGCATATCTGGGTAAGATATCTTCAAACACGAGCCCAGTTACCGCCAAGGACAAAGCGTCTTCATCCGTGTATTTCAGATTTGCTAAGGGCATTTTTTTTTTGTCATGGTTGAGTTCCAGCCGTACGCAATCAGTTGTTGGTGGAGTTTCTCTCCTGAGAGCCCATGTTAGTTTTGCTTCATCATTTTATACCGTTAAACAGAACTTCTGTCTTTCCCTCACGTTCGCATTTTTGAAGAATTTTCACACCTGAAAGCAAAATGTGTACACGTTTTTTTTTTTTTCTTTCCAGTGTATTTAAAATGACTTACAACCTGAGGGAATTTCCAGCAGATACTTCTAAACCTGCTTTTGCTATCAACAGGAATCCCTGGCTCATGTTTCCCAAGGTGTTCAGTTGCACTGAGTGAGCGGGAGGCACAGTGATGTGAAAACATCCCACTTGGCTTGTAGTGCTGGTCTGACCCCTACTGGCCGTCTGGGTGAACTGCAGTTTGTTGCTATAGTGGGGACAGGAAGAGCATCCCATAGTTGGAATTGAGGCATTAACAAAACATATGGAATTTGTATCTTCGCTACTTCCGAAAAAAAACTAAACAAAATCACAACATAAAACATTTGATGTGTTGTGATTTTGCTGTCTCTTATTGAGCTTGCATCAATACACTGGGCCTCCACCATCATTTTTTTCTGTTTTTTTTTCATAATTTCAACACAATTTTGGAATTAATGGAGCATCCCTAAATATTTTAAGAAACGAATTATGTGACAGTTAATTTAAAGAAAATAAAAAACTGATTTTGACTGCAAGCGTCATTTACCTTCTGGCTCTTGTTGCTCTTGAATAAAATCGACAAAAAACAAGTTAAATATGTCTATTATTTATTCTGTGACTAGTATGCACATATGTTTTATTACTTTAAGTATAATGGTAATCTTTGAACAAGATTTCAAGTAGACAACTAGTGTACAGTATGATACATATAACTCTATATTGCCTTATGGGACCCTCTATAAATTTCTATGTATCTAGAGAAGGGCTGTAAAATGAAAAATAACATATGCAATGCATTAATGGCAAACATCTTGTATAAAAAAGGCATATGTTGAATTGAAAAGGAGTAAAGGAAGGAGGAAGCTGCAAAATCCTGGGAAAAAAAGCAATAAGGTAGACACCCCATGAGCTTGGAGTAAGGTGACAGGTGGTAGACGTCCATCACCATTGTTGGATTGTAACAGCCAACTGCAGTGAGTTGATGCAATGCATCTGTCTTTATTATTGGTAATCTGTATTTATTCAAAGTAAGTTATGTTTATTTATTTAGGTAGCAACATTGATAAAAAAGGAAGAATGTGTTTATTTATTGAACTCTCGGTGCCAAAGTGGAGTTTACATGTATTTTATTTACACCCTTATATTGTCTGTTGAATAAAAATTACTAGTTTCAAAAGCAACGTGTCTCCTGGAGTCCTTCATTTCACCTGCAGCTCATTCTTTATTGCATTGGTTCAACTACCTCTATCCCCATGCTGCTATATTTCCTAGGGAACAGATCCAAATTTTTACTCATTTATTTATATAAAGAGGACGACTTACTATTCACAGCAAGTTGTCTCATCCTTATTAAATTTCAAACTAAATAGACTGGGATAGTCATGGATTACTAAATGAATAAAGAATTACAAAAGACCCACTACCTCCCGACTGAGACATTTCTGTTTGAATAAACCAGCACTGTGATTAAAGTAAAGACACTTCTTATACTAATATCACTCCACTGCAAGACTTTAGCCAAAATACATCAACAAGAGTATGCAGCTATTTCTCTTTTAAATTTCAGATTTGAATTATTCCCCCATCCATTAGATATCTATCTATCAATCTATCTATCTATTATATAGTGCCCCTCACATCTATCTATCTATTATATAGTGGCTTTTCAAATCTATTTATTATATAGTGCCCCTCACATCTATCTATCTATTATATAGTGGCTTTTCAAATCTATCTATTATATAGTGCCCCTCACATCTATCTATCTATCTATCTATTATATAGTGCCTTTCACATCTTTCTATCTATCTATCTATTATATAGTGCCCCTCACATCTATCTATCTATTATATAGTGCCTTTTCACATCTATCTATCTATAGTGGCTTTCACATATCTATCTATCTATCTATTATACAGTATAGTGCCCCTCACATCTATCTATCTATCTATTATATAGTGCCCCTCACATCTATCTATCTGTCTATCTATTATATAGTGCCTTTTCACTCTATCTATCTATCTATTATATAGTGCCTTTCACATCTATCTATCTATCTATAGTGGCTTTCACATATCTATCTATCTTATAGTGCTTTTCACATCTATCTATCTATTGATTATATATTATATATTGTGAAGGACAGAACACATGTGCTGGCGTCCTTAACAGGATGGTTTCCAATAACTTATCTGGCCATGGCACTGAGTGGGCACAAAGATGAAGGCACAAAGATGTTTCCTGCCCTTCCCAGAAGTCTGATAAAGTATGCCAATTTACAGATGGGCATCTTGGCTTCCTCAGAGGGACAGACTGAGGACCCATACCCAGCTAGGAGGCCAATAGGATGGAAGGACAAGGGAATCAACCTGGCAGGTCTACTTGCTGTCCTGGCTAGCTGGGTGGCAGCCTCCCTGGACAACACTACCTTTGTGAACACTTGCAGGGCATGCTGGGAACTAAAATTCAGCCCTGATCATGACAGGAGGAAATCATTGCTAATGGCTTTACAGGTAAAGAGGCTGAGCCGAATTGCCCAAATGTTCAGGTTAATACAATGTAATTAATGTAACTCAAGCATATCTGGTTAATATATATTTAAACACAAGCCCAGTTAGGAGTTCCTCTCCTGAGAGCCCACGTTAGTTTTAGTTCATCATTTTCCCATTAAACAGAACTGAATAAGAAGTCCAGAAGGCTTAGGTTTTTGTTATTTCCAATCCCTGTGTGTTTATTGGGCACTTGCTTTTGGCAGTTCACCTGCTTTGTTTATAAAATCCTTTTTCTTTTGGGGATGACGCATGATTGCTCACGACAGTCCACACTGTTTCCTTCATAAAGTGCTTTTCTATCTCTCTGTCTACCTATCTGTTTTTATTTGATTACTGCATTAATCCAAGGCGACCGTTGACAACATTTGAGAGGTACAGTTGGTTCACTCTCATGCACACAGAGTCCATCGCTACAACTAAAAACAAAATGAAACCTGCTTGATGTTATCAGGATGAGTCACCGACTTGTTGGATTGAGTCACTGGGTATGTCAGATGAGACAACTGGTCTTCACTGGTGTGTCTTACCAACGGCCCCCAAGATTATGTAAAAGAAGGCTATCACCAGAAAAGTCATCAAATGTGACATGGACTTGTTATACAACAGAAGATATATTGTTACTGTTTGTACCTGGGAATACACAAAAGGACAAAATGAAAAACAGTTTTTTTTATCTCTAAGCTTTCGATTCCTACCAGGAATCATAATCAGAGGAACATCATTAGACTTACAGGAATCCAAGGTAATATATAGCAAATAAGAAGGGGAAGGCAGGTGGATGTTCCTGGGAGGATTGATGAGGTGGGGTTCGGAGGGTGTTGGTCATAAAGTCTTATTTATTATTTGCGTGTTCTTCTTTTCAAGACTGCATATGCTGGCTTCATGTCCAAATGTCTGTTAATGGCGTTTTCATTGGATAGCCACATTTCAGTCAGCTCTCTGGCACTTTAAGTATTAGCCTTCTTGCTCTGAGTCCCATTTTAAGAGTGTGTCCAGTCAAACTTGTATGTGTGTAAATCAGAGACTGTGGGTCCTTTCTTCTGACCACATTGCGATGTTCCCGTATACTTGTGGCGTGTGTTTCTGATGTTTGTCCCACGTATACCGCTGGATGTGTATTACATAGTATGCTGTAAACCGAGTTGCGCGTCTCTGCTGCCAATTTCCTGCTTTTAGCATTAAAAAGGACTGTGAGCAGCGGGTTTGTGTGCAATTTTGATGCCAGGACATGATATCAAAGGAGAGTGTGATCTCATCTTTTGTGCTCTACCTTCTGATATCCTGTGATGATAACGAAGTGTGTGCCAGGTGGGATTGGGGGGGCGGGGTTTAGGTGGGTATCGGGTCAGGTTGGAGTCGATTGTTTGCTGGGCTCTGTGGCGTCTCCAATGTAAGCATTACCTGATGAATATCTTTAGGTAACCGCTTGATGTAAACAGTTGGAAAAGATAACGCCTTTCATTGTTTTTAGACTCCTTGGTGGTACAATGGGTGTGAGCTCTTCTGAACAGAGTCTTAACACAGTTCTGTTTGTACTACGGCGGGTGATTGCTCGCAAAGTGTCATATTTTGTCTGCATAACATTCCCTGCGAAAAACACCTTTACTCAGCGTGTCGTTGTTACCTCCTTCAATGGATATGTCTGGGAAATTGATGTGTCGAGATTTATTTCTTTTTCCATAGTAAACTCGATCGCAGGGAATATTGTGTTGACATGGTTACGCAAATCATTCAGCTAGTCACTTTTTAATATGACAAATGTGTCGTCAACGTAGCGTATATCCAAAGTTTCGGTGTGTACTGAGCTGCAGCCATGCTTTCAAATCACTGCATTACTAGTTCCGCTAAGAGTTCTGATAATGGTGATCACATTGGCATGCCTTCTTTTTTTGTCTGCAGTATTTCCCATTAAAATGAAGGTGAGTTTTCTGGCAAAGTGAAAGTAGATGCATTATATCATTCATGACCAGCTTCGCTGCTGTCATTATGGTGGGGTCGTTATTTAGCTTTGTTTGTAGAGTTACTGTGGCCAGATCAATTAGAATCATGGTGTACAGCAGTGGTCTCAAACTCCAGTCCTGGAGGGCCGCAGTGGCTGCAGGTTTTCATTCTAACCCTATTCTTAATTGGTGACCTGTTTTTATTGCTAATTAACTCCTTTTCCTTTAATTTTAACACTAGAATTACCAAAGCCTATCAAGAAAGCCCACCTTAAATCCCTTCGCACCTCTCTGTCAGCGTCGTTTGTCTTGTAAATGTGCCGATCAAGACAAGCAGCAAGTAGCCTACTATTCCATCGCCCCACCGCCGCAGAATGTGCACAAAGTTCTCCCAGCTCATGCCTTGATTATCTGGGAGTGAAGTGCTGGAGTTTTAGAGTGGAAATAATAGATCGTTATTTGGAACACATGCATTTCATGTGTGTTCCGTTTCTACAACAATCTATGTAAACGCATTGTCAAAACAGAAACATGTTTCATATTTTAGTAATAAATGACAAAATGTAGACATAAACTATATGCGTAAAGCCTGAAGTCCAAATATCAAATGATCACTTTCACAAAAGGTTCAAGGAAGACGCAACAGTTTACGTGGCGCAGCAGTAAGAATTGCTGACTTGTAATCAAGCGTCCCCGGTTCAATTCTAACTGCCTTATATGTTTACCATTTTGAGTAGTGAGCTGCTCTTATTGTTAACATTATACAATAAACACATACATTTGGTCTGCGTCCGTAACAGCCGGTGTACATTTATAGTACTTGCAAAAGTTAGCTTTTTTTCACTTTTATTCTCTCAGTCACGATTACGATACATACTTTTGATCATCTTGCGCTTGTAATCAGTGACCGCATTTTTTTTTTTCCCCGATCTTGCTCAGTCTCCACATTTTGGTGCATGGTGCTGTTTCTTTTGTACTCCAGGATATGCAGAGGAAAGAACAGAACAGAGAGGTCTGTTCCATGCTAGTGTTAATTGACTTGTTTTTTAAGATTTAATGGTGCATTAGCAGACATTTCCAAAATTATTGATTTTCTCTTTTTTAAGAGCCCTGTTAAAATGTTTTGAAGACCCGAGCAGATCAACATTCCCAAGACCTTCATCATTCTTTATTTTCAGATATTATGTGATGGACACCAGTTGATTGGCTCATTTTGTATCTCATTATTGTTTGGCTGCTAATTAAGGAAAAATAAACAATTGAGAGGGTTGAGTCTTCAGGAGTAAGTCAATTAAAATTAAGTTAATTAGCAGCAAAAACAGGTCACTAATTAAGAAAAAAGTTAGAATGTAAACCTGCATCATTACTATGAACGCGGAGAGAAAGCTAATAAGCTTTTAGCTCAACAAATTCACAAGCAAGAAGTTCGCAATGCAATCACAGTAATCACCAACACGAACAACACGAGACAAAATCATCGACCATAAAAATATAATGCACACATTTAGAGACTACTATAAATCCTTATATTCTACTGAGTTTAAAGAAGACAGCACACAATCTAATACATTTCTGGATACACTACAGATACTACAAATAGATACTCTTAGTGTGGAGGAACTGGATAAACCTCTGGCGCTATCAGAATTACTACATGCTATAAAGTCACTTCAATGCGGGAAAGCAGCAGGCCCTGATGGATACCCTGCAGAATTTTATAAGCAATTCTCCATTCAGTTAGCTCCCCTCCTATTAGCAACATTTTAGAAGATAGAGACAATCAAACTCTTCTTCATACTTTTCGCCAAGCATTAATCGCCGTCTTTCCTAAACAAAATAAGGACTTATTACAATGTGCATCATACAGACCAATTTCACTTCTGAATAATGATGTTAAGATACTCTCAAAGCTAGAAGGATGGAGAAAGTGCTCTCTTCAGTAATATCACAAGATCAAACTGGATTTATCAAGGGTCGACACTTATCTTCCAATCTTCGACACCTGTTTAATGTAATATACTCACCAACAAAATCAAACACCCCAGAAATATCATTATCATTGGATGCAGAAAAAACATTTGACATGATTGAATGGAAATACCTTTTCACTACATTAGAGAAATTTGGGTTTGGCTCGAACATTTGTGCATGGATCAAACTACTGTATACCAATCCAGAAGCTTCAGTCTGTATCAACAACATTTGTTCAGACTACTTTAAACTAAACAAGGTATCAGACAGGGATGCCCCTTGTTACCGCTGCTATTTGCAATCGCCATTGAACCACTGGCGGTTCACTGTTGGAATGCTGATCAGATAAAGGGGATTATCAGAGAAGGACTGGAACAGAAAATTCTCTATATGCAGATGATATGGTACTGTATATATCAGACCCATAAAATTCTGTGCCTGCAGTCTTAATAGCACTTACAGAATTTCAAAAGATCTCTGGTCTCAGAATTAATCTGAATAAAAGTGTACTCTTTCCAGTGAATTCTCAAGCATATAATATTAGATTAGACACCCTACCTTTTATCATCCATCCATCCATTTCCCAACCTGCTTATTCCGAACACAGGGTCACGGGGGGTCTGCTGGAGCCAATCCCAGCCAACACAGGGCACAATACAATACAATACAATACAATACAATACAGTTTATTTTTGTATAGCCCAAAATCACACAGGAAGTGCCACAATGGGCAGGAACCAATCCTGGGCAGGGTGCCAACCCACCGCAGACCTTTTATCATTGCAGAACAATTTAAATACCTAGGGGTAAACATCACAAGTAAACATAAAGCTCTTTATCAACAAAATATTGCTGTCTGCATGGAAAAAATTAAGCAAGACTTGCATAGATGATCAACCCTACATCTCACTCTAGCTGGAAAAATTTTTAAGATGAATATTCTTCCTAAGCTTTTTTTTTATTTCAAAACATTCCAATATAGATCAATAAATCATTTTTAAGCATTCAGATTCAACAATAACTTCATTTAATTGGAACTCAAAACATCCACACATCCAAAGAGCGACCCTACAAAGACCAAAGGCAGAAGGTGGCATGGCTCTACCTAACTTTCAGTTTTATTACTGGGCATCCAACATACAAGCTATAAAAACCTGGATACAAATAGATGAACATACATAGGCCTGGTCTGCAATAGAAGTAAAATCCTGCAGTACTTCTTTATATTCCCTGCTTTGTGCCCCAATAAATGCAAGTTATCGGCAACACACTGATAACCCAATTGTCCTTCACTCACTCAGAATATGAAACCAACATAGAAAGCATTTTAAGATGGAGAAGCTTTTACCTGTGGCACCTCTGCAAGAGAACCAACTCTTTCAACCTTCACAAACATATGCCCTTTTTAATATCTGGAAAAAAAATTGGGATTAACTTGCTTAGAGATCTTTATATAGACAACGTCTTTGCATCCTATGAACAATTACATTCCAAATTTAACATTCCAGCTACACATTTCTTTCACTGTCTTCAAATTAGGAACTTTGTTAAACAGAATCTGCCTGATTTTCCTCATCTTGCACCCGTGTCCATGCTGGAAAAAATATTGCTCAATTTCAAGGACTTAGACACCATCTCTGCAATATACAAAAATTATTTTACAGTCCCTCCCTTTCAAAGATCCAAGAGGACACTG